>CAXITT010000220.1:230997-283833 GCA_964033795.1 Lymnaea stagnalis
TGTTGGTTGTTGACTATCCTTAAGTTATCTCATATATGTCTAGGGACCTGTTCAACCTGCTGATCCTGTTGGTTGTTGACTATCCTTAAGTTATCTCATATATGTCTAGGGACCTGTTCAACCTGCTGATCTTTTGGTTGTTGACTATCTTTAAGTTATCTCATATATGTCTAGGGACCTGTTCAACCTGCTGATCTGTTGGTTGTTGACTATCCTTAAGTTATCTCATATATGTCTAGGGACCTGTTCAACCTGCTGATCTTTTGGTTGTTGACTATCCTTAAGTTATCTCATATATGTCTAGGGACCTGTTCAACCTGCTGATCTTTTGGTTGTTGACTATCTTTAAGTTATCTCATATATGTATAGGGACTTGCTCAACCTGCTGATCCTGTTGGTTGTTGACTATCCTTAAGTTATCTCATATATGTCTAGGGACCTGCTCAACCTGCTGATCTTTTGGTTGTTGACTATCCTTAAGTTATCTCATATATGTATAGGGACATGCTCAAGCCGCTGATCTGATGGTTGTTGACTATCCATAAGTTATCCAATATGTAAAAGGACCAATATCTTCATTCATGCTACAATTACATTTTTTCTCTTTCTGTTTCATAAAGGTTATTTTCCTACATTTAAATAACAAAATAAACATGATATTTTTTAATCAGTTGGTGTATTAGTGGGAATGCTTTCAGCTACGTTATGTACATTCTACATTGATTCAACTATGTTATGTACATTCTACACTGATTCAACTGTTATGTACATTCTACACTGATTCAACTAGGTTATGTACATTCTACACTGATTCAACTATGTTATGTACATTCTACATTGATTCAACTATGTTATGTACATTCTACATTGATTCAACTAGGTTATGTACATTCTACACTGATTCAACTAGATTATGTACATTCTACATTGATTCAACTATGTCATGTACATTCTACACTGATTCAACTAGGTTATGTACTTTCTACACTGATTCAACTATGTTATGTACATTCTACACTGATTCAACTATGTTATGTACATTCTACACTGATTAACAATCTGAACAAGAATTGAAATGAAACTCATTTGATGATCAAGAAATGAACATGTATCATTCAAATGAGATTTACTTCCTTGCATATATGGCGGCCATATTGAGCTTGTAAACTTTACGTTAGAGGATAAAACTAAATTTGATTGGTTAGCGCGCTAGAGAGCAACTGTGCTGGGAACATTACATAATTCGATGCTGAATCTTTAGATTCAAATTTATGAAAATTATTTAATTAATATATAATTAAATAGATAAAGGAAGAAATCGAACACTAACAATACTTTATTGGTTAATGAGACAAGCATCATAGAGCAACTTTAAATTAAAAGTTTTGAATAAATTGAAAGCCTCAAACCAAGCTGGCAGCAATGTGTAGTTCTTACCTTTATAATGACTGAGCTTATAATGTCTGCAATTTTCTCAGCACTTTCCTGCATCTGACTGCTGTTTGATGGTTGGGTGTAAGCCAGTACTACAATAGAACCTTCTGTGGCTAGACTGTCTCTTAAAACCTGGAAATATCATTTTGTATATCTTGGTCATTATTAACTGATATTTCATAAAACAGTTCAAATCTACAACCTTCATCACAGTTTTGATCCTATTTTAAATAGCTCATTGTTTATATTTATTTATTATACAATGCTCACTATAAAAGTCATTCACAGTTATTATAATTTTAACTTTTATTCTAAGTGTAAAAAAAATGCATGCATAAATGTTGAGATTTCAGTTTGATTCATCAAGATGATATTAGTTTATTCAAACTCCTACAAAAACATATACAGTCTTATATTTGTAAAGTAATTAGTTTATTTTAAATAAATTTTTTTGCAAAGTAAGTGAAAGGCTTTTGGCACAGACCATCCAAACGGGCTCTGTCTCAAGAGGTTTAAATATTGTAACACAAAAAATGTTGTGACATAACGATCAAGCTCGTGCTAGAGCCTATAGTAAAGCTTACATCACTGGCAGAGATTTCAAACATGTTGAAATCATATGTCTCTGCCCCTTGTGCTACATGGCTGCTGTCCTTTGATGTTATTTGGAGAGACTCTAAATAGCTGAGGCATTTAATTTTGTTATCCTGGCTGTTTTTGAAAAGATTAATCATGCTTCCATCAACACCATCACATCTCAAGATCAAAACTTTTCTTTTCAGTGGGGAATGATAATCATCTGTGATGTGCCCTGTAAGAAAAGAAAAAAGTACAAGGTATTTTAAAAATAACATACAACAGGAAAAATGCACTTGCACTTTTCAGACATTTTAGCAACATTTAAACAATTAAGAAAGATGAAGAACTGATCTGGAGAACTAGTTATCTGGTGAACTGGTGAGAAGTTAAACTGGTGACTTTCTATATTATTTCCTTAAAATATGTACTTTCATGTTAAATATAAGGATGTATCCAGGGCTCTTTTTGTTGTAGAACGCATCAGAACGGCATACCACAACCTATTTGTAGAACGCATCAGAACGGCATACCACAACCTATTTGTAGAATGCATCAGAACGGCATACCACAACCTATTTGTAGAACGCATCAGAACGGCATACCACAACCTATTTTCCATGGATTAAGCATGACATCATTATGGATGGCCCTTACAAGAATAACAAGATGTGATTACAGCACTGTATGTATCTTGATGATGTCACAAGGACTGTGATTTTTTCTTGAGGACTATAAGCTGGTTCCCTAGACAGCAAATCACCTCTCTCCATGCACATGGATAGCCCAAGGGAACACTATATATGGATGATACAGCTTAGCACCAGTTGCGCCGCGGAAGTTGTCAGGAGTTTTCATTGTATTAATGTATCCACCTACAGGACTCTTTCTCTGGGTTTTGATTCAGACTTCCCTACTCTTACATAAGTTGCCCTCCAAAGTTAACGGGTTCCATCCAACCGGGTGCTGTGTTGTGTTTGCTTGTCTTGGTCTTTGGTGGGGATTTTATGTCATATATAAATATGTAGGCTACATTATTGATAAACATGTACATCACATACAAACATATACCTTGATGAGAGCCGTAAGCCTTCCCTTCTGATAATATTGGGTTACCTGCCCATTGTAAGTTTCCTTGAAGCAGTCGTGTTTGTGCTAGGATTTGGGAAAAACAAATAAATTTACTAATTTTAGGTAGGACATTAATATATAATGTTAGGACATTAATATATTTTGTTTGGACCTTAATATATTTTGGTAGGACATTGATATATTTTGTTAGGACATTAATATATTTTGTTTGGACATTAATATATTTTGTTAGGAGATTAATACATTTTGGTAGGGCATTAATATATTTTGGTAGGACATTAATATAATTCTGTAACATTTTCAACCAATGAAAAAATCTGAGAGTTACATGAAATGTAAGTCTAAGAATATTTTAGAGACTTTTTTTGGTTCCAAAGCACATAAATTAATAAAATACCAAACTTCCTGTTTCAAACAATCCTTTTATCTAACAAATATATCTTCCAAAATTTGGTTAAAACCACTAGTTCTAATTTCAAGCTAATATTATTTACTGATTGAGTCTGGTATACTAGACACATTGCATGCCATTGTAGACAAATTCTGTAAATTCTTGCAGCTGATGAAAAGACTGTGCAAGCCTCTCTCTGTCACTTTTCTGCATGCATTAACTTCAATCTAAAATGTAATCAAAATTTAAAACTGTCCTCATATTTTTAAAGTACATTTTTAAAATTTCACATTTATAAATATTTACTGAATTTCATTTCAAGTTTATAAAGAGTTGTGCTAAATGTAAATAGTGATTTAACCAAAAAAATGCTGAATGTTTTATTTGTTATCAATAATATATCCACCAGCTTCGTACCATTTGGATATCAGGAAATAAACGAGCTATCCACTTCAGACCTTGATCAGTTATGTGTATGCAACCTAGAAATGTAAAGAAATTTTTTTATTACAGTTTTTACTTAAAATACATTTTTTATCATTTATTCCTTCTGTAAAATTGGATGTTAACTCTTTTTTATTGAATGTTTTACTTAAATATTTATTTCTCTTACTTAAATTCTATTAAACAAAAAGGATGTTATAAGTATTTAAAAAATGGAAGACAAACAAAAGACATTCTCAAACTTTCCAAATGTCTTTATTTATATGATGATGATTTGAACTCTCCAAAGATCATTAGGTGTTAGGTCCTTTGTATGGCTGGAGGCGATGGCATAGGAAGGGTGGGGCATAGGGTGTGGTCGGCACTGGGGTTGGTTGGAGCATTTTTTGTTCAATATTTTGAGAGAAAGTAATTTTGAAAAACAGCAGATTTTTTTTTGTGGTATGGGGACAGCAAAAATCTTTGCCTGCCCCATGTGACAATAACCCTAGCTACTCCACTGGCTGAAGGTGACTATGAAGCCTGCGACTAGACTTGCAAACATTTAAATAACAGTTGGGGCAATCAAAATCATTTTGAGCTATCATATTGCAATTTTAGGGCTTGGCTATCCCTGCTCCAGAATGATTTTTATGAATCAAGACCAACCTTGCATACAAATAACTAATTCTTATGCCACATATATATTATAATTATAAACAAATGAGGGAAAAGGATGGATCTTTAATTATGCATAGTCATTTAGTAAAATTTAAGTCAATTGGATCACAATTATAATTTTAAATTAAGATAAAAATACACTTGCCAACAAGATTGAGCTTTTTCAAGTTTTTAAAAGAATTGACAGCAGATGTGCCGCCACCATAGATGAGAGGAAACAGATAATCTGTCACCTGATCAATCCCATTGAAGTTCAGATTAACTAGGTCAGCACTTGAATTCTGGCTAACAATAACTTGCTGTGGGAATAAAATACATGGATGAGGCATTCATAAAAACAATACAAAGTTTTGTTTTTTTAATAATATATGTTACATTTCAAAATATGAAAAACTGGATCAATATTAATGTAGTTAATTTTATTAAAATTTAATTAGGGGCATTCAAAAAGAAAGTTATGTTTGAGTATACACTTTCTTAAATTTGAAAAAAGCATACAACTTTATCCCTTTTTATTTTCAATGCTATCATTTAATATTTATTGTAATATTAACAGAAAATATACCAATATATATATTTACCTTTACAAGATGAAGAGGTAAATATTCAGGTGGTGTCAACCTAACTTTTTCATATTCCTTTTCAAAAAGCTCTAATCTTGATAATGTCACTAAAGTAAAGAGAAATAATACAAAACAGAATTTTCCAGGCAGTAATTCATAAATACTCATAAGATTGAGAATTATTCCTTCGATATACTACTCTACCATACACTAAACTAACACCTTTGAAATAAAAATTTGCTTTGCATCAAGCTAACTTATAAATTAATATTATTTATAGAACAGTAGAATTAGTCAAGCTATTTTAAAAACAAATGTCTTGAAAATAAGCATGTTTACTCATCATTATCATCATCATTCAGATCCAGTAGCATTTTGGGCATATGCCCAACTGCCCAAGGTCATGGTGAACAGTGTACATACTATCTGTATCTGGTCTATATTTATTTATAGTCTGTTGGTATAGTCTGGTATTTTTGATAGATAATAAGATGTAATTCCTGAAGTGCTGGGCACTTGAAGAGGTGATGTCTTTCTGTTTCATTTTGGGTGTCTGCAGAGGGGGCACATTCATGTTTATCTGGTTTTATGTGGTCAAGGGTGACTTAAGTTGTATGTGTCCTGTAAATAGGCTAAAAATTATGACTGGTTTATTTCTTTGGGAAAAATCAATCAGATCTTTGGAACATGAGCTGGGCATGTGTGAAAGCAGACATCTTTGTTTTCAGACCATAGTCAATCTGCTCTGATAATCTGCTTTGTAGTGTTGAGTGATGTAGGTTTGTTTGGCTGTACATTGGATGCTTTTTGTTTTTTTAGTTTGTCTGCTCTTTCATTTCTTGGTATATCATAGTATCCGGGTGTGAACTGTAAGGCTAGCTTGACTGCATGGATTTCAAGGAAGTTGTTTATTTTCAGAAGAAGTGACTTTACTGTTGTTCTGCCTTAAGTATAAATTTGCAATTAAAGAGGATGACAACATTTCTTGCTGAGATAGACTGTAAAGATTGCACACCAAAAGGTGGTGCGCTGCTTCAATAGCAGTCCCTTATGCTTCATAATTACTTTTTATTATCCCACACAGGGATTGATCTGTCTGGGTACTCTATTTGTACACCATAGCCTGCATGTAGGGCTACTTTGACAGCATGCTAACTCAGTAGGATAAATAACAAGAAAAACTTGACATGTTGAGCCTAACATTAAATTTTTAATAAGTAGGCCTAAAGATTTACCTGGATTGTAATCTGCCATGCGGTCAACCCTTCTCAACAATCGTTTACGATTCAACAAGTCCTGAGAATCAATCAGTGGCTTCACTGTAGGGTTGGCCACTGGTTTTGCTAGTGGTTCATCATCTGTATTTTGAGACATTACTAAGTTCAGTAGTGGTGGTGGAGGTGGTCCAATCTGTTGATAGGGCTGTTCTTTCCTTTCACCCTGGCCATGGCTAGGATCTGGGTTAACTGATTTAGAAGACTGTATTTGCTGGACAGCTGTTGAATCTTTTGGATTACTGGTCTTCGAAGTTAATCTTTTTACACTTTTTCTATTATGTGCATGTTGTTTTTGTTTCAAGGGATCTTTGCCATCACTAGTGATTACTGTGATTGATGTTTTAGCAGGACTTTTTAATTCTACTTCATTTGGATTGGCTTGAGGGTTCTTAAATAATGCATTATTGACAGAATCTTTTTGTGAGATGGCCACAGTGTGAAGCTGAGAATCTACCGTTAACTGATTGGTGGGAGATGAATCAGAAGATCTCTCTTGATTTTGTGCTGATGAAGCTTGCGGGGATCGTTCACTTGACATAGCTGAACTGGGCACTGAAGCTATATCTTGACTTGTAGCTGACTCTTTCCTTCTATGTTTATACATGTTTCTGATTTCATTACAATCTGAAAGTTATTTTATAGAACTTAAGAACAGCTATCAGTCTTATCTTTCAATATTTTTATATTAGTAACTATAACACTGTTAACAGGAACTATTGCTACAATTATAAATAGCTGATATAGTTGATGTAGTACAAGAAACTTTTAAGAAAAACTAATTAATAATAATAAGAATATGCTAACTGAACTGTAAACTAAACAACTGAATCAGGATTAACTGATTACTAATACTAATAGGCCTACTAATGATAGTGTTCACTTGGTAGGTCTACTTATATATTTAGTAAGTAAGTTATTATTACTATTTAAAAACAATGATTATGATCTTACTATTAGTTTTGCCAATTAACTACACTGCTACCAATCACCAATATTGATTAAAATTAAATTCAAAATGATTTGTCATATGCAATTTTAAATAATAAATTATAAAGTAATATTATTACTTTATAATTTAAATAAAATAAAAATAATTTTAAATAGTAGGCTTTAAAGTAAAAATTTTCAATCAATATTTACACATGATGCCATGGATTGCTAATGATCAATTTTAATAATTACTACTCATATTACTAGTAGTATTATGCCTGATTAAAATTACTTATAACTTATGACTAATAAGTAATTTTAATCAGGCATAATACTACTAGTAATATGAGTAGTAATTATTAAAATTGATCATTAGCAATCCATGGCATCATGGCATCATGGCATCATGTGTAAATATTGATTGAAAATTTTTACTTTAAAACCTACTATTTAAAATTATTTTTAATTATTATTAAAACTATTTCAATACATACATTATTCATTATATTCCTTCACCATAAATGTCAGGTAGGGGTAGGTAGGCCCTAGTCCTAGATTATCCTAGATATTTGATTAATTAATAAATTTGTGTATGAGTATGTAAAAAATAAATTAAAAATAAGAATGACTGGGATGAATCACTGAGAATGAAATCATTTAATTACTAATGAATAAAAAAAAAATACTAACACTAACAACATTTTACAATAAATTAGTATAAAAGACTATCTGACTACTCAGTCACTATCTTAGTCTCAGTATAAATCTGAAAGTTTCAGTTCAGTGAAATTACTAGACAAATAAATATTTTAACTAAAGTCCTAAAGAAAGACTAGACTATACTATATTATTATATAGCCTATATTATATATTTATATATAATATTATATACTATACTAAGCATCTTAAATTATAAATTTATATATTACAAATTGTCTGCTAACTAAATGAATAATGATAATGCAAATAAATCAGTAAACGAAATAAATAACTATTCGGTACATAATATAGGGTAGTAGACGCTGGAAAGTTATCCTACTTAGTTTGTTTGTTTTGTTTTTTTTGTTTTTTTTATGACAATAATTGTTACCGGTACTTAAAAGTTTTGTGTTTTTTTTAATCCGAATAAATTTCATGAGTTCGTAGCTAAGCGGAGCAGAGGAATGTTTGCCAAAAATAAGAATTTATACACATATTTACGACATTAACAAAATTACTATATGCCAATGGTTGGCGGGAGATATTGCTTTATTGGTCAAAGGTCTATTCGTAAAATGTGCGTGGAAAAAATAATGAATGGAATCAGGAATATATACTCATAATATCAAGAATTATGACGCTTCTCAATCCTCACCTATCCACACCCTAAAAAAAAGTTCTACAATCCCGTGGCCCATTTATTGTATTTATTGATGGAAGTCGAAAGTCTACGCATAAATTCATAAATCCAGAAGAGTATATAGTATGCCTATATGATATGGGCTGGGTCTGCCCTCGCCCCCCACCGCATAAACCTCCCTGGCTCCCTCCGTACCCACCCACTCCCTCTCAACATCACAACTCCCCATTGATTCTGATTCTTATAGCGTACGTTGCTGCATCCATGTACTGTAGGGCAGTGGTTCCCAAATGGCGGTCCGTGGACCTTCACCGGTCCGCATGCCTAACGCTGCAGGTCCCCTTAACTTAATATTTATTGTCAAATAGAAATAAAAGTATAAAAATAAATCATGGACCGGTCACTGGTAAAATTTCGAAATTAAATTTCTCTAGTCTAGGATTTAAATTGAGGATATTTGGCTGCTGTCCTATCCATTGTTAAAACATCCTTCTCATCTAATATTAAGTTGTCAAAACTAGAACAGTCCATTTCGAAATTGTAAATAACTTGCAGGATTGCAGAAAGGGTCTCCACTCTCATCTTGTTTCTTTCGCCCGTCCATTGAATGTTCATGAGAGAAAAGATTCTTTCAATATTACCATTATGGGCAGGGATCGCAAACACATATTGGCATATCTTCAAAAATTCAGAGTGCTGTTCTGGCCTAGAATGGGTTTTGAAAAAACGAACCCACTTTTCGTGACTTTGAGGTGTTTTCAGAGTGGTGGAGGGGGAACAGTGCAGCCATCACGCGAGCCCACATCACTACTGGCACTGGCTACAAAGCGAGCCCACATCACTACTGGCACTGGCTACACAGCTAGCCCACATCACTACTGTCGCTGGCTACACAGCTAGCACACATCAATACTGGCACTGGCTACACAGCTAGCCCACATCACTACTGGCACTGGCTACACAGCTAGCCCACATCACTACTGGCACTGGCTACACAGCTAGCCCACATCACTACTGGCACTGGCTACACAGCTAGCCCACATCACTACTGGCACTGGCTACACAGCGAGCCCACATCACTACTGGCACTGGCTACACAGCTAGCCCACATCACTACTGGCACTGGCTACACAGCTAGCCCACATCACTACTGGCACTGGCTACACAGCTAGCCCACATCACTATTGGCACTGGCTACACAGCGAGCCCACATCACTACTGTCGCTGGCTACACAGCTAGCCCACATCACTACTGGCACTGGCTACACAGCTAGCCCACATCACTACTGGCACTGGCTACACAGCTAGCCCACATCACTACTGGCACTGGCTACACAGCTAGCCCACATCACTACTGGCACTGGCTACACAGCGAGCCCACATCACTACTGGCACTGGCTACACAGCGAGCCCACATCACTACTGGCACTGGCTACACAGCTAGCCCACATCACTACTGGCACTGGACACACAGCTAGCCCACATCCCTACTGGCACTGGATACACAGCTAGCCCACATCACTACTGGCACTGGCTACACAGCTAGCCCACATCACTACTGGCACTGGCTATACAGCTAGCCCACATCACTACTGGCTCTGGCTACACAGCTAGCCAAAATATTACTTGAAGTTATATCATAAATTAGGACGTTTGAGTGATTTGAAAACTCTTTACCTTGGGAGTGTAAGAGGTGCCCTGGACTACAGCCTGCCGGTCCAGGCCTTCGCGAGTCGTACGGCTCTAGAGGGACTGGACCGAATGCAGAATCTAGCTCTCAGATTCATATGCGGGCCGTTACGTACCACACCCACGGCCGCCGTGGAAATCATTTCAGACATAGAACCACTACACATCAGGAGGGACAAAGCTATCCTGACGACCGTAGAGCGTTTCCGTCGAATGGAACGATCGGAACCCTGCTTCCAAATACAAGACCGCTGGGTAAAGAGGACAAGACTTAAAAGACCCTCCTTTATGGACGCGGTCGACTNACAAAGCTATCCTGACGACCGTAGAGCGTTTCCGTCGAATGGAACGATCGGAACCCTGCTTCCAAATACAAGACCGCTGGGTAAAGAGGACAAGACTTAAAAGACCCTCCTTTATGGACGCGGTCGACTTATTGGAGAAAAAGCACCCTTTACCCGGAAACAGGGAAACATTACGCTTGATCCAGGAGAGATCACCACAGGATAGTGGCGACCCACCTGATGTACGTCTGACCCTGTCACACACGGCGGTTAATAAGTCGAGCCCCCAAAATGAGCAAAAGGGGGCCGCACTAGAGACGATTAAGGCTTATAGTGACGAAATGATATCAGTCTTCACAGATGGCTCTTATATCCCTGGCGAAAAGCGGGCTGGCTACGGCGCGATCATACAGTACCCGAAGGGGGTACCTCCAACAGAGGAGATCTCAGGCCCAAGCGGCAAGAACAGTTCTGCAGCTGAAGCAGAAGTTGGAGCTATTCTTATGGGTCTGAGACAAGCGTGCCGTCGGCTAGCAAAACGCAAAGTATTTCCATCCGTCGTAGTGTTCACCGATTCACAATGTGCTCTTGAAATTGTGAAGAGGTGCTCTTGGGACACTAAGACGGTACAGGCAATATTGGAACTCGTGCGAGACATACGATCTAACGGAGGGAACGCGACCCTTCAATGGATCCCAGGACACGCTGAGATCCCCCCACAAGTCAGAGCTGACTGGCTTGCAAAACAAGGTTCTTCCCAACCCCAACCTGACAGGCCAATGACCCAATTGGGGGTCAAAGCCTGGTTAAAGGACCTCTTTCAGAGGAATGGATGAAAGAATGGGAACAGGGTACCACCGCACGAAAGCTTTACCGGAACATGCCTAAAATTAACCGAAAGGGCGATCAATGGTGGAGCCTTAAGCGACACCAGCAGAGCCTCATAACACAAATGAGGACAGAGCACTGCCCCACGAGGAGCTATCTAAATAGGTTGAACCCACTACGGGACCCGAGCTGCCACCATTGTGGACAGGCACCGGAAACAGTAGAGCACCTTCTAGCCGGGTGCCCGACATTAGCGACTGGCGTGACTGGGGTTCTCCCAGCCAACCACGTCGAGAGCCTGTTATACGGGTCTGCCCAGCAGATGAGGCAGGCCTGTTCCATACTTGCCGGTGCCATTAAAGAGCAATAGCTCGGTCCCATACAGTGAATGAAATATTTCAGTGATTTGAAAATGTGTTTGATTTTAGAAACGGGACATGTAGAGAGACTTTTTTCAGGACACCGGGTACGATCGTGAAAAAAACGGTACAATCCCGTTTACGGGACGTTTGGTCACCCTAAGGTACTGGGATATGTGCAACGGTTTGGGAAACGATGCGGCTATCCTATCAGCTCCCAGCGGGTGCCAGGGCAGCCTTGAAACTCTCGATTGATTTCGAGTCCACGGCGGCATTGCCCAGTTGGTTCTAAGCAATTATTGTTGAGGGAAGAATGACTGTTTATATTGGACTGTGTTACACAGAGGCACAGTGAAGCATTTAATATTGTTCCGGATGTAACTGCTCATGGAGTTGTCGGAGGTCAAGTCAGTGTTTATTGAGCGTTTGATTGATTCATTCTCTTGTAGTGACGAGCCTAGACTCTATATGACCAAGGTTAGCATATCACAGGCGAGCCTCGGCAGGTGGGCTTCACCGAAAATGAGCTGATTAACACAGGGTTCTGGGGGTGAAACTTGCCAATCCAGCCATCGGGCCACTCTTGGAGCCATGTCACCTAACGACCAGCCATTGGGCCACTCTTGGAGCCGTGTCACCTAACGACCAGCCATCGGGCCACTCTTGGAGCCGTGTCACCTAACGATCAGCCGTGTCACCTAACGACCAGCCATCGGGCCACTCTTGAGGCCGTTAAACCTAACGACTAGCCATTTGGGCCATTCTTGGAGCCAGGCATTGACTCTCAGTTGAGTCATGGGCCGGTCGGTTGCGACTGAGCTGCACCATCTCTTGTCAGGGGCTATGCTCTCTAATTTTACGCCATTTCATCGTGACAAGGACTCGGAGAATGACCCAGCCATCACGTCCTTAGATGCCGTCTACTGTTTCGAGAATGGCCTTGACCATTTTTGGCTCCATCGAGCGCTTTCCCACAGCTTCAATACCAAACTGAGTCGTTAAAGACTACAGTGGTCGGGAAGCTTTTTCTCCTTGCTAGTCGACGGTGCACTTGTTTCAGACAAATTCAGGGCAATCAATAATGCTTCAAGTTCTGCATCGAACACATCTCCCTCCCACAGTCTCACTATCTCTCTATCGACCTCCCTCCAACAGTCTCACTAACCCTCTATCGACTTCCCTCCAACAGTCTCACTATCTCTCTATCGACCTCCCTCCAAACAGTCTCACTAACCCTCTATCGACTTCCCTCCAACAGTCTCACTATCTCTCTATCGACCTCCCTCCCACAGTCTCACTATCTCTCTATCGACCTCCCTCCCACAGTCTCACTATCTCTCTATTGACCTCCCTCCCACAGTCTCACTAACCCTCTATTGACCTCCCTCCCACAGTCTCACTAACCCTCTATTGACCTCCCTCCCACAGTCTCACTAACCCTCTATTGACCTCCCTCCCACAGCCTCACTAACCCTCTATTGACCTCCCTCCCACAGTCTCACTAACCCTCTATCGACCTCCCTCCCACAGTCTCACTAACCCTATATTGACCTCCCTCCCACAGTCTCACTAACCCTCTATCGACCTCCCTCCCACAGTCTCACTAACCCTCTATTGACCTCCCTCCCACAGTCTCACTAACCCTCTATCGACCTCTCTCCAACTGTCCCACTATCACTCTATCTTCCCCAAAACACCCCGCCCCATCAGAGCTCTGAAAATTGACCCAATTTAAACGCTAACTAAATCGAATGTTTCATAAATAGTGTGGCACATAATTAGATCACGCCCGGCAGACATCCACATATGCTACCCAGACATATGAGAGGGGGAGATTTTAGTTAATTCAGAAATCTGTAGGTCCATACAGTTTTGTCCAATTAATTAATATATGCAAATTTATGTGGTATTGTTATAATATAATTTCAATCCTCAATGTATGGGAGGGAAACGATCGCCTCCCCTCTTTTTGTATTTCTCCCGATATACAAATTACGTTAGTCAGCATATCATCTTACATACGCCCTACCCCTGTTGTTTGAGTAGGCTTGTTTGGTAAAGTTTTAGCCTAAACTACAATATTTAAAAAAAAACAAAAAAAACAACCCTTTACCTCTGTGCATTGTCCCACTAGTGCCTCCATTAATCTAGTGATCTAGATTTGGCCTTAACACCAGTGATCTAGATTTGGCCTTAACACCAGTGATCTAGATTTGGCCTTAACACCAGTGATCTAGATTTGGCCTTAACACCAGTGATCTAGATTTGGCCTTAACACCAGTGATCTAGATTTGGCCTTAACACCAGTGATCTAGATTTGGCCTTAACACCAGTGATCTAGATTTGGCCTTAACACCAGTGATCTAGATTTGGCCTTAACACCAGTGATCTAGATTTGGCCTTAACACCAGTGATCTAGATTTGGCCTTAACACCAGTGATCTAGATTTGGCCTTAACACCAGTGATCTAGATTTGGCCTTAACACCAGTGATCTAGATTTGGCCTTAACACCAGTGATCTAGATTTGGCCATAACACCAGTGATCTAGATTTGGCCTTAACACCAGTTATCTAGATTTGGCCTTAACACCAGTGATCTAGATTTGGCCTTAACACCAGTGATCTAGATTTGGCCTTAACACCGACACTAGGTTCTAAACACTGACGCTGGGCCTTGACATTTATTTTCCCTGGGCGACATTAATTTAATGACCCATTTTTATCTGTCTTGTTAAACGCATTTTGACTGGCAGTGGTACATCTTTGATGTAAAGTTATCAATACAAATTCCTTTGTGGGTACGCTGCCTTTCGACAGTTCCACCAGATTAGTGATTGTGGGTAGTATTATCTGGACAGGCAGACAAATGGATAGGGGATATTCGCCATCAATTATCGTGTATTGCAGTCCCCAATAGTAATTCAAAGTAATAGCTTACATTAGTATTAATTAGTAAGGGACATATTTAAGCTATATTCAGAACGAGATAATTAAGATGTGTTGTATAAAATAATGAAAGAAGACAGTGAACTTTTCAGTTGAAAGCCTTCCTATGCGAACGCGATGAAATAACATTTTCTTGTTGTGTAAATTGTAATGATTTGTTCGCTGATGAAGGTTTTCAAAGAAAATGCTACTTTTCTAGTCATGTTTTGTTGTTCAACTCGAGGAGCTGCAACATTTCTTCTTCTGAATATTTCTTTTGGATGCAGCCTCCCCAATATTATCCAATGTAATTAAGTACTAGCTCACATCAACAAGTTACTGTACTTATACCGCGGTAAAAAGGAATCCTTATAAGCTGTTCAAAGTTATTCATGATTAAAATATTTTTTTGAGGATTGAATTGACAAGAGCTGGATGTAATTATACTCGACCAACACTTAATTTTATATGTAGAATATAGATTTTAAAAAATGACTCTTCCAAGAAAAAAGATGAACAATAAAACTTAACAAAACTGACTACATTAATTTTTTTAATGGAATTCAAATAACAGCAACAGATCATGCATTACATACAGTAATTGAAATTATCATATTTACAAGTCTATAAAATACCTCTCTTCCAACACATACATGAAATACATAGCAATATTTTTACCTTTTATTTGGGAGAGCATATGCATATAGTAAGTTCAGGTAGTAAGAAGAATCTGATTAAATTTTGATTGAATATATTCATGATGTCACCAACACTTTTATTTGGGTGATTTGGGTAATCTTCCAAGCATGTAAAACTCTTCATTGGGCGCCATGCTGGTAAGAAAAGCCATTCGATTAGAAAGAGAGAAAAAGGCTACAACTGATCCGATGTCCCAAGCATCTTCCTGATCAAGGCCCTGTTGACTCAATACTTCAAAGTCCTTGTCTGACAACGGCTGGCATGTAGCAATGAGCATTGCAAACTTTAAAATAGATCTTTGTCTTTCATCAATGTCAGCAGTCTCCCAATTAGCAGCAATCTTTTATTTGTACATAAAAAGAATCAAATCAGCTTACTCATGTTCAATCTATTTTTTTATTTTTTATTTTCAATAAGATAATTTTGAGTCTTAGCATACAAAAAACATTATATCAACATTAAGACAAGGAGCATTGAAAATGAAAACAAACAAAATGCATCAAGTGTTTGAAAAAATTAATTAACTTAAATTTAAGTAAAAGTGATGAAACTTCCTGTTTGTCCTACCTGATCAGCCAGAATTCTGTTCTTTGAATAAATCCTGAATAATGCACTATGAGCAATGATGCAGTATCTGCATTTATTGTAAGCACTGACTGCAACAATTATCATTTCTTTGTCTGCTTTTGATAAGTGACCTGGTTTTAAAATATAAAATGTAATAAGTTACTTTCTGTGGTTTGTAACAAGGTGTAGTAATTGAATTACTGTGGTTCGTAACAAGATTTAATAAAACTGAGGTTTGTAACAAGCAAGTGAAAGTATTAAATGCAAGCTTAAGTTAAAAAAATTGTCATGTAATCCATTTAAACAGAAAAGCTTATCCAAAACTTTCATGAGATTTTGGGGGAAAAAATTACAATCATAAATTTTTATTTAATATGAAGTGATCACATTTACCATTTCTTTTAAAATTTTTATTAGTAATTAAGGATAAAGAGGGGAGATTATCCAATTATTTTGAGACTATTTAAATTTTCTTTGGTAGGGGAGGGTGTGCAACTATCCAGTGAATAATAGGGACCTCTAATATGCAAGGATGAGAGAATGGGTATAGTCAATGGCGTGGTGCCTTGCAGTACAAACACATTGTAGAGTGAAAAATCTGCAGAATGAATGTGAAACCCAGCCTCACATTTTGGAAAATGGGGTTCCTGAAGTAAAAATGAATCAAAGTAACAATTTAAATAAGAACAGATTAGATTTTTTCACCGAGACTCTGAATTCTACTTTTAAAAAGATAAAATTCTCTGATTTTTAACACATTTACAGTTAAGCGCTGACTTTGATATTGTATGCTTGTAATTAGTTTTTGTAGTGTTGTGTTTGTTTTAAATGTGGTGAATTATAGATATGTTTTTTGTTGACTTTGTACCGCGCTTCGAGCCTTTGGGGATGAAGCGTGTTTTTTAAATGAACTTTATTATTATTATTATTAAATATATTTTTTTTTTAATTTATCAAGGACCATTAGAAAGTCGAAAGCCATGGGTGTCTCTTAACTTCTGCATATCAATTTCTATATGTACTGCCTACGACAATTGGAACATTGTTGCTCCAAGTACATTAATCCACTGACGAGCACAAACAATAGGGCTGCATGGTGAGCTTGACTGAACTCTGCAATTTCTTGGACAGAAAGGGAATATTTGTTCCAGTTATTTCTTCCTAAACATTTATGGTCTAAAGAGATAGGCCGTATCATTTGGCTATGGCTAGCAGGACAATGAGTTCACATTTAAACCCCATTTCTGTGAGTGCAATTACTTACCCATGATATTTCCTGATCAAATAAATTCTAGAGATAAGTAGGAAAGGTTCCTCAGACTTAATTCTATATCCCTAACCAAAAAATATAATCAAAATATTAAAATTTAATACTAGAGAAAATCAGTTGCTACCTCCTGCTCGGTCCTCCATAACTGTATCATAATAATTTACAAATGCCCGTAATTCTTTGGGTCTGTGTGACAGGGCTTGGAAGACATTCGGAACAAAGCCTGCCTGTCAGTAAAGTCAAAATGTTTTAAAATCTTTTAACAGCCAAACTGTGTGTGAAAAGCATGCAAAATGAAACACTTATTTTGTGTGCAGGCAAAAATATACTTCACCTAACAATTTATCAGTAATAAAATGAGTTAATTCAAGTGACATTTAAATAAATCACGGTTATTAAAGTATTTACTTTCTCCTTTGCCTCCTCCATCAGCCTTTGCATATCTTCAGGCACATGGCTTGAATCTGGGATGGGATAACGTGAAATCTGTTGCTTTTTAGAGTTATCTCCCTGGGATGCATGTCGCACTACTGTTGTGGGTTTGGAGAGTACCTAGAAATGTGAAATTTTTTAGACTTTCATCAAACAGCTTCACTTTATGAAGTCATATCTATATAAATTATCCATTATTATGTGCAATATTGAGTTCAGTTCATAAAGCAGGGGTCTCAAACTTGTGGCCCGTGGGCTATTCGTGGCCCGTGGGCTATTCGTGGCCCGCCACATGATATCAAAGTTTAGTTTTAATGCGACCCGCGCATTTTCCCCATTCATCTATAATGTGACCCTCCCCGACGGTTTCAGTCGAATCTCACCAACTAGTCTAATTTTTATTATGTTTGTATCAATTTGGACATGGATTATGGTGGTAAAAACCATTTTAAAATAGGATTAAATGTTTTTATTTTTTAGCACTTTATGAGACAAACATGACCAAAACCAAAGCGTGATTTTGAGAAAAGTTTAAAATTTCATTTAATGGGTAATGCACAACCATAATTGTGTAAATCGAAGCAATCTGACATGGTATCAAAGAATCCCTATTAAAATTGCCGCTAGTGCTTACAAGTGAGGTAAATTCCAAGACTGTCAGCTTGCTTCCTTACACAACAGGTTTAGTCAAAAAAACGCTTTTTCCGATAAAAAAACAAAATTCATTCTCCCTAAAATAACATCTTCGTCGCATATAGAATTCATAAATATTGCCTTCTCCTTACTCTCTGAACACGTTTTAACATGTGAAGCCTCATTGGATAAGGATGTGGTGGTTGTTCCTGTACTAAGTGATCCCAAATTGCTCATGGTACTAAGTGATCCCAAATTGCTCATTGAGCTGAATGTACTCAACAATAAGTTACAGGACGAGGGGTAGCTTGTCAGTGGTGCCTATCAAATATCAGGGAATTCTGCACAAAACTTGTGCAATTTCCCAACATGTAAAGTACTCATGGACTCGAGCACACCACTCAGTAGTAACTTAGTAGTAAGTATACTGGTGCCTTTGCAAAGCTACAGGAAGAATTTGATCATATGTTTTTAGACTTCAAAACACACAATGCCACTTTTCAACTTTTTGCTGACCCTTTCTCCTTTAATGTGGAAGATTCCCCCACCCCCCAGCTGATTTATCTTCAGTGCAATTCTAAGTTCAGGGAGGTGAATGCAAAAACCGACAAGCATGGACAATTTATGAGAGCATTGCCCTCCACCTTCACTGAGATTTCCAGGTGTTCTATTTGATCATGTGCCTTTTTGGAAGTACCCATCTGTGTGAAAAGCTCTTTTCCACTATGAACTTTAACAAGTCAAAGTTCAGGGACAAACTAACTGATGAGCATCTGCAAGCTATACTGATGGTCTCAGTTGCTTCCTCACTCAAGCCAAATGTCGCTCAGCTGTGTAAGAAGAAGCGCTGACAGGTCTATGGCAACAACAAACAGCGGGGAAGAAAGTGACACCTAGTTCTTTAGAACCCTTAATGTTTTTATTCTGTATAAATAACTTTTGAGCAGATTGTAACAGATGAACTTTAATGAATTTTTAATCGCTTTTTTTGTGTGGAATACTTGATGCGGCCCGGTCTCACTCAGACTCTACCTCCTGCGGCCCCCGGATGATTTGAGTTTGAGACCCCTGTCATAAAGCAACCTTTATTGGGCATTTGATAAAATCATTAGCACTTTGTAATAAATCATTGAAAGTTTATTTATGTGATGTAATTTAAGTTATTATGATATGCATATAGCTACATTATCTTTAAAAATAATAATTAGATTAAAACCCCTAACATAAGCATCAATTGTAAAAATAGTCAGGGAAAAGTTAACATAGTGTAGTATATAAAAAGTAATTTTATATACTGGGTGTGTGGCTGTAAATGTGCTTTAAAAAAGTGTGTGTTCATTATTTAAAGTAAATATCCAGATCAGCAACAAATTTTATTGTACAATGGAACAATTTCTGATGTCCCCCTTTTAAAGCTTTTTTTTAAAAGGGTGAGTATCTTTGAATGAATCTGACTGTTGAATGTTAGTAAACAGTATACAAGACAGAAGTTGCTGTTAAGGTTGGGGATTAGAGGGGATATGGTAGGAAAAGGTTTGAGAGATCATGTGTGGGCATGTAGAAGTATGGGATGACAGTTTGGGTGGGTGTGTAGAAGTATGGGATAAGAGCCTGGGTGGGGTGCATGAATAAAGAGAGGGAGGTGTCACTTAAAGAGGCTAAGAGGTCTAGGGGGAAGTATGGAATGAGAACCTATAGGTTTTGGGGAGGGAGTGTAAGAGGGGACGAGGCAGTGTGTGTGGTGGAGTTGGGTGTGACTTTGCAGACTTTGCATACTGGTATCAGTTGTTTCACAGTGGCATGCCTTGACTATATGCTAGTCAAAGGGCGAACTGTCAAAATTGCGCAACCACACACCTATCTTGCCATCTATTAAATAGTGTTGATAATTAATATAATATGAACATTTTAACAGGAGGGCTGAAGGGAGAGTCACAGTCTTCACACTCACCCCCTCCCCCCACTTTTTCCTTTTTTTATTTATGCTACTGGTCCTGATCTCAACCATCTCCATGAACATAGGCTACAATAGGGCTCCCTGTTTTAGCCCTGACTAATAATTATGGTGAGCCACCCATTTGGCATAATCATAATCTCTTAGTGTGTGCATATTCTACATGACATTTACATAACAGTCATAGTTTGCATATTAAATGATATTACATAAACATACCCTTATAAGATTTCTGCAGTGTCGTATTGATAAAGACATAGCTCAGAATGCTGAAATCTCTAGATTCTTATCATGATCACACTCAAATTAGCACACAGTACTACAGAAACGTTTCTACTGCCCCTACTCTACTTTTCCTGGTCTTTAATCGATTGGTTATGCTTGTGGTCAGTGGAGTAGGCCTTGATTGCAGTGTTTATGTTTAACCGGTGTTAATTTAAATATGTGCACCTGAAAAATCTTTCTGTTGGCGGTGAATGAGAATCTTGATATTTAGAGTCTAGGTCTTAAATTTAGACAATTATTAATTTGAAAAATAGAAAATTAGCGGGGAAAACACTACAGACTATAGCCAAAATTAAACATTTATGTGTTTAGATAAATATCATTAATTAATTCATAAAATAGGCTGTGAACATGCCACAAGACATGAGTAAAACATGAGGTTTACCTCACATGTGAAAACTGTGCAATGTGAAGACTGGACCTGGTGGACCATGTGAAGACTGGAGCTGGTGGATCACTCAAAAGAGATCTTTACGAGACTCATTGGAAAAACAGGTACAGCAAACATGATGTGGAACGTGTAAAGAGCACAGTGGTAATCACCATCTACATGTCTATTCCAAGGAAATGAATGAAACTTAAGTATGGGAAACACCCAGGGAAAGCACACGGCAAGGAAGAGCAGAATCGACCCCAATCCAACTAGGATCCAACACTGGCCTTAGGTTAACTTTCACCCTGTGCAAAGCACCCATTCGGCGCCCCCTCCTCTGTCCCTGTATGGCTCCGATCTCTTTCCGATTACGACATGGGCTATGGAGCACGTGTTATGATGCTATACTTGCAGCTAACCATACGCATTTTAACATGCACATTAATTTAGACTGTTTAGATTGAAATAATTGTACAAGGGACAGGGAAATTAACAATGCAACTTTTATTGTATGAAAACTCATTGTATGAAAAGCGATTGTATGAAAAGTTAGAATAGCGTTTCTCGACCCCGGACCCGAGGTTCACACTTCACTATAATAAATTAAGGGAATTTAAATATTTACTGGGCGCCCAAGGCGCATCTATGGCCACGGCACCCTGTGCGACGATACAGGTCGCACACCCTAAGGGCCGGCGTTGTAGGACCAAAACAACATGGACAAATAGGATTGGCAAGTCACCTTCGTACTCTTTCTGCCGACACGTTCGCTGTTTTGTTACGTTTAATTTTTCAGGTTTAACCATACTTTGTTTTACTCATTTTATTTCGTACTCACCGTTGAATCTTGAGTATCTTGCTTTAATCATCTTCGCATGTGAAGGACAGGACTTAAAATCGTGTAGCCTAGAAGTAAAGGAACAAAGTTAACACGAGTCGCCTTTAAATGGCGTTATTTCATGATTTTATTGAGAAAGCATTTTTCCACATTCAAATTCAATTGAATTTTTTTGAATCAGACTTTCTCGAAAGTGAAAGCATCATCTGCTTTGAATTAATTTTTTAATATACGCCTTTGATGTCATAAGGTTATTCTTTTAATTTTTTTATCAGAATTAGAAATCCAAATATTAAAATGAAGAGAGAAGAAAAAAATAGTTTTCGTTCATATTTAGTGATTATCGCTATCAATTTTTCAATGCACTAAAGAAAAAATATGAGTGCTATATTGTATCTCGGACTTAATATCTATAGTCTCGTTAAATACCCGAGACAGCCCCACTCAAGAAACGTAACTCTTTGTGTCGCTAATGTCACAGCCGTCTCTAAACTCAAATGGGTTGCATTTGTGGCAAAGATTCCATTTATGTGGATAATCGCAAATTTAACTTGAAGCAACGCATCGGAGAGGGGTAACTGAAATTTACCCAAATTTAAATAACTAACATTCATGTGTATACAAGTGATTAAAATGTCAGTAGTCTTAACTGTTAGTGACAAAGTCAAATGAAAATTTAAAAAGTAATGGCGAACTCGGTGTCTACTCATTTTCGGTAATTCTGAGTGACTCTGACTCATAATAAAGAATAGTTATGTAACATAATAAAACAACAAGGTATGGGAAAATCTGATAAAAGGCTTCTTGCAAACTAGAGACAGACCGAAAGTGATTTTCTGATTTAAATGACTTTTGGCCAAAACCGAAAGTTAACATTTCCCGAAATTTAACTTTTTAGTTTCCGCCGAAACTTAAATATTTAGGTATTTTGAAATTCGTCTATGCATACATTCTACGATGGGGGAACGGGAAAGTATCAATATTTACATTCTTTTTTAAAAAAATGAGATCATCATGAATATTAATAAATAAACATTAATGAATACTTTGGCTTTTACTGTTTTAATGTAAAAGTAATGTAAATTTCTTAAAAATGTTTTGTTAAGTAGTAAGATAAGAGAAAATTTAGACCGGGGGAGGGCAAAATTCATGCAAAATAGACCCTTGAGTACCCTTTTCTTTTATAATAAAATATCAATCTAGAACATTAACATATACCTATAATTTAATGCCATAATGCCATAATAATTATTGTGGCTCTACTATAGAAATATCACCACAATGTTTTGCGGTTTTCGTCATACTATTACTAATAATGCTTTATGTTTTCATAAATAGCTGACCAGATACCCCTGTATTAATATTTAGCCTAGTACCAAAAATTAGTCTTACCGTGCTGGTGACGTAATGATTTCCCTCATCTCCCTTGGTGGGGGAGATTTTTTATGTTTAATATAATCCCTAACACTATCTTATTTTATTCAGTGCCAATCAAAGTCAACTTAGGTGTCAGTTAACCAATGAAGTCCCTCCTTTCAAATTAGAACTTATCTTCCACAGTCTTTATTTGCCTACTATGAGATGACCCACAACTGCCAATAAAAATTCAAAAGGAAGAGGGCTGCAGAGGGGTGTCACTTTTTTTCTTTATAGGGAGATGCAGTATTTTGGGACAAATGAATAGTTTTTTAGTTTTTTATTTTGTGGTAGTGAGCTGCAAAAACTTGGCCCTTTATTCCTAGCTGAACTGTAACAGCAGTGTTACCGTACGTCAAGATCATGTGCAACCGCCATTTCTCTGGTTTACACCTCATAGCAAAATCCCTGGTCTGCTCATTAAGTTTCACTGGTCAGCTATTATGTTTCTCTGGTCCGCTCATTATGAAGAGCCAGAATGATCAATACATTGATCATGGGCCCTCAAAATATAGAAGATACCTCAGCCACCTAGTGCGGCTAAGACATTGGTTGCTCTCTGATGTCGGTGGAATTCTATTACGTAGCCAAGTCTAATACTTCACATCTGGCGCTGTTTCCCTGGTCAGCTGCTTACCAGGATGAAGTCATACTGACCACAAGACATCCAAACTCATGACCAGTAAACACAGAGAATAGTGAACACACAGATAATTGAACACATATACAAGTGAACCCCTGGACAACTGAAGACAAAAAAAATCTAATATGCTCATGCACCTAAGTAATCATACGGCGCGCCTCAACAACCTCAACAATGAGGGATGTTGCAACCAAATATCGCACTCTGTGGTTTCCAAAGATGCTGTATCAAATTCCGTCATTGGATTCAGGAAAATTGACTGCAGTAGACTGAAATAATATGTACAACTATTTTTTGCATTTTCGTACCCAAGCTGGGAGTCAAAAACTGGTTTGATGTCTTTTTTCCAAAATAAACTTTTTTTTTAACGACTTTTCATTGTTGGCTTTTATGACCATTAACAGCCCCAGAGTGCACCCAAAGTCAGGCTGACATAAATTGGAGTGAATTGGGACTGCAAAATTTTTTGCTGGTCACAAACCTGATGATGGGGCAAGTAAATCTCACACCTAAAAAATATAAAAACTTATGGCAAATCAAAATCTGTTCTACTTGCAACAGTCTCACATCTGTTAAGCTCAGTGGTCATCATGGATTCTGATTACTGCCTCTGCATTTGCCCCCGAAATGTGTAGAAGTGAGTTTGGACTTGTCCATGATACTTGACCGTTGGACAAAGTTATCTATGTGCTCACTTGTCAGTGTGGTCACTTGTCGGTCCATTCACTCGTCATGGGTTTAGTTATCTGGGAACTGTGTGGTGCATTGGTCAGAAATCAATTTCTAACCCGCCCCAACCCCACCCCACTTTAAGAGAAAATTTCTGTATATTCCAAACGCACTGAGGAGGAAGGGCTCAATGTTATTTTTATTATTATTATACTACAACCATCGGCCAAAGATTGTTGGTAAATACATAAAGTAGGAAATCCATTAAAAAAGAGAAGAAACATTGCAGGTATATTTTTAAAATCTTTTTTAAATAAAACTTTCCTTATTTCTGGTAAAAAAAAATTTAAGTGAGTGTGTGAAAGGTGATGGGAGTGGAGGGCTGAACTTTGCACCATCCATTAATACTTCACTGTATTACACCACTGCAAGCTGACGCCTCCATGTTATAGTCTGACTGGACCTTACTTTTACTGTACCGGTACGAATATTGCTTCAGGTCTGAGACTGTGGAAAAGTGAAAAGTTTGGCCACTCACCAGCTGAATAGACAATAAACAACCTTAGCGATTGAGTGATTTTTAAAAAAAAAATTTATATTAAAAATCCATCTAAAACTAAAAAAATACATGACAGACTAATTGGAAAGCAATAAATACTTGTTCTCTTAACTATAGGAAGTTTTTAACTGAAAGCAATAAATACTTGTTCTCTTAACTAGAGGAAGTTTTTAACTGAAAGCAATAAATACTTGTTCTCTTAACTATAGGAAGTTTTTAACTGAAAGCAATAAATACTTGTTCTCTTAACTATAGGCAGTTTTTAACTGAAAGCAATAAATACTTGTTCTCTTAACTATAGGAAGTTTTTAACTGAAAGCAATAAATACTTGTTCTCTTAACTATAGGAAGTTTTTAACTGAAAGCAATAAATACTTGTTCTCTTAGCTATAGGAAGTTTTTAACTGAAAGCAATAAATACTTGTTCTCTTAACTATAGGAAGTTTTTAACTGAAAGCAATAAATACTTACTGAAAGCAATAAATACTTGTTCTCTTAACTATAGGAAGTTTTTAACTGAAAGCAATAAATACTTGTTCTCTTAACTATAGGAAGTTTTTAACTGAAAGCAATAAATACTTGCTCTCTTAGCTATAGGAAGTTTTTAACTGAAAGCAATAAATACTTGTTCTCTTAACTATAGGAAGTTTTTAACTGAAAGCAATAAATACTTGTTCTCTTAACTATAGGAAGTTTTTAACTGAAAGCAATAAATACTTGCTCTCTTAACTATAGGAAGTTTTTAACTGAAAGCAATAAATACTTGTTCTCTTAACTATAGGAAGTTTTTAACTGAAACTGAAAGCAATAAATACTTGCTCTCTTAGCTATAGGAAGTTTTTAACTGAAAGCAATAAATACTTGTTCTCTTAACTATAGGAAGTTTTCAACTGAAAGCAATAAATACTTGTTCTCTTAGCCATAGGAAGTTTTTAACTGAAAGCAATAAATACTTGTTCTCTTAACTATAGGAAGTTTTTAACTGAAAGCAATAAATACTTGTTCTCTTAGCTATAGGAAGTTTTTAACTGAAAGCAATAAATACTTGTTCTCTTAACTATAGGAAGTTTTTAACTGAAAGCAATAAATACTTGTTCTCTTAACTATAGGAAGTTTTTAACTGAAAGCAATAAATACTTGTTCTCTTAACTATAGGAAGTTTTTAACTGAAAGCAATAAATACTTGTTCTCTTAACTATAGGAAGTTTTTAACTGAAAGCAATAAATACTTGTTCTCTTAACTATAGGAAGTTTTTAACTGAAAGCAATAAATACTTGTTCTCTTAACTATAGGAAGTTTTTAACTGAAAGCAATAAATACTTGCTCTCTTAACTAGAGGAAGTTTTGAACTGAAAGCAATAAATACTTGCTCTCTTAACTATAGGAAGTTTTGAACTGAAAGCAATAAATACTTGCTCTCTTAACTATAGGAAGTTTTGAACTGAAAGCAATAAATACTTGCTCTCTTAACTATAGGAAGTTTTGAACTGAAAGGGCTTAATTATGTGCACTTGAAAATGGCGTTTAATTTATGTGCGAAAATATGAGATTACCTTCCTTGCGTCCTTTTTTCAAGTTTTCCCTATACCTTATTTCCCCAATTATTTTTCCTTATTATCACTTTGACTCAGTTACTCACTCACTGCCTACATAGTCTAAGACTGGAGTCTAGTCGTAACTAATGTCTTTACATTTAATTAATCTTAACTATTTGAGTCCAAGTCCTTAAATTTTTTGAGGCCTATAAATTACAATAGTATAATTAAATAGACCTATCAGCATTTACCAAATTTTTGTTCTACGTTGCTCCTGAGCATATTATTGTTAATTATTAATAGATTTAATGTGACACACACACCACCCCCTCTACTAAGTAAAGGCTTTAGCCGAAGAGCATAAATTTAAAAAATGGGTCTCGGAGATATTAACCCTCTTGAGACGATACGGCCAATCTATCCTCCCAAGAGTTGAATGACGAAAAAAGTGATTTCCCGATGAATCGGCCCAATAAGCGCAGGCTGCTTCGTACATTTCTTGCACAAAGTACATTTTAATGGCAACTTCCATTGATTATTTGAGGATTCTGTTGTTTACATTGATTTTTGTGTGTTTCAAGTAGATCGTAAAATTACAACATGTCTGACAGTGACACTGATCAAAGTATCCTTAGTGATTCCGATTTCTCCCTGCTAAGCAGTGATTCTGACACTGATGAAAACAACCAGGAATGTAATGAAGAAGCTCAAAATGATGATGGTGATGATAATTTTGTGGATCCGTGGGTAAGGATAAGGGATCCTGAACTGGATAGAGATGACCCCTATGAATTTTTAGAAGATATAGGACCTATAAATATGCCACATAGCATAAGCACCCCAGTGGAGTATTTTATGCTATTTTTTACACCAAATACCATTCAAATGTTTGTGAGAGAGACCAATAGGTATGCAGACAACTTTCTCAGTAACACGCAGCTCAAAAGAAAGTCCATATGTCATAAATGGGTGCCTGTTACAGAGAGTGAAATGAAGGCATTTATGGCCATGATTTTGAACATGGGCTTGATCCGTAAAGCCACAATCAAGTCTTATTGGAGTACATCAAGCTCACAGAGAACACCATGGTTTCGCCGAGTCATGGGCAGAGAAAGGTTTGAATTAATCTTGAAATTTTTTCACCTGTTTGACAGC
The DNA here is from genome assembly GCA_964033795.1 of Lymnaea stagnalis. Classification (NCBI taxonomy): domain Eukaryota; kingdom Metazoa; phylum Mollusca; class Gastropoda; family Lymnaeidae; genus Lymnaea; species Lymnaea stagnalis. The sequence goes on from CAXITT010000220.1 coordinate 258,818, forward strand.
ACACGTTTGGATAGACCTGGGCAAGATGGCCTTGACCCTAGCTCACAGTTAAATTCACTAGTTGAACATGCTAATCATGTTTTTCCACAACATTATAAACCACATAGAGAGATATGTATAAATGAAAGCCTAATAGGGCAAACAACCGAGACCCAGTTGATCCAGTATCTCCCAAACAAGCATAAATGGGGAGTAAAACTTTATATGCTTTGTGATTCCGTGTCAACCTATCTACTTGGATTTTTCGTCTATAAGGATAAGGGAGATAACATCAGTGGCCATGCAGACAATGATCATGCCCTTGCTCAAAGAGCTGTTATGAAATTACTAAGATTGGGCTCATATTTGAGGAGGGGATATCACCTTTTTTTGGACAAATTTTTCACAAGTATGCCACTTGTGCGTGAGTTAGCCGAGTATGGCACGCATATTACTGGAACTATACGCCACAGCAAAAAAGAATTTCCAAAAGATTTGACAGTCAAAATGCAACCTGGGGAGATCATTACATACAGGCAAGGCGAAACACTGGCAACGGCGTACCGAGAGAATTTCCAGAAAAACTCTGTGCTGTTAATATCCACGAAGAATAAAGCAGACACAAGAGAAGTGCTAATTCGGCGGAGGGGCGTACCACAAGGGGGAGGTGCACCACAGAGGGCAAAAAAACCAGTGACTCTTTTGGACTACAATACAAATATGAATGGAATTGATCAGAAAGACATGATGCTCTATTTTTATCTTGATGAAAGGAGAACCATCAAGCATTGGAAGAGGGTTACATTCAGTATTATGTCATGTATGCTGCACAATGCCTACATTCTGTACAAAGAACACTCAACTTCAAATATGGATAGATATAAATTTAACACTTCAGTCATTGAAGCACTTATCTCAGAACACATGGGTGATAAAGATATTAAAGATGAATCGGAAGATGCCATCGAACGAGGTGTGTGTCCAGTGCCCAACCATGGTGAAAGGGACTGCTGCGTTTGCAGCAACAGAAAAATAGCGGGAGGCAGGAAAAGGAGTAGAACAATGTGCCAGAGGTGTCTGAAAGGCCTCCATGGGCCTTGCTTCCCAAAACACAAGTGTTAGGACTTATTCAGGCTTCATCCATCAAATAATTCTCCCAAAATTTACAAGTAAGTCGTGTTTATTCTAAGTGTAACCAAACATTACATGCATAAATTATGCAAATCATAATAGCTAATTTGAATAATGTTGAGATTTCAGTTTCATTGATAAAGATTGTGTTACTTCATTCAATACAAGAATATATAGTGTCTTATAAGAGTTATTAGAGTATTTTTTATTTTAAAAATGTGCAATATAAATATAAGTGTCGGGCTTGTGATAAAGGCTTTGTCAATTTGGCATCGAAACACCAAAAAAGGCTCTGTCTCAAGAGGGTTAAATTTAAATTACATGAGCTGTTTTAGTCAATTTTGAATTGACAGTGTGCTTATAGCAAGGCCACAAGATTCAACTTTGTATAAAACCTACAACACCAGCAACAAAGGACAAACAGTAAAGTTAGTAGCACTGTTTTTTTTTCCTAAAAGATCCTGTCACCCCCCCCCCCCCCCCCCCCCCCCCCCCCCCCCCCCCTTAAAGGAAACACATTTCCTACCCCCAGAGCCTTCACCTTAGCCTTGGCCTTGCACCACCCATGGCTGCAGAGGCCTCGGATATTTATTTAAGGGATCTAAAATTGTGATATGGAAAAAATTAAATAAACTATTAACTTTGAATGCAGGGTTTACAAAATTGAAAAGTGTCAGTAGGCCTCTCAAAAGTCACACAATGGTTCAAATCTTCAAATTGCTTTGGGGAAACACTGGTCTATAGGATTAATTAATAAGATAATTCACTAGCCCAGCAGCTATAAATAAGAATAATGAATAGGCAGGCCATTTTTTAGATACGCTAATTTAAGGGCTATCAATAATATGTTAAAATAAGTTATAGAAAATTTAGATGGGTCTTAGGCTTTCACCTGAAATTTAATGAGTTCCAAATTTCAAATCATTTAATGAGTATCATTATGCCCTATGGCAGTAGCAGTGCTGTCCAACATGTGTTGATTCTTGAGCCTGTGTGGGTAACCAAATTTTATTTAGTGGGACCAGGGCTGCATTAGTAAATTCCAAAAGGACTTTCAATGATATATCAATACACACAGCAACCGAAAAGACTCAAAGCTGTAAAATATTCTTTCACTTCGTTTAAAAATTAATGAAAAAATTTTATATCTAAGCCCTAAAGTCAAAATGCGTTAACATTCTTACCTATTATTATTAACCCAAGGTATTTTTGTCCATCATTTCAGTGGATTTAGTTATGTAGATTTAGTTGAAGATGCTCAAACACACAAAGCCTATGCCCTCAAGAGAATCTTGTGTCATTCCAAGGAAGAAGAACACATAGCACTGCAGGAAGTTCAGATCATGAGAGAAATCAATCACCCAAATGTTGTGCCTTTGGAATGTTATAGCATCCACAAAGTGAACTTTCACACTCGAGCTGTTGATATTACTTGTGAAGTGTTTGTTATCATTCCTTTCTACAAGGTCAGGATACTCTTAAACATTTTATTTTATTTATACATTTAAACAAAATTTGTATGGTTGAAAAAAAAAAAAAATTCATCGTGATATGATCTGAGCTGTGGAATGATCTTTGTTTTTCTTTTTTTTTTTTTGACAAGACTTTATAGAATAACTTTTTTTATTAGGTAATTCTATTTTTACGGATTCATGTTTTAAACAAGTCCAAAACATTTTAAAATAGTTAAAAAAAAAAAAAAATTCATTGTGATTTTATCTGAGTTTTGGAATGATTTTTGTTTTTTTTTTTTTTTTTGTGACAAGACTTTATAGAATAACTATTTTTATTAGGTAATTCTATTTGTACGGATTCATGTTTTAAACAAGTCCAAGACATTGTAAAATCTCTTGAAAATGCCAAAGGAGTACACATTACTCTTAAATTGATCATAGATTAAAACTGAATTACCGGTAAGTATGTGTTGAGTCATCTCATTCAGTCATGTGACTTGCTCATTGGCAGAAAGGCACCTTGCAAAATCGTATTGATACCCTCAAGCTTAAAGAAGAGCATTTCAGTGAAGACTTAATCTGGAAACTTATGTTGGGCATATGTCAAGGTGTAAAGGCTATGCATGACCATACGCCTCCTTTTGCTCATAGGTAAGAGTCTTAAAGTTAAAGACACAAAAATTTCAGTTCAAATTAATAAAAAGATGCTGCAGATTGATAGCTCTACATCTTTTACTTTTTAAAAAATAATCCTATGGAAGAAAAATCTATATTTTGATGTCTGTATTTACAATGTTTTCGAATAATACAGTTTTTAAATATGTAGCTTAATAAAAGTGAAGACAATCATAGAGTACTCTGTATATTGTTAAAACTTCAGCTGCCTTGGTAACTGTCAGACATTAAGTACCATGGAATGTTGCTTTAATTGTATTCTATTTATCAGAGATCTAAAGCCTGACAATGTAATGACCCAAGAAGATGGGACTCCTGTTGTTATGGACTTAGGCTCTGCTGCTCCTGCTCGTTTAGAAATAAAGACAGCAAGAGAAGCATCATCATTGCAGGTGTGCTTTTTTGAAATTCAATACCGACAGCGATAATGTTCTGTTTGACTACCAGTTCAGACATTTATATTTTGCAAATTGGTTGGTTTGGAGTTTGTGCTTATGGATGATACAAATCTATCAATACATGTTTGAATTGGTATCTGCTCATTATGAACGTCAGTCATAAATGTTTAAAAATATATGAATAATTTTTTCATGTTATATATTATAATATATTAAAATTTGGCTGTGATTTAAAGAATCATTCCTCAGAACATATCTGCCATTCCTAGACTCCCTAAATCATTTGTTTCATGAAAAACTTAACCTGAATGATTTAATTTGAATAAAACTTCCAATTCACTTCCTCAATCATTCACTTATGTTAGGAACATCTCACAATAATTATATAAGAAAGATTGCACCATAAGTATTTATTAGGAAGATTGCATCATAATGTTGTTAGGTAGATAGCTATCACTGTAGGACTGGTTGGAGTTTCTGCTACAGTTTCTCCTTGTAATTTACAATGTATTTGTAGGATCTAGCAGCAGAGAGATGTTCAATGCTTTTCAGAGCCCCAGAGTTGTTCACAGTTGAAACTAATACAACAATAGATGAACGGACGGACATATGGGTTAGTTGCTGGACACTTTTTTAAGTTAAAAGCTTATCTTTTTTAGTCTATAGCTTGCAACATTTATAAATTTAACATTTTATTGCATTACCCAAGAAAGAATTGAGAACTACCTAGCACAAATATTTCCATCAAAGTTTAAATTTATTAGAATGATTTTTCTTTGTATTTCAGTCTTTAGGCTGCCTTCTTTATGCTTTGGCATTTTTGGAATCTCCATTTGAAAGTGCATACCAACGTGGAGACAGCTTAGCACTAGCCACAATGGCAGGCAAAATTACATTCCCTGAAAATTCTAGGTAATTGTCTTAAGTTTGACAGTTTATCAAAGTGTTTTTGTTTGTAAACAAGATACGTACAAGATATGTACAAGATATATACAAGATAAATACAAGATATGTACAGTACAAGATATGTACAAGATATTTGACATTTTTAAAAAACAAACATTATGCTTTCCTGATGCAGATTCCAAGACTCGCATCAATTTATTGCTTAGTCAAATAAAACTAGTAGCCTTTGAAAAAGAAGGGCTTTCCTTACCTTTTACTGCTGTTTAGTTACCACATTGAAAAAACTGTGTGTGAGGCGGCATTGAATGTAGGTCACATTTTCCCCCACATGCAGGTCTGATGCCCTTTTCTTAATTAACAGATTTTTATAAGTAATATACCATTTTGTAGATAAATTAATTTTCTTTAAGATAAATCTTAAATCCATTGACCTTCGTTCGTGGGAGGCACTTGCCATGGACTGTGCAAGAGAAAAGCATTAAAAAATGATTAAAATGTGCTTACTTACGTTCAATTTTTGAAATTCCTAAACATTGAATTATTATTTACACTGCCCATAATTTATGTATTCACATCTACACCAAATGAGAAAAAGGTTTCCAAATTTGTACAAATCAGCAATCGGATAAACACATCTCCAACTTATTTACCGTATGTTTGCTTTTGGTTACCTTGTTGCTCGTTACCATGAAAAATATTTGCCAGCTACCCTCAAAATAACAAAGAATACATTTATTGTTGACATTCTAACTGTACCATTTAGTTTTTTTTAGTTAACTTCCCTTCAGTCAATAAAAATCTGAAACTAAGAATATAAATATATCACTAGTTTTATTATGAAACAAACCGTGATGCTCATAGATGCAGTGCCGTCTTAAGGCATGGGTCCACTGGGTGCTCACGCTTCTAGGGGGCCCCACGGTTATAGAAGACTCACTCATTTAGGGGTATCATGCTGCACAGATTTTTAATGAATATTGAAAGATTTTGGCTATTCAATTTGATTTAAAATTTAATGGACAGCACATTTGCCAGTTTTAACCCACGATATTATCGATACATTGCAAAATTAATATTATAAATGGGAATCACAAGTTGAATATTTCTTCTTAAAAGGGAATAGCTCTTGTCAACAAGTTTCACTTCTCCCAGATCATCATCATCATGTCCCTTAGTCCTTGGACCATTCGGGCGCCACAGATGACATGTGAACTATCCTCCGCCATTCGTCTCTGTCTTCTGCACTACGCATTGCATCGCCCAGTGTTAGTCCTGTCCACTCTTTGATGTTATCCTCCCATCTTTGTCTTTCTCCCAGATATGAATTAAAAAAAAAAAAAAAAGTAAGAAATTTGTGTTTACATCATGTTAGACTAAGATGTTAGTGCACCAGGGGCGATTGGCCCTCTACCCTCATTCGCATGGCCCCAAACATTTAGAGGGTTAGGGGCCTCAGTGCATTCTGTGCCCAGGGCTTCCGCTTTTGTAAAGACGGCTATGCATAGAAGGAAACTTTGTTGCTACCGGTGGCTTATGGTAGTTTACCAGTTAAGATTGCTGTATTACTACTTGGAATGTCTCCAAAGCTTATTGCATTTTTGCTTCTCTAGCCCAGCAGTTTTTAATACTAGTTTTTAATTTTGATTCTTTTGCCTCTTATATCTGTTACTATTGCAGCTATTCCAGCCGTGTACCTGAAATTATTTTGTGGATGCTAAAGCCCAAAGCAGTTGACAGACCATTTATCGATCAGGTGATTGAAAGAATTCACTCCACGCAGCATCTAGAGGAGAATCGTGTTTGACTGTGAATTAAAATGTTTTACACTATTCCTTTTTGTTTAAATGTACAAGGTTTAGCTTGACATAAAAAAAATGTATTAATTTGGTCTCAAGTTCTTTGAAGCCAAATCCCAGGAGGCAAGGCAATGTCATCTATGTGTTAAATCAATACTTAACTTATTTAAACCATCGTGTTAAGCTTTAAACAGCTCCCTATTTACCATGCTGAACTTGACATTTTTTGTAAAATTTTACTTGTAAATTGCAACAGATTGTTAATCCAGTGCAGTGATCTTGATGTCAAGGCCTGTTCTAAAGGTCCCTCATTATTTTATTTTGAAAATGTTGGGTTCAAAGATATCAGGTTGTGGTATTTTATTTTGATTTCCTTGATGATGTTAGGTAAACAAAGACTCTTATTTTTTAACCATAAAGTTTTGGATTCAATAAGTTGATGTAAGATAACTGTTGATTGTTTGTGTTTTCTGAAGAGCTGTATTGAAAGTATACAATGACATCACATTTGTTTCAACCATGCATCTGCGGTGTTGGAGTCTGCAGTGTTGGAGTCTTGATTACGGTTGATTTAAAATCCACCATTCACAACAGCCAACAATTTTTTTTCAAGGCTAAATCCAAGAGATTTTAAAAGTCTTTTTGAATATAGAATTAGAATTCATTTATTTTTCTTTACAAAAAAGTTTCATGACCTATTTTAAATTAAAAAGCCTAGATTTGTGGCACTTGACAGTTTGGTTTTGAACTATTTCCATGAGTAAATATTTCATGTTCTCTGTGTGGCTTTTAAACAAATCCTATCCATACAAATGCCATGCTTATGAAATGATTAATGTATTTACTATAGCAAAATATTTAATCATTTGTTGTGATTTTGTCATTTCAGTAGGTCGGGATACCGTTATTATTTGAATCCCAACTTATTAAATCTTGACAAGATCACATATTTTGGCCAGTAGAGGAGTTGCCTGTAACTAATAATTGAAAAACAATGTATTTTTTAAAAAATAAACATCTGCCTTCAATAATCATAGAGCCCAATATATATATATAATATAATATATATATATATATAAGCTAAAGTAAATGTGCTCGGATCAATTGTGTTTCATTCATACTTTCAATGATTTTTTTTCTTCTTTTGAAATTGTACATGAGGACAGTGGATTATAACTATGTATGAAAGAAACTATTTCAAGGTGCAATACATTTATGATGCTATACAAGAATGTATAAATTCAGTAAATTAGGTTATATTTTATGTTGGTTGAATGATTCTGAAAAGTACCGGTACAATCAATATATGATTCTGAAAATACCGGTACAATCAATTATCTGTACAATAAGTTCAGTGAAAATTTTTATGAACCTTATGATGAGGATATTGTTTTGTATATAATTTTTAGATTATAATCTTCTTTTGCCACTTTCTGGGAAAAAACAAAAGATGAACTATTTAAATTTAAAAGAAATATGGACTGCAATTTTATTTGGATTGCTCAGAATTAATTTCAGAGAACTAAATCAGCCATTTCATTTGGATTACTGAAAATTAATTTTTGTAGAGAACTAAATCTACATTCCAGTTAATCATGTATTAACTTGTTGGGAACATATTCAATTTCGTTTCAATAAAATATTTTCTATACTATAAGCAAAGCAAACTGTCTTCTGTAATGTTTTATCATTGTGATCGACATGTGTCTAAGTTCTAAAGACATTTAAAATTCTCTACTAATCAATAAGATGTTTTAGAGGACATCTGCTGAAGTTAATACATTTATATCATGTCTGGTGACCATATAAGCATGCAAAAGTTATCTGGCTAAAGACGGAACCATTCTAACTTGGTATGGTTGGCTGTATAATATTTTTAGGAGTTGAATCAGCTTACAAGTATATACCAAGGCTGCAAAAAATATTTTCTCTAAACCAGGCAAACTAATTTTATGTCAATACTTGAAAGCTGGCTTGAAAAAATCATGTGACATAATCTCAAAATGTTTCCTATGGTGTAAAGTCTGTGTCCTGCAATATTTGACAAGACCAGTAGATAGAAATTAGATATTTGACAAGACCAGGAGAAAGAAGTTAGGTATTTGACACCAGTAGATAGAGATTAGATATTTGACACCAGTAGATAGAAATCAGATATTTGAAACTACCAGTAGATATAAATTGGATACTGGTATTTGAAAAGACCAGTAAATGGAAATTAGAGTTTTTTAATGATGCTGGAATAGATACTTTAGTGAAATCCAAATAGATGTCAATGTCATTTTTCATACCTATATTTTTACGATAGTAGGGGAGACCATCCTAAACTGATCAAAATTAAAGAGCAGTCATATCTATCATAGTCTCAACTATCACTAGGACATATGCCTCAACTATAAACCCCTAGTGGCAGACTATTGTTCATCCTCTCTCTCTAAGCCTCATCTATCACTAGGACATATGCCTCAACTATATACCCCTAGTGGTAGACCATTGTTCATCCTTGCATGTGAATATGTCCAAGGCATCTCGTCTTTGTCTATTTGTTCCAATGGCAAGACCTAGTTAAGAGGACTGGAAATAGACCAGGATGCAGTGGATGACCACCAGTGGGCAGACGTTACTATAGTAACACTCTATTCCCACCACACTCGCAAAGATTAAGTGATGAAGACCGACACAGACAGCTTTTTCCTATGAACTCAGGAGGATGATGTACAGTCTTTGGTATAATGTCAAGCTTTGATGTTGCCTTTCCATAAGTTGAATGTTGACACACCTTTGATGTTGCCTTTCCATAAGTTGAATGTTGACACATCTTTAGTGCTGCCCTCAGTCTGTCATGTGATCTTGTTATCACAAATAATATTACTCTAGGTATGTATGTATGGCTGTAACTCTGTGAGACATGAACAGCATACAGCAGACATGCTTGTCAGCTAAACCATCTCCAACTATGCTGCCTATGTAAGCTTCTGGCATAGATGGCAGGACAGAATCCCTGATACAGAGTTCCTACAACGGTCTGATTGTATCAGCATCGACACGCTCCTACATAAAAGACAAGCCAGATGGGCAGGGCTTGTTGCGAGAATGTAAGACAGCAGACTTCCCAAACAACTAATGTTCTGTCAACTCTCCAGTTGGTGGGCAGGAAAAAGCTTTAGGGACTGTCTAAAAGCTTCATTTAAATACATTGACCCTGATTCATGGGAGACACTTGCCATGGACTGCGCAAGATGGCATGGCAGACTCGCTGTCAGAGCAAAATCCTCAGAGAACAAGCGCACTGCTCATACCCAAAGAAAAATTGACTAAAATCCTACTAGGACCTAAAACAATTTGTGTCCCACATGGGGTAAAGCTTTCCAGGCGTAGATGGGGCTGGCGGGCACCTGCGTTCTCACCATGTATTATAGCCTTGGTCATCGTCGCATGCGAAGAACAAACAACAAAAACTCTGTGATCAATCGGTGCGCAAAATGAACTTCCCAAAAGTTAGCACTGATTGGGATTCTTAAAAAGTGGGTAACCTGAATGAATGTTTTGTCAAGTAACTTGAGTTGATGGGAAGCTCGCATCGCTGCAGTCGCCATTGTTTTGTGGTTATGACTAGTTAGAATAAGGAATGATCTCATATCTGCTTAACTCTGTGCTACCAGAAGATAATACTAAAACAGAATGTCAAGATAATAGAGTTACAAGTATTTCAAGGATTTTTTATTTCAACATCAAACAAATAAGTTCTATTGATCCATGTCTTCTTCATCAGAACTTTCAAAATCTACAAGTTCTCCTGCATCATTTGGATCAACTGGTTCTGAAAAGTAAAATCAAAGTCATAAGACAATAATTATTGCACAGTGAACATTCTGAACACAATCTATCCTTACAAATAGAAGTTACCTTTTTCAAGCTTCTGTACATTTGATGTTGGATTCAAATACTAGTGTTAACCCTTGTGCACCCAACCCTCACTTAAAAGCAATTAAATATAGACTGATATGTAAACTCATTATTAACAATAAGAGAGAGAATTAATATTTACCTGGACCTAATTCTGTCAAAAGTTCATCTATGTGTCCTAGTAAAGCTTCATCCTGATATTTTATTTTAATGTACACCTTAGAACGAAAACAAAATGCACATGTTCTTCATATTGCTCAACTTCTCAAATAAACAAATGAAAAAAATTAAACAAATTTCAAGCCTAAAAAACATAAAATGACAATTCAATTGTTTTTTGGGCAATGGTCGATCAATAGGTGAGGTCACTTCTTAGGTTGATCAACAATGATGTGTTTACAAGTGTGTGTATTTCATGTCTCACAGAAAATGATTGGTCATGATCACGCCAGTGCAAGCTATGTCATTGGTCATGATCAGGCCAGTGCAAGCTATGTCATTGGTCATGATCACGCCAGTGCAAGCTATGTCATTGGTCATGATCACGCCAGTGCAAGCTATGTCATTGGTCATGATCATGCCAGTGCAAGCTATGTCATTGGTCATGATCACGCCAGTGCAAGCTATGTCATTGGTCTTGATTACGCCAGTGCAAGCTATGTCATTGGTCATTATCATGCCAGTGCAAGCTATGTCATTGGTCATGATCACACCAGTGCAAGCTATGTCATTGGTCATGATCATGCCAGTGCAAGCTATGTCATTGGTCATTATCATGCCAGTGCAAGCTATGTCATTGGTCATTATCCTGCCAGTGCAAGCTATGTCATTGGTCATGATCAACCACATGATTATGGTCAGCCAAACATTAGATTACATAGAGGGGAGAACAAAATTTTGATCTTTTCACATTTCACCAAGCCCAGGGAACAACTCACTATGACTTGAAAATCCCTAGCGTGAGAAGGATCAACTGGCAAATTTACCTACCTGGTTGCCACATTACAAGAAACCAATGCTCCCTTGCTCGTGGACTGAGGATAAGCCCAGAGCGCTTACATTCACTTATCAGATTGTGAGCCTGCGTCAAATAGGAGTGCATGTTTCTAGGACTCTACACTCATGACACACCACTGGGAAGTCCATCCCACAACAGACAGCTGGAACCACATCTTTCCCCACCCTGAGAAAGTGAGGAGAGGAGGATCCACCTCAACTACAGAAGTGACCTCATGCATTGACCGATCAGCCCAGATCATCAATAATATAATATATATATATATCAGTTGCTGTGTAGCAAGAAAGCACAGCACTTGAGCAGTTGTAATGAGGATAACCCTAAGGCTTGATTCTGAGGATTCCACCCAGTGCTACACTTCACATCCCTATACCAGACTGTGTGCCTGCATCAGATAGTTTCTAGGACCCTAAACCTACGACACACATCTGGGAAGTCCATCCCACGAAGTACAGCTTGGATATCCCCTTTTTGTTCCCCCCCCCCCCCTTTGAGAAGCCACAAAGGAAAGGACTGGAGGATCCACTTCCACCTAAGAAGTGACCTCACCTATTGATCGATCAATCCAGATCATCAATTGTTTAATATTGACAAGATGAGTTGTAACGGTCACAACATATTTGTCTCATTACAAAACACGACTTATGATGACGAAATGTTAAGTTATTAAGGGAGGCCTATATCCATAGTAACTATATTGTAAAATTATAAGCAAATGTTGATCTAAGCCATTCGTATAGGCAATTGATTTCATCCTTTTAAGATTTGTGATTTCTAAGTTTAGTAAGTTTAATGTAAATAAATAGGTTTGTTTCATTTGAATGAAAGTGGTTATAGACTTCTTTTTCATTACACAGAAGAGCATATGAATGAAAATATTTTCCTTGATGGTGGATTAGAGCAAACAAAAAACCCCTAGACATGAGCAGGTGATAACTCATACGAGTGTTATACACCTAAATTACGTAACACAAGTAATTTCATCACAACATTAAAATATTTTCTTGTCATTCCCTGTTGAGAATGTGACAAAGTCATATTTTAAAAAATGGTTTTCTTTATCTAAAATGATACTCTCTACTAACCTCCTTTCCTTTGTGCAGGTAGTGCCTAGCATTGCTATAATATTCTTCTCCTTGAAGGTAGTTGGCCCAGCCTATCAAGTACCAGACATCAGGGACTTCATCATCTTCATCTAGTAATGTCTCTAGCACATCAGTAGCCAACTACAGATGACCAACGTTACATTAAACTTTAGTTTAGACAAACTAATGGACACCCCCCCCCTCACACACACTTCTAATTCAACACAATGCGTCATATTGCTTAGCGACCAATATATACCAGTCGATCTTGCGAGAAGCATTATTTCCATCTGAATACCTTTGGGACTTTAAAAGTAGGAAGTTAAGTAAGTTTGTTTTAAAAAATTGATGTTTTTGTCTCTTTTGGTTTGTGAGCTTTGAGTGGTAAATTTTGACTGGTATTAGTGAATTTGTGATAGTGCTGTATGAGAATTTATTGCTATGATATTTGAGATTGATTGCTGGTTCAGTGTCTCTATTTAATACAGACATTCATTCAACAATAATACAGGAAATGAAACCGAGTCAGAAATAGACTCAATACAAATATTGAGAAGAATTATCAACTTTGAAGAATGCTACTGGAGGGGTCTGATGACAATGTGACACACTGTCACCGAGTGTTGCTGATCAGGTTGAGAGATCTAGTGAGATAAAAGGTTTCATTGATAGCTTTGCTATTTAACTGTTGACAGCAGATTATTTCACACAGTTTATGAGAATGAAATGGTACAGCTTTATCCCATGGTGGTGATGGAAACAAACAGAGATACCATACAGCTGTCACCAAATGTTGAGACACATACTTGGCACAAAATGTTGATGCTATCAGTGTTCAAATGATGATGACAAGATGGACAGTGGTAGAACCAAGGAAACAAAAACTGGCAATACACAATTTACAAGGGCTACTGATTCTAAAAATAAAAAAAAACAACTAAAAATCACTGCAAACCTCTAAAATGCCGCGAAAATTTTACAAACTTGATATATGCTTAATGGTAAAAAGAATCGTACACAAAATTATAAAAAAATATACATCTTTAGAAATGTCATACATTTTTCTATTTTTAAATTCTTGTTTTGTTGAAATTGCATGTCGTTTAGTGGCTCAAACAATTATTTTTATAACATTGAGGAGATTTTACTGTTAAGAATTATCTCCTTTGCCTCAAGCCCAGTAGTTGTTTCAGAGTTAGAGGTTAGTAGCAGTAGCAAATGGGTTGACCAAAACAGACTATCTTGGTCAAGTTAATAAGAAATAATTGTGGAATATTTTCTAAACAAATTTACAGGCATTTGCCTTCAGACATTACCTCATATTCTTCAACTTCAATAAGTATTTTTCCACACTGAATTCTTGTAGTATAAGGTATTTGACATAACTGAAATAAATACAAAACCAAATTTGACATCAGCACCTAATGTACACAACTTAAGACTATTTATGCAATTTTTACAAAAACTGTTTCTACCAATAAAAACCTGAATTCATTTTCTTCTCTTTCTGTCTCTTACTGTTACCTCAACTGGATCAAACTCTTACTGTTACCTCAACTGGATCAAAATCTTCATCTGGAACATCTGCTGTATCTGCCGCTTGTAACTTGGGTAGCCAGAGCGACACACTTTTCTTAATCAGCTCTTTAGCTTCCTAACAACAAAGGAAAAGAGATTGCAAAGACGGTTAATATTTCATACCTTTGTAAGTTTAGTGGCTTCACAAATCATGCTTTAGTTTTACTTATGGTTTATGTTTGTTTTAAAATGCTTGCAGTACTTGAAATAAAATAGTGTTCGGAGGAGATAGCTCGTTCTGAGAACAAAAACTGATCATTTCAAACATGACTACCTCTTGGTTATCTTTGGAGAGCAGGTAGTTAGCTTTAATTTGAAGTGCCTCAGCATTGTCGGGATCTGATGCCAGGGCTTTTTCAACAAACTCTTGACACTTTTCCTCTGCACCTTCATCAAAACTTTAAAAAACAATTGCATTGAAAAAACAAACCAAAAAGAAACAAACCAACACATATTATAAGGAAAGGATGATTGTGATTGATTGACCGATTGATTGACTGATTGATTGACTGATTGATTGACCGATTGATTGACTGATTGATTAATTGACTGATCGATTGATAGACTGATACAAAGCTTTTATTTACAAAATACAAATAAATGTTTTGACCCCGACTGTTTCATTTAAAAAAAACTATATTAGTTGTTCAGGCCAATGTGAAAATCATTTGATTAGTTCCACTACAATTCGAATAAAATGTCATTTTTGTAGTGGGCTTACATCTTTAAATAGTGTTATTTTTCTTCATATAAATAAACAGAGTTGCAAGCTTGTAGTGTAAGTACACTTGGCTTAGAGCAGTGGTCAGCATGTGGCTCTTTGAAGGAATAAATCTGGCTTTTCTTTTTAATAATAGAGTATTGTCAACAACATATATGTTATATGCTCACCAACAATCTGTTAGGTAAATTTCAGCTATAGCACAATAAGCACTAGAAATATCCCTGTCTGACACTGAGCTGTTGTTGTTGCATGCTGCTGCCACCTGTAGGAAATACACAAGGATGGACTAAGCTGAGGATGTTCAGTTCCAACGATCAGACTGTTTCCCTTTTTTTTTAAAATCTACTTTTTGTTCATTCAAGCACTTAATCTCTGACATGTATTTTGACAAATTAATGATAGCATTCATTTTCATCGGCCCAGCTCTTTGACCTGGAATTTTTACTTAAATGAGGATTGTAAATTGCAAAACATCAAATAGAAGCTCATTAATTAATCATAGATATGTCAGTCAAAATTGCATCTCAAAAGGATTGTGCTTCAACTACCTCTTGTGCTTCTTTCTCTTGCTTTTCTTTGATCATGAGTTCAATGCCCTTCTGATAGCATTCCACAGCTGTTGATCCTTCCATTAGCTGACCTAAAGTCATATATTTCGAAAAGCCAGAATCTGGGGACAATTCAATGGCTCGACCAAGACACTGGCAATATAAAGTAGAAACAAGTTATTTTAAAAAAACAACATATTAGTCCTATCTGTAAAAAAAAAAACACAACCTAGTCATAACGTGAATTTTTAAAACTATATAATTTGTAACACCATTTAAGTTTTTATCAAATGTTTACAGATAAAAAATATATTGTAATCCATTTCATGAAATGGCATAATTTATGTTAGAACGACACAAATCATTACTTAGGCCTTAAATAAAAATTATCCCAAAAAGTTGAAGATATTAAATAGTAACAAGAACTATGTTTTTTTTTAAATATTATTTTAGCAATATTTTTTTCTCTATTTTTTTAAAATTTAAAGTCATTTTCTGTTAATCCTTTAAAACTATAAACAAAGACGAAAGAGCCAAAGAGAGCACTAGATGGTATTTCCAGAGAGGTCATGTGGGCCCTGCGATCCCTGTGGCTGCAGGGGGCCTCATATATTTCAGGGGTTCAAAGTTAAGATGTGGACAAAATTTAATGGAAAGTATTTTAAATTGCTTTAAGTAGTTAACTAGCAAAAACTGAAAAGTCACAGGGGGCCCACCAAAAGTCATGCGATGGCTCTGGGTATTTCCAAAACGGGGCTCAACAAAATATGGCAAATATTTACTTGTTTTGCTGAATCTACATTCCCAAGTTCCACCAAGAGAGATGCTGATGTTTCCAATGCTCTGACATTGTCTGGATCTGTTTCCAATGCTCGCTGGCAAAACTTCTGTGCGAGCTCATAATTAAACTCATCAATTAGTTGCTCAGCCTAAGGAAGGATGGACAATTCTATAATATTTTTCAAATATAAACCATAAGAATTTTAGTAAGAAAACTTGTTATAATTTTTCACACAAGAAAAGTTTTGAAATAAAGGAAATTTTTAAGATGAAATATAAAGAAAGCGATTTGAATAAGCTCATTTTAAGTGTAGTAAAAGTTTTTAAAACAACATATAACTAAATTGCAGCTTAGTTTAAAATGAGAAAAATTTTCATGAAAAAGGAAAGATAAAAAAATGTGTTTAATGAGATAAATGTAATAAAAACTAATATCAAAATTATTTTAATTAATATGGGCATTATGTGTGAGCTAAAAACTGAAATATTTTTATGTTTTTGATTGAGTAGCAGTTAGTGTAGTTGACTAATATGGGCATGCCTGACTTTGATCTGCATACTTTATCTAGCAACTTGTCTAAAGGTTGTTGATTAGATTTTTCTGGTGGAATATCTTCAACAGCAGTAGTAAGTTTCGTAATCTTCTTCACATCTTTGGATTTTTTGTCTGAAAAGTAATGAATTCAGAATTAGAAGGGATGAACACATTACTTCTTTCAACTCCTTCAAGATAATTAAAATAGGCCCTTTCATTTCAAGGCTTCATATTAATGTTAAGACTATTTTTGTAATTAACATTCAATCTAAAAAAAGTATAGCAAACCTGCAAAGCAAAAATTATTTGAGCTATAGACTATAGCCAATAGTCCATACTGCCCTATGCTAGGATACTATTTTTGATAAGTTATTAATTGGTACTATTAACAGTATTATATTACTATTATCAAGGTATAAGAATCACTGTGTCTAGGCTGAACTTTGTTGTGGGGTTGAGCTAAAGTCATAGTCTTAGTTAAAAGGGAAATAGCAATAAACATTTGTGAGGTACATCTGGTGTGTGAGTGAGACCACAAGAAGTTAGTTAGTTCTCTTAGTGATCCCATACATCTTGTTCTATTTATTTGTCCAGTGTTGATTAGGGAGAGATTAGACTGAAAGTCCTGAACCCTAGTTGTGTTAAGGATTTCATAGTGTCAGGCATCATTGTGCCATGATAGAGTTAGATATGATTTTAATGATGTAAACATATGAGAAGTACGGTCAATACATGGTGTGCTAGACCAATGGGCAATGGGACATATTCAAGAATATTACAATTATAAGTGTGCGTTGGCGTTACTGTTTCTTTGAGGAGTCCTGTTGGAGACCCTAGGCCTAGGCAACAAGAGCCAGAACCACTCAACAACAGATCAAAGGGGGTTAAAACGTATCACACATCAGTTGTAAAGGCCAAACAGTAATATGATATTTATTAGCTATTAGAGTAACTTAAGTAAACTGTAAGACTAGGCTATACATATACTTAGGCCCTAACCTACTGACTGTACGCCAAAGAAGGCTTTTCAGATAGTGATAGGCCTACATATTGCATGCTCCATTTTGTATCGATATTTTGTTATCTTAGTTAAAGTTAGTTTGCAGGTTTTTGAAAGTTTTCCCCTACCCTGCACCCTGTGTACTGTGTGTAGTTTAATCAGAGAGTTTCTTATAATTTCCAACAGTGCCAACAGTAACAGCAGTTCAGTTAAGTCAGTGAAGACTTATTTTTAATTATTAATACCGGTACTTTAAACAGGAATACTAATAATTACTAATTTAATTTCTAATACAGTACAGGCAACTGTAACTCAATGGTAACTTTATACAATACACAAATCAGGTTGTTTTTTTTTAAATGAAATTAATGATGATAATAATAATAGTATAGGCCCTAGCCTTTCTCAGTTTCTGTAATAATAAGTTTTAGATAGAACTTTATTTGGTACTTAGACGTCTTAGACGCTGATTAAAATTTAATTAAATCATTTGCCCTGAGCGATTAAATACTTAAAACTTAAATTAAATTGTCATCTTGAATGATTCAAATTCATGATATTCAATGACAATTGATACTCTAATTCTAATTCTAATGATATTAATAAATATATATATTTATAATTATATATTGTTATATATATATATAATATATATATAATATATATATATATATTAATTACTTTAAGACATTGTTTTCATAATTATACTTACTCTGCTTGCTTTTAGCTTTCTTTCTCCCCATGAAATGAAAATAGTAATGCAGACTAAATGTACCGATTTAAAATGCAAACAAGTATCAAAATTTAGTTGTTTGAATAAATCTGTAATAGTTCATGTTTTACATCCAGCCTGGTGTGACTAATTGCCGTCAAATACCGTTGCTCTTTTTCGTTGCTTAATTTACTCATGTTGTGCACAATTTCTATTCATTAATCTCCTACTGGGTTATTCTTTTAAGATTTTTACATTTCTCTCTCTCTCTCTCTCTCGCTCTCGCTCTCGCTCTCGCTCTCGCTCTCACTCTCACTCTCTCTCTCTCTCTCTCTCTCTCTCTCTCTCTCTCTCTCTCTCTCTCTCTCCTATAGTCTGTCCTTTTTTTTGTTTGTCGGCTGTTTGATCGTTTTTTTCTGAGGGTCTGTCCTTTATGTAGTCTATGTCATGCTTTTTTTATACTATTTTTACCCTCTCATTTACTCATGTTGTGCACAATTTCTATTCATTACTCTCCTACTGGGTTATTCTTTTAAGATTTTTACATTTCTCTCTCTCTCTCTCTCTCGCTCTCGCTCTCGCTCTCGCTCTCGCTCTCACTCTCTCTCTCTCTCTCTCTCTCTCTCTCTCTCTCTCTCTCTCTCTCTCTCTCTCTCTCTCCTATAGGCTGTCCTATTATTAGTTAGTCGGCTGTTGGATCGTTTTAATCTGAGGGACTGTCCATTAAGTAGGCTATGTCATGCTATTTTTATACAATTTTTACCCACTCACCATGTCTCAATCTGTTACAAATCTTGGACCCCAGCCCCTCAAAGTACGTCACACTTTCAAACTAAAATATTGCTTACAAATTAATATCAAAATACTAATTAAAATTTAATCTAAAA
Organism: Lymnaea stagnalis; assembly: GCA_964033795.1. Lineage (NCBI taxonomy): Eukaryota > Metazoa > Mollusca > Gastropoda > Lymnaeidae > Lymnaea > Lymnaea stagnalis. The sequence goes on from CAXITT010000220.1 coordinate 277,930, forward strand.
ACCATCTCCTTCTATTAAACTATTAAATTTATTTAAGTTACATCTTCAGTTAGAATACATCCATCACAACATGTGCAGATGTATTAAAATATTTAAATGCCTCAAACTAAGTGGCATAGCTAAGGTTATTCTTGCCAGGGGCGGGAAAAGATTTTTGCCACCCCTTTTTACTATGTCTCTCTTCTTCTTCTTATGCCCTTTTACCCCGTCTGGCCCATAGGACGTCCACAAGAATTTTACATTCATCACGGTCCTGTGATTTCCTTTCCAGTTGCTTCAAGAAGTATCCCATATTTTGCGTGTCTGCCTCTAGATCACGTCTCCGTTTATTCTTGGGCCTTCCCCTCTTTCTTTTCCCCTGTGGATTCGATGCTAGAGATTGTCTGGTGGCTTTTGTAGAGTATTCTCTATCCACCTCCATATTTTCTTTATGATGTCTTCATCAGTGGGCACCTGGTAAATCCTTTCCAGTAGATCTTTGGTGGTGATGGTATTTGGCCATTTGATTTCAGGATCTTTATAAAGCATGCGTTTATGAAGGTATGTACTTTCTGCGTATGCTTGCTGTTGTTTTCCAAGTTTCTGCTCCATATAGAAGGACTGTTTTGACATTTGTGATAAAGATTCGGACTTTGGTTTACAGTTTCAGCTCCTTCGACTCCCATATTTTCTTTAATAGCACAAATGCTTTTCCAATGCTAGCCCTCGTATCCGCGTCGGATCCGCCATTTATGTCAATGGTGCTGTCTATGTAGTTGGCAAAAAAATTCACCCCTTAAAATGAAGAAAAAAGTGCCAACCTACCCCCCCCCCCCCCGCCTCCCACACCCCATCCTATTACACTGAACAAATTATCAAATTTAGATCAGAAAAGAAGGGGAAAACAAGGCATGTGAATTTTTAGTAGAAAATAAAAGGCCACAAAAATGATAAACTTAGAATAAAGATTTTATGAATTATCAAACTAATTTGTTTCGTACTTAAGTTAAGGTGACCAAATTTTTCTAGGGGTAATTTTTCTGGGACCCGGGGGCTTAGGGGATTCCCCCCCCCCCCACGAAACCAAAAACGGTTGATGGAAATTGACTGAAAGACACGCTTTCCTGAAGGCCAAAGAAACACTTCATTAGTGTAAATTATACAGTATACTGTATGTTAGTGTACATTATATAGTATATGGTACTGTATGTTATGGAAGTAAACTTACGCTGTGTTGATCAGGAGTCGCATGTGAAATATTTATAAACAATAAGGAAGAAAAGTACCAGAAATTTTTTGTGAGGAATTTATTAATCCTTTCTGAGTCTGAGATTGAACATCTCACTTTTTCAATGTTCATAAAAGGAAAAACAGCTTGTCAGTGAGCAGCTAAATACTAACAATTTACATGTTGTAAAAAAATAAAAAGAGATTGACACAATACACATATGTCAGAAATATGAAGCATCAACAGGTGTCAGAAATATGAAGCATCAACAAGTGAAACGGACGGGTGATACGAAAATAGGGACTTCCAGGGCAAACTGGGACGTCTGGTCACCGTACTTAAGTAAGCTGGATAACGATTTAAAATATTTACAGTTAAAGAATTTAGTTAAAATTTGATTTTATCCACAAAATTTCTGCTCAAAATAAAAAGCTGTATTTATGTGATTTTACCATTTATCCATTGATAATTTCATTTGTGATATTGCTTGATGTAATATAATATAATGGAAAAGAGGACATATGACGCTGTTTTTATTTATTTTAATAACTTTTATGTATGAATAAAACTTTTTGAATCTATTATTAAAATTGAAGCCATCATTCAATCTGCGTTAAGTCACACACACAAAAAAAAAAAAAAAGAATGAAAATAGATGGGTAAAAACAAAACACAAAGACTATTTTGGAAGTGTCTCCGATAAATGTATCATCTTGGTATTAAGCGAGACCCTTGTTATTTTTATTTACTTCGCACGTGGAAATGTTGCAACTAAATATGAATAATGTGATTTGAACCACTGATGAAAAAAAAGAAAGAATAAAATGAAACGAAAATTAAGTGAAACTGTAAGTTTATTCGATGCGTATTAATGTATACTATGTCTTATTTATTTATTTGAAATTCGAATGAACTATAGTACATTGAGCATGGGCCGATATACCGAGGGGGGTCGGGGAAGGCGTGCACTGCGTGAGACATAAAACGAATTTTTGTTTCAGTTGGGCTTTCCGCCTACTTAAAATCTGTGATGCTAAAAAAATTATTGTACCACGATTGATTTTTACTGCTAATTAATACGTTCTTATAAATAAGCCATACTCATGCTATTTTTGAAATACTTAAGTTTTTATTATTATGTCCTGATTATGTAGGAATGTAGGGATAATTAAATTAGTATTCATAATAATTTATAAAAAGTTATGTTAATCATTATGATGTGTGACAGTATAGTCAGTATAGTAGTAGGACTATAGTAGTTACTTTTTACTTAGTCTTAGTACTTAAGTAATTAGTTCAGAGTTACTAATAATACTACTAGTATAACTCTATCAATCTATGAACTTAGACTTTGTGTGATACTGATAGTGATAACCAGTAGCCTAATTATAAGAAAATTATACAGTGTAATGTATAGACAGACCTAATCAATTATTTTAATTAATTAAATTGAAATTAATCAGATTACATGATAAATTATAAATAATAGTAATACCCCAAATTAAGTGTTTAGGCACATAGGCCCTAAAATACCCATGATTTAGGCTTAGCCTAATCAATCACTTCTCAATATAAAAGTACAAGTAGGCGCCAAAGCCTTAGCCTTAAGAGGTCTTAGGACTAATGACAAGTAAAAGTAAGCCTTGGACCTTAGGGGCCATCTATAAATGACATCTCATCACCATCATATTTTTTTGGCCAAATTTTAAAAACCCCCCCCCCCCCCCCCATTCATGGAACCCCCAGAGCATGACATCATTTTTGATGGTCCCTTAAGGCTAGGCCTTTAATTTATATTAGTATTAGCCTATACTATGCCTATACTATATTATAATATTAATTTATTTACTAAGTAACGCTAGCAAAGTCTATCGTTAGGACCTACTATTAAAATCTTAATAGAGTGTATAAGAGGCCCAACAAAACTGTTCAGAGCCTAAGAGTAATATCCAATAATCCCTTTTTAGGGCCTTCTACAGTATTACTATTGTCATGTGGGGTTGAAATGGGCTGTTAATAGTTTTAGGCTTGAAATTGAATAAAAAATTGCCTTTTTCATTTTAATTAGCCTAGCCATAAGGCTAATGCCTAATAAAATTATATTTTAATGGGCCTAAATACTTAAGGTATCAATTACATTGAGACCAATGGCAATGGTCCAATGCCTATATGGCTATTAATTTCATTTAAGTGAAGAATTTGTATAGCCAAAGGAAATAGTTATCTACACTTAAGTCAAGAGATCAAACAATATAATGATAATTTACTAGAGCCGAAGGTGGTAACCTCTACCCGATGATTCTTACTATGCACCCCTGAGAAGCTGCTCCAAGGCAACAGTTTTCGTCCCAGCTTCTTCGCAAATTATTTACGTAGTGAAAACCCACTGTAAAAACCCTCTTAAAGGGCGTCAGACGCTTCTCAGGGATGGGTGGGGGAAGATATTAGGACGTAAATTTACTATCCCAACTCCTGAGAAAGTCGTTACAGTGTTGAACCGACCAAGTGTTTTTGGGCAAGGGTAGCCCCCAGCTGAATCCGATCGAGCGGACTCGGGTGGGGGCTGTCCCGGCAAAGGCACATCTCCAACTTGCCGCTTCGCGGTCCGATACCAGGCTTGGGGGGGGGGGGGTTGCTTTTAGGGCATAAAGAGCTTTAGCTCGACGGCCTACTGACAGCCTTTCTTAATGTGACATTTCAATGATAATTTCCCGATAATTCATTTTTAATGTGAGCAAAGAATTTAAACCTAGTGAAAATGTTCTTTTTTTTTTATGCCGCTTCGCGGTCCGATACCAGGCTTGGGGGGGGGGGGTTGCTTTTAGGGCATAAAGAGCTTTAGCTCGACGGCCTACTGACAGCATTTCTTAATGTGACATTTCAATGATAATTTCCAGATAATTCATTATTGATGTGAGCAAAGAATCTAAACTTAGTGAAAATGTTCTTTTTTTTTTCATCATCATCATGTCCCTTAGTCCTTGGACCGTTGGAGCGGCCGCAAATGACATGTGAACTATCCTCCTCCATTCGTCTCTGTCTTCAGCATCGCCCAGTGTTAGTCCTGTCCACTCTTTGATGTTAGCCTCCCATCTTTTTCTTTGTCTTCCTCTTCTTCTCACTCCTCATGTGGTGCCCTGCAATATTTCTTTGGCAAGCCCTTGTTTCTTTGTTACATGGCAGTACCATTGTAGTTTGTGTTTTTTCACATTCACCAGTAAGTCATCGTACTCCCCAATTGCCTGACGAACCCTTTCTTTCACTGTATCATTGGAGATATGGTCCCTATAGTAGATGCCAAAAATGCTTCTGAAGCATCTCATCTCCATCGCCTTTATTTTCCTTTCAAGATCTGCTGTTAATGTCCAGGATTCGCAGGCATACAGGAAAATTGAGAGGCCTAATGAGCCTGATTTTGGTGCTGGTGGCTATATTTTTTTTGTCATCCCATATTTTCTTGAGCCTCTTTAGTGCTGTTGTAGTCTGCGCAATCCTGGACATCAGTTCGGGCTTGGAGTCTTCTCCTGATACAATGCTCCTAGGTATTTGAAGCGGCCTACAGTCTCTAGTCTTTCCTCCCCGACCTTAATTTCAGTGGTAAAGCCTGTGGTGTTATTTGTCATCAGTTTTGTCTTTTCGACACTGATTAGCATGCCGTAGGACGACGAGGTCTTGTCGAGACGTTTTACCGGGCTGGCTAGCTCTTCTTCGTTGCCAGCCAATAAGTCTATGTCGTCTGCAAAGCGTAGGTTGGTGACTGTTCTGCCACCAATGCTGACTGTCCCTTCATGCGCTTCCAGAGCATCTGACATAATTCTCTCTAGGAAGACAATAAAATCAGCAAAACATAACCAATGAATGTAAAAGTCATCTCACTTTATTATAATGATTGGCACAAATTAAAAAAGCTTTTGTAATCAATAAGAAAAAATTAATAGCTATAAAAATAATTGAATTGTAAAAAAAATATCAGTATAGTAATAGCTTCACTTCTGAATTAATTGCATCTCCCCTTCAAATCACATCACCATTGCCTATAGCCACATGGTGCATATTTGTGTCCTGTCCACATTAGCATATGTCTGTCTGTTATCTAAGGTTACCTTGAAATCCCCCAAGCCCCACCCGTCCCTCACTTTCTCCAGTTCAGCCTGATGTGAATTTTTAAGCACAAACAAAAATAACCTGTTAATTGTGTTGTTAGTAGCCATAAAATAATAATTCAACCATCTCAATTACAAAACAATATTTACAATTTAGTCCAGGTCGTTCATCATATTTCAAACCTCTACACACTAGGGATTAAAAGAAAAGTATTATTTTTCTTGACAACTTTTGCCAAGCTCTTGTTTTGAGTTGGGATAGAGAATTAATTTTTTCCAGAGGTTTGATGTTGCCATTGCACAATTACATGCATGTGTAATGTTAGTGTTTCATTTTTTCCAGAGGTTTGATGTTGCCATTGCACAATTACATGCATGTGTAATGTTAGGGTTTCATTTTTTCCAGAGGTTTGATGTTGCCATTGCACAATTACATGTATTAATAAGACACGAACAAATTGTGTCAATAGAACAATATGAGTTAGCTTTAATAATAATTGTACATTATACAGAATTAAACGTTTCGGCACATGCCTTCATCAGTACAAACAAACACAACACATTTAAATAAGTATAAATTAAATTTACATAATG
>CAXITT010000220.1:285024-329771 GCA_964033795.1 Lymnaea stagnalis
TAAATTTAATTTATACTTATTTAAATGTGTTGTGTTTGTTTGTACTGATGAAGGCATGTGCCGAAACGTTTAATTCTGTATAATGTACAATTATTATTAAAGCTAACTCATATTGTTCTATTGACACAATTTGTTCATGTCTTATTAATATATTTTAAAGCTTTATTGCAGTCTAACACTTTTCACAATTACATGCATGTGTAATGTTAGGGTTTTTTCATTATTCATTATAAGTCAATTATGCAGCTTTTTGTCAATTAAATTTTTAAGGATGTTGTTGAACAGGATCCTGCTGGAGATGATGAACAAGGGAAAACAAAGAGCGCAGAAGTGTCATTAAAAGAATCTAAAAAGGCCAAACACAAGGACCATGATTTTAGCAGTCAGGAAATTGCAAGACTTAAGGAAACTGAAGCTTTATTCCATTCTAGTTTGTTCAGGCTACAAGTAAGTGGAAATGTTCATTTTAGGCCTACAACATTAGACTTAATGACTATGAATGTGCTAAAAAATTTCATTTGACTCAGGTCTCAGGTATAATAGATTATGATTATGGTGAATTTGTTCAAAGAATGGAGGCATATAGATTATAGTGACTCGATTCAAAGAATGGAGGTAAGTTAGATTATAGTGGCTTTGTTCAAAGATTGGAGGTAAGTTAGATTACAGTGACTCGGTTCAAAGAATGTATTTGTTTTAATGCAAAGAACTAATCATTGATCTGTCAATCAGTTAATTGATCCACATGAAATATTTCATAAAAGCACCTGTTTTCCAATCATATCAATAGGTGTCTGAGCTTTTGAAAGAAGTTTCTGTCAAGCAGAAATTAAAATCAAGAATAGAAGAAGCTACAGAAGCTCTTATTGAAACAATAAAAAAATTGCCTGCTGGGAAAGAATGCAAGGTATGTGAGCATTTCATTGTTTCCTTTATGTGTTACATTGTTTATAGTGAACATCTCATTGTTTCTGTGTGTTACATGGTTTCTGTGTGTTACATTATTTAATGTGAACATTTCATGGTTTTTATGATGTGTTACATTGTTTTTAGTGAACATCTCATTGTTTCTGTGTGTTAATTGTTTATTGTGAACATTTCATTGTTTCTGTCATGTTTAACATTGTTTATTGTGAACATTTCATTGTTTCTGTCATGTGTTACATTGTTTATGGCCCTCCCCACAAGATCAGTGTCATAATAAATATTTCTTACTCATTCATTAGTATACAACAATGCTGATTTATTCTTTATCTTCTCCATGGTTTTATTTCTTTATGAAATGATGCATCGCTAAATGAAATAAATATGTATTTATATTCTCCATTTAACCAAGATCACAGAAAGACAGTGGCTGGAGGCAAGGGGGTTCAAGCTTCCTGTCACAGAGAGACCTTTTCAAGTGAAGGGCAGCTTTCAGTTTCTCCCTCCCACAAATCTGAGGCTAACAGGAAGTGCTCTCCATGATACTTTGGTCAAACCTGATGTTCAGCCAGACCTGGTTGTGCAGATGCCAAAGGTAGGAAATATTGGGTGACCTCCCAAAAATGAGATTGGACTGATTTCAGCTAATAATTCTAAATAACCTAACGGTGCTGTCTGGTATTAACTATATGGACATTGAATAGCATGGGAAAGATACTCTTGATACTAGGGGTGTGCCGGACCCCGGTCCGGAATCCGGTTGGGCCGGATTTTGCACTATCCGGTGAAATCCGGTTCCGCCGGATTTACAAGTATCCGGAACAACCGGATTCCGGAATATACCGGATTTCGGAATTTGCAAGATTTTGTGACTCACCGGATCATAATCTGAAATAAAAGTAATTCTCTTTCCCGAATTCCACACGATCACGATACATTAATCGATTGTTTCGAGCGTTGAGCTTGTTTAATGTTTAATATTCCGTACATACCAGAGGCTAGAGTCAGCACCGCTAATAGTGGCCAATAGTGTAGGGACTTTGATAAGAAAATTTAAACTTTTTGTAAAAATAAACCAATGGCATAGTTGAAAAGATGTAATTTTTTAAAGAATTATAACACCAAAATCATATTTTTAGCTGTTGTAGTTTTAAAGTTATGAATTTTTAAAGTACGACTTGGTTTGTCATTTTTTAACATGGACTGCATCTCCACATTCTGTGATCTCATTCCGCCAATCCCGTCATGCGCAATGACTATATAGTTTATATAAGGCAACGCATTCCCTGCCTTATCACTAAAATACTGTTTAGACTTAGTTTAAACTTTCAACTTTGGCACATGAATAATTAATTAAAGCTTTCCCTGACCAATGGTTTAATAGTTTTTGCACACGGCAAACTCTTATGAATGAAACTCTGAGGTAGTACTACGATACAGTTATGCAAGTGGCTGTGAATGGTTGCCAATGACAACGTGTTGCACACGGTAAATTCTGATCATTTATAATATGGATTCTACCGGGTTGTTAAAGCTCAAATTAAAACATTCCAGTTTAAATGTCTTTAAATGCATTCTGAAACACAAGTTATCAATTATTTTGATGTAAATAGTGATAATAAATTAATATTTCCTAAGTATCGTCAACTTCCGCCATTAAAAAGGGGGGCGTGGCCAACCCCATGGCGAAATTAGGTTGAGCGAGCTGCATAACCTGCTGCGAACGCGTAGAAACATGGCGTCTCTCGTAAGACACTTATCCAAATGGAACGGAACTCAAATATATATCGAAAGTACTAATTTAATAATAAATAGACACACACATCGGAAAATTAAAAATTCGGATTTTTTGGCGCCGATTGCGAATTCCCATACACAAAAAGTAGTAGTCCACCTTGACTTACCGAAGTATCTACCAATAGTACCAAAATCCGGAATCCGGGAGAAACCGGAATCCGGATCCGGCGGATTTCGCATAAGAAAATCCGGATCCGGTTGGAAAAAACGGATCCGGCACACCCCTACTTGATACCATAGAAAGAATTACATTTTGGGGGTGGGGGGGTCAATATAATTATAATAATATGTTCAGAAGTGTTTTATTTTATTAGCTTAGATTTTTTTTTGAAATTCTTTAACCACATTAAAGAGCTAACTAATAGTAGGACAGTCTATTCTTTTTTCAATAATGGATGTAGCTGATATGGGGGATATATTTTTTTTTGGGCATGTGTTTAACCCAAGGACTGTATTTAGCTAATCTGATGCTATCTTTTCTTGCAGGCATGTTTTCAACCAAAGGACTGGATTTAGCTAATCTGATGTTATCTTTTCTTGCAGGCATATTTCAACCCAAGGACTGGATTTAGCTAATCTGATGCTATCTTTTCTTTCAGGCATGTTTTCAACCCAAGGACTGGATTCCGCTAATCTAATGCTATCTTTTCTTTTAGGCATGTGTTTAACCCAAGGACTGGATTTAGCTAATCTGATGCTATCTTTTCTTGCAGGCATGTTTTCAACCCAAGGACTACCTTAACCAAAGATATACAAGAAAAAGGGCATTGTACTTAAGTGCTATAGCATTACACTTAAAAGATAAGAAAAGAGTTCAAGACCTAAAGTTTACCTATTTAATGGGTAACCCTCACAAACCTGTGTTGCTAGTTACAATGAAAGGTAATTACATGTCTTTCAGTACTAGTTACAATGAAAGGTAATTACATGTCTTTAATATTAGTTATAATGAAAGGTAATTACATGTCTTTCAGTATTAGTTAAAATAAAAGGTAATTACATGTCTTTCAGTACTAGTTATAATGACAGGTGATTACACGTTGTTCAATTTAAATTTAAGGTTGTGACCATAACATTGTTGAATACCTTATACAAGGCTGTCTGTCCCAAGAGTGAATTGCTTTGATTTAATCCAGTCACTCATGTTTGAAGTCTTTAATTCAGATTTTATTTTTTAATTGAAAAAAATTTTCTTCCGATTGGCATTGTAAGTACCGATACTGGGAGCAGATTTAATATTGTCAGTACTCAGAGCAGATTTAGTACTTTCAATACTGGTACTCTGAGCAGATTTAGTATTTTCAGTACTGGTACTCTGAGCAGATTTAATATTGTCAGTACTCAGAGCAGATTTAGTACTTTCAATACTGGTACTCTGAGCAGATTTAGTATTTTCAGTACTGGTACTCTGAGCAGATTTAGTATTGTCAGTACTCAGAGCAGATTTAGTATTGTCAGTACTCAATTTAATATTGTCAGTACTCAGAGCAGATTTAGTATTTTCAGTACTGGTACTCTGACCAGATTTAGTATTGTCAGTACTCAGAGCAGATTTAGTATTGTCAGTACTCAGAGGGATTAAATTTTGTGAATTGCTTTGCTATCATCATTTTACTTAACAATTTTTTTTTACTTATCTTTGTTTATTTCAACTTAAGGTCAAGATTCTAAGAGCATTAAATTCAACATTCATGTTGAGCCTGAAGATGACACCTTCAAGCTTTCTCGGTTTCATATTGCCAAGAACAACTTGAGGCCAAAATGGTTTTTTGAGAAAGAAGAATCTGGAAGCACAGAAGATGATGGTAAATAATTGCATATCCATGTGTAATAAACGACTGCTATAAAACTTTTCATTTTAAATGTTACAATGTCATATAAATATGATCTTAGTCTATCCATCCTTTAAGGATTTTACTGTAGCATTGCAATGAAATTCTTTCAATTTTAACCTATATTTATAAGCTGATTATTCTTGGTTGAGACCAAAGCAGTAGTTTGTCTGTCTTTACAAATTGTAATGTTGTTTTACTAAGACTAGTATTGATTTTCTCCTTTACAACATCATGATGCTGTAAATACCTGTAGTCTTGTCCATCAGTAATAGAAACAAAGCACTTTGTTACTTATGGGGCTGATGTTTTTGTTCATTTCATCTTGTCCCTGATACTATAGCAGGAAGTGCTATAATAGATTATATTCAGTATCTCAAAGTACATAAATGTTTTATTAGTTTTTTGTTAGTTGAAAAATTTCTGCAAAGTATTGTCACATATTTCTTTTTGTTAATTCTTTATACAATATTTATTGGAAGATTGTGTGCATCATCTTTCAAAAGTTCATCTTATTTCTTGTGAAAAAATGAGTATAAAATGAGAAAAAAATCCTGTAAAATAATAATTAATAAAAAATTAATGGTTAATTTCAATTAACTAATAAGTTCTAAGTAAATAATTGCAGTCTAAAAATAGCTAGTACCATTAAATTTTAAATCTGACCATTTTTTTCCAGAGTCAAGCCTTCCTGCCACACCCTTTTACAACTCAAGCATCTTGCATGATCTCTCATTAAGGGCTAACAACCAATTTATAGAGAAGATGATACAAAATTCAGAGGGTGTGCGAGATGGCATAATGCTACTGAAAGTCTGGCTCCACCAAAGGGAGTTGCTCCGGGTAAAGTCTTAACTATTAAAGTTATGATAATATAGAGTATCGCTTCATTTAAGCATTTCTATTTTTAATCTATCTGAAATGGGCCTTTTCATATTTTAAAATCTCAACTTTTATTCATAATATTGCTGTTCTTTACAGGGTATAGGAGCCTTCTCCAGTTATTTGATAACAGCTTATGTTGTTTACTTGCTGATGTTGAAAAAAATCAACAAGTTGATGAACAGCTATCAAGTTTTCAGAACAACTTTGCTTTATCTGTGTAAGTACTTATTCTAACAATTATATTTCATTCATATAAGTCGGCAGCACTAAAAAGATATTTGAATGAAGAGAGTGAGTTGTAGTTCTAAAATACCTCTATTTTGTTACGTACTGTTATCAGTATGGAGAAATTAATTTCTTTTTAAGTATATGTCTCGTTCTAAAACAGTACACAACAAATGACGATACCATATGTTAAATACAATAAAAAAAAGAATACTATACCCAAACAAGGGCTATTTATACATTTATACAATTTATACATTTTATTATGTTAATAATAAATTACAAAATCAAAAGGAAATAAAATTAAAGCTATTGACTTACAGAATAATGATTGGCTTGTACCCGTACAATGTTGAAGAAGATACAAACTTTTAAAAAGGTACAATGATGAAAAGGAATCTACACACACACACAGTAAACAAATCTCTGTTAATTTTTGATATAGAAAATATATATTTTGATACCGGCATTGAAGTTGAGCATAAAATTACTTGACAGCAAAATCTGACTGGACCATGGAACCTCCATCGTTTTTTGAGGACAAACCTGGCAAAATGCATCCAACTGTTGATGAATTCAGAGGAGAGTATGGCTGCATCTTTATAGACAGGACAGGATATTACAATATGGCGTACATGATGTCTCCTTTCGTCTATGGACGGGTAAGTTAGTTGTCGGGACATGCTTTCATTTACTTGAGACTACAACCTTTAAGTTTTGGCAAGTGATAGTTAGTTGTTGGGACAACCTACTGGGGACTACAGTTACTACAAGGGATAGTTAAAATTGAGAAAGTTTTAAAAGTCAGCGATTCAGAGGTGAAACTAAGATTAAATATACTTAAATTTTTTGAATGTCACATTTCTTCTTTGTGTGTGTGTTGAGCTGGGCTGATCACCTGTTACCAAACCCTAGTGGCTGGTGTCTTTCAACTTCGATGGTTGAGATTTTCTAATGATGTTTCCCTCATCTCTAAGAAAAGCTGCCTTGGTTTGCTGATGATATAGTTCATTCCACCTAATTAGCTATTGTTGGTTTTTACCCTAGATCTATATTAACCCACAACCTCCCGGTTATGAGGCAGATGCACTACCATTGTACCACATAGTGGATAATTAACAATGATTAATGTATTTTGCACGTTATTTTAATATAATCTGTTAACATTGTATGTTATGTAAGACGGTAATTTACTCATACAAAATCAATCCCCCACGCTTCCCAAGCAGGATCTTCATTTTTGAAAACTTATAAGGCTGTCCAGTTATTTTAAGTACCAGTACCTTAACATTTCAATAAAAACTTGATAATTCAAAGAGACTTTTGAGTTTTTGTAACTGATTTTCTAAATATTGTAAATTCCAACATTTAACTTTTATGAAGTAACATTTCTTGTTTATTAAGGTCAAAGATGAGGCGACTCTTTCCGTTGCAGCCTTGGATCACCATCACCAGAACTGCTTCAGTGCCCTATTTATGACCCCTGTCTCATTTGCTCGCAAATTTGATCATATTTTCCAGTAAGCTATAAACCTTTATAATTTAAGCTAAACATTGTTTATTTATGGAATAAATTGTTTGTAATAATTCTTTGTGTTAATAAGCCTGATGTACAAAATATATTTTGAATTAAAAATAAATAACTACCTTATTTAAACTTAAAACAACAACTTCCAGTTGTCATTACAAAAAATGTTATTTATATGGTAAAAATGTGTCTATTTTTGTTTCTCTAGCGTCACAATTACACCTGGTTTGAAAGAATCCTTATCTAACAAGCTTAAGGGTTTCACTCACAAAGAAATGGATTTAGGTGGCCACTCAACTATTTTTTTGAGTCACCACATCCCTCAGCTGCTAATGAAAGCTCTGGAGAAGAGAGTGTTATTGATCCAAGGCATGATGTCTCCTTGTCCTGAGGTAACATACAATGTCATAATGCATGATTCTTAAAATCCATTTCCTCAAGACCAATTTAACCTGTACAAACCTTTAGGAATCCATTAAGAGTGGCATGGCTTCCATTTGACATTTTAGTAACATTGCAAGCTTCAATAGCTCATTTTATTTTGATTTTGGCTCAAACCAGCAATCAAAACAATTTGAATATAGCTCAAACTAAGTATAGGATAAATCTAAGCACCAAACTATCAGTCAGTAAGTATAGTTTTGTTGCTTGGGAAAATTTAAACAATTTGAGATTATTTAGCCAGCCTCATTCCCCATCTATATTTAATAGAACTAAATTTTTTGAAGATGAAATCAGTAGTGCCTAAGAAAAATATGAAGTGCGAAATTAATTTGTACATACAGCTTCTATATTTCATTCTATTATTACTTTTAATTATAAATGTAGCAATCAATTTAAAGGAAATTATTTTCTAATTCAATGTATTTAAATAAAAAGTTTTTAAAACTCCATGGGTCTTTTCAAATCTGTTTAGAGGAGATGTTAATTTGTTTAGAGAAGTGACACGTCTGATTTTTGGAGAAACTCCCACTTTTCACACAGGGCATACTGAAATTTATTTAAGTAGATACAAACAACATTTTAAAAAAAATCTTTGCACTTCTTTGCCTTTTTGTAGTCAAATCGAGTGTTCATATTTGTTAATTCATTTTGCTCATTTGTTTTGCTTCCTACAGTGGAGTGTTTCAGAGGCTCCATACTCCCATGACAGCAGGACATGTCTCACCTTTGGTATAAATCTGAATATTGCTGGAGCATTTAACATTCTCGACAGAGGCCCACCAGCTGATTTTGCAGAGGTAAAACTTATCTGACAAATTCTTTATAAATTAATAAAAATGATTGACGATGGTAAAAATGTATTTCAAAATATTTCTTGTTGCTGTGTTCCAGGCCAAAGAATTTCGTGAATTTTGGGGTAATATATCAGAGATGCGCAGATTCAAAGATGGAACAATCCATGAAGCTGTGCTCTGGACCAATTCAACTAACCAATGTGACCGCAGACGCATATGTAAAAAAATAGTTCAACATGTTCTCAATCGGTAAGATTTTCAAATACCATATGAATATGTTTTATTAAATGGTAATATTTTCATTTTCTACTGAATCAATTCCATGCAAGGATGAATAGTTAAAAATTCTACAGGATCATTTTTTACTTTCAGTTTACTTCTCTTTAATGTCTTTATTGCATGCAATATTTAATGTATTAAAAAATGATGATTGCAGTCACTGTGGAATTCCTAAAGCTAATGTTCACTATATGGAAGGCAAGCTGGATACCTTGCTGCACCTCAAACTAGCACCAAAAGACTCACTGCAACATTATGGGACAGGAGAAGAACAAAGCCTCGCGGTTCTCCAAGCTTTTGATCAACTGAATCGTGCAGTCAGGGCGCTGACCACCATGCCTCTTGCTATTCACTCTGTGACAGGAATTCATCCTGTGTTCAGGCATTCTGATGTAATTTTTTTTTATTCAATTTTTTCAGACGCATGATTATAAAATGAACTAAAAGTTTCCTAATAGTGTTGATTTAAAAAATATTTCTTAGTGGTCTAAAAAAACACAAATGACAATGTGTTACCATTATATTGCATAGGTTCATGTTAAAGGAGATCCACCCATATGCTAATGTTTGCCTAGTTGACGCTGTAGATCAATGAAAAAAATGTTTTTCTTGTCAGGTGTTCCCTCCCCTGCCGGCCCAGAATGTAGCAGAAAAAACAAAAGTTGAGTTGGGCCATGTCCTTTCACAAGAGGGGAAGCATCTTCCACAGTGGCTGCCAGCATTGGAAGGTAACATTCAAAGAACAACCAATAGGAAATTATTTTATGCTTGGCTTTACTTTAAGAAAATTAAATATTTATACCGTAGTATAATATATTATTGAAGAATTACATTAGCTTAGTTGATACCAAGTTCATGGAAAGAAAAACACCCTGTGTAAACACAATTAACATACAGTTTAAATCTTCTCATTGATCTCTGAATATTTATGTGCCCAACATTGATTTGTAATGAAGCACAAATAACAGCAACTTGAAGTAAAATATGAACTAAGAAAAAGAGAAATTTCTCTTTTCTCTACAGTGATATGTATGTTGGAAGGTTCAGGAAAATGGCCAGAGGAAATTGAAGCTATTCAGTGTCTAAAAGCATTGTTTCACATCAAGATGGGGAATGAGCTTAAAGAGAAACAGTTTTTACCTGTGAGCATTCGCAGGACCCACGTTGATGTCTTAAAGGTAATTTATTGAACTTGAAGCTGCATCTCATTCTATACCTAAACAAATAGTTGCAAAGCGAGTATCAAATAAAATTGAGACTTGTGCACCAAACTGTTTGTAAAAGATCCTCTGAAGCAAAGTCATTCATGTATAACCCTTTCAGCAGCTTAGCGCCCGTTAAGAAATTACCTTCAGTATAAAACAAAGGGAAATAAATCCATTTTGACCATAAGTTGCTGACTTTAAAAGTTAAAAATAAATCAATCTTTCATCCAGTCATAGAAAAAAGTTACTGATAATTGTAGAGAAAATAAGAAATTTTTATAACATAAGTATATATTAGGACTGGTTAAACCTACAATCTATTCATTGTCAATTGAACGCAAATTGATGAGTGGGATCTCTAAACTTCATCTTCTGACCCATCTGAAATATCCAGATTTTGAACTAATTCAACATCAAAATCAGTTTTATTTACATTATTTATTTCTCAATCTATTTCTGGATCAAATTCATAAATGTTGACATTAACAGTTTAAAGTGACTCTAGAAAGGCAAGTGCCATTAAACATAGACTACTGTCAACAAAGCACTATTTAAATTAAAAAAAGACATCAAAACAAGAGCTTGACACTTCCTTTTTATAAATAGGCCCTTTATAACTCCTTAATTAGAAGAGTTACCTTCACTAGGCAATGTTGAAAATGGCGGGATTTGGACTTAATGCGACTGAGGGGTAAGGGTCGAAAAGCACGACTGAAAGGATATATGAAATATATATAAAACTTAACACACGAACTGTCATCGGCCGATGTTCCCTTTCCAAACTGTCGTTGAGAGAATAAGTTGCAGTCCAATATTTTAAACCAAATATAACTACTTCTTTTATAAATGATTAATAAAATTTCGGTTTTTCTCATTTCTGTGTCCTTTTTTTTAAACTTTGTAGTTATTTTTTACTACGACCTTTATGAAGCAACTTTGTGTAAGTAGATTTTGGCGAAATGGATGAGGCCAAAGCTGGACCATCTGGCTTACAAAATAAATCAGTTAGGAATCTTTTTGATTACTTTTTAGTTAATGACTTAAGTGATTCAGAAGATGATTTTCCGATCACACACGAAGACAATGATAATTCCGATTATTTTTCTAGTGGGTCAAAAAGTTAATGTTCGGACTCGGACGATCTAAGCCTAGAATGAGAAGGCGTTGCCCCAACAACAGGACTCGTTCAAACTATGTTGACAGTTCGTGGGTTAAAACTATGAATAAAACCACATATTCTACATAAGTAAAGTAACTATAGATTTAGGTCCCTCAGCCCTAGTATTGAAAAAATCATTATGATGGGCAGAAAAGTAAGTACAAATAGTGTTTGCCTTTTAGTCTTACATTTGCTTGCAGTGTAACTCTCTTACTAATGGTCACTGCTCTCTTACTACTGGTCACTGCTCTCTTACTACTGGTCACTGCTCTCTTACTAATGGTCACTGGTATTGCTTTTTTTTTATCAATATTAGAATGGGTTTGTGTTCCGCTTGAAGATTGCCAACTCCAGGGAACTGGCAGTTCTACGAACGCTCAAAACTGAAAGTGGTATGGTGAAATTTAAGGACACAGATGAATCAACCGCTCTAGAATGTGAAATTGTTGCTTTACCACATTTAACTAATTTATTGCATGGGTATGTTTGTTGATAATCTTTATAAAAAATATTAAAATAAACTTAAGTTAAAATTAAATGCAATAGTTACTTGTGCTATTAGGCATTTTATATTTGAAAATAGTTTGCGCTTCTCAAATATTTTTATTGTATAATGTGATAAATTTATTTGAGATAACTTATCATATTTTTCTAATCCAATTACGAGTTATAATAGTGGATATTTAATTTAAAACTCTTATCTCAGAATTCCACATGCAGTGTTTATTGTTTTATAAAATGTATACCGGAAATTAGAAACTTGCAGTTTTTTAGTTAATAGAAGAACAAATAGTATAGGAATATTCTATAGTATGGATCCACTAGTCCTATACACTAGGACAATTATGGTGTTGCCTGCCCACTAAGCCACTTTCATTTCATTAATTAAATTTATATAAAATATGAAATAAAAATATTAAGAGTGATATACATGAAGCAAATCATTTCTTTTCATATTTAATTATTATGTGTGCATTGTTGAGAAACAATGTTTAATATTTACATTCAATTAACAATATATTTTGATGTTTGCAGTATACAACAAGAAAATCCAGCGTACAGCTCAACTGTTAGGCTGTGTAAGAGATGGATTGCTTCACAGATGATATGGGACTTCCTTCCTGAAATAGTCATTGAGTTGTTGGTGGCCCACTTATTTATTTCTCCTCCACCCTATTCTGCCCCTGGGTAAATACTTTTGTTATTATAGTTGACTGTTACTTTCTAATCATCTTTTATCTCACTGCCTCTTCACAAAACTCCTTGCCAATAGATATTGAACTATTCTCTTATTGATCAGTTAGCTTCTCAAGTCTTTTGGGTGATTATTTCTATTATTACAAGAACCAAAATGGGGCTTTTATTATTTGAAATCACCAGCCAATACTTCATTATCTTTTTAGAATCCATTTACTTGGTCATTTTACTTACTTGGATTTACATTAAAGTTTGTTTTTGAGGACTGATAAAAGCTTTTATGTTTTTTTGTCTTTAGCACAATTTTTACCTTTGAGAAAAGAATCCACCCATCCATCCCTGTGGCGCTACAGCCCATGTAGGGCTCTGGCCTGCCTCACCACTTCCTTCCACTCAGACCTAACTAATGCCTTTCTTTTCCATGCTTGGACTTTCAGCTGCATTAGATCTTTTTCCACATCATCCATCCACCTAAGCCTAGGTCTGCCTTTGAGCCCTTTTCTTCTGGGGTATTGGTGATGCACCCTCTTCGTTCCTCTGTCATTTGGCATTCTCTCAAAGTGTCCTGCCCAGCGTAGCCTGCCTCTTTTTACTTCTGCAACTATCGTGGGATCCTGATATAGACTGTATAGTTCATGGTTGGTTCGTATTCTCCATCCATATTCATCCTTTGTTGACCCATTTATTTTCCTGAGATTTTTCCTCTCCCATGTGTTAAATAGGTTTTCTGCCGTTTTTGTTAGGGTCCAAGGTTTACTTGCATATGTTACAAAGAAAAGAAAAGAAGGTAGTATTGGCCCAAAGTAGTTGTGTTAGAATCACTAATTTTTAACTTAAATTAATTTGGCCATCTAATTGAATATATTCCAGGAGCCCATGTACTGGTTTTATGAGGTTTCTTCATCTCTTATCAACATTTAACTGGAAAGCTGATCCATTGATGGTCAATCTCAACAAAGAGTTCACTGGTAACTTTTTTATTTCTTGATTTTAATAAAATAAAACTTGCTCTCTGTACCCCAGACTTCATCTATAGACTTGTGAATGTTTTACCCTTTCAGTAGATTAGTGACTATTTAAATTTTAGTCTTTTCAATAGGGTAGCTTTGACCCCCATAAATTACACAAGTACCAAGCAAAGGGAAAGAACTCCATTTTGACCATAAGTTGCTGATTCAAATTTTTAAAATTAGAAATCAATCTTTCATCCAGTCAGTAACAAATTACTTATAATTGAAGAGAAAAGATGACATTTTAATTAAAATAAATCTACATCTACAATAGGACAGTTTCACCTACAAATTATTCATTGTTAATTGGTCAATCCATTTAGATCTAACATCATCGCGTCTTCATCTTTTGACCCATCTGGGTATCAAGATTTTGAACTAATTCAACATCACCCTCACTTTAATTTCCATTGATTCTTTCTGCATCAATTTCATCACCGTTGACACTGACAGTCGACATGCTTGCAGTTTGAAGCAATTCTAGGAAGGCATACACCATTAAGGCACTATTTTTATAATCGCTTGCAATTACAATCAAGCGCACAACCACCAAACCCAAAAAAACACAAGAGCTAGACACCACTTGCTTATAAATAGGCTCTTTGTAACTTAGAAGAGTTACTTCACTTGGCAATGTTGAAAATTGCGTGTTGGGTTCTGCAGTAACGCGACCGAGGCATATGTGCCGGAAAACTGTAACGTGACTAAAAGTGTTCAAGTGCCCTGCCAAGCCAGGTTTATGTGTGTTTATGGAATAAATTTGATATTTATATCACTCTGCCCTTCTTGTTATAAATATGATCTTATTCAGTGTGTTTTAAGTTTTGTCCACTGCCCTCTTGGCTCCATTGATTATACTGTGCGTTCTCGTCTGCTAAAAGCATTTTTTTAATAGATTGTTTGATTTTGATTTAACTTTTGAGGTAGATATAACGACAAACTTTTAAATTATAATTAATTCATAAACTGATCACGAGTGTTATCTGCTAGAACCCTTTCTTTTCTTCTTCCTTAGACAAACTTTGATTATATTTAGCTTTGGTGGATGTTATTTGAATGTATGGTACTCAATTTAATTTTAAAAATACGATTGTGTTGGCTGATTTACTTAAGATTGATCTCATCTCCTTAGAGCTTCAAAACTTTTTCACACATGTAAATTTATTTTATACTTGATAGGTATGACCAGGGCCCCTTTAAAACTACTGACCTTCATAGCCGTCCCTTCCCCCCTCCAGGTGAAAATAGGGCTTTTTTTAAAAATAGACAAACCTTTACAACTTAACAGTTCTGTACATATTTATTTTCACAGATGAAGATTTTTCAATTATCCCCAAAGAATTTACCAAAAATCGAGCCACACTGCCCAGCATGTGTATCCCTATTCCTACTGATAAGCAAGGGACAAAATGGACTAGACCTCATCCCACAGAAGCATTTCTTCAAAGAGTCATATTACTAGCACGGGAATCTCTTAAAGTCCTTGAGGCTCAGCTGATGACTCAGTGGGCCACTACAGATTTCAAAGTACATTACAATATATTAGTTACACAGAGTCTGACATTTCATGGGATAATCATTTATTAGAGTGCAGGTTCCCAACACATGGGTTGCAACCATAAATGGGGTTGTGAAGGGATGAAACAAGTACCAGTACCATTAAAAAAAAATTATTTCATATCTGTTTTCATTTGTAACACCATAATTATACTGTGAATTCAAATGATTGATTAAATATTGAGGTTTAAAAAAAAAGAAAGAAAGAACATTGACAAAATATCAACCATGACTTTTGAAGCCTGTTTAAACCGTTTACATGGGACAATTTCATTCATACCTTTTACATAGCTTTAAAATTATGTCGGTTCAGTTTTTATTATACCGGTATTGAAACATTATTTACTTCAATAAAATGGCGCCCTGCACAAAAGGTTGGGAATCTGCATGTTATCAATAACTACTAACTTTAAATATTACAGACATATAGCACTCAAGACTAATTAGATGAATACTCTCCTAAATTGGAGTGGTTAAATGTTTAAAAGCTATCCAACTGAGACAAACGTAATAAACATTTGCCATTTTATGAATAACCTTAAAAATGTTCAGCACATCAAGGGTGGCCTTACAATTTTTTTTTTCAAATGTGTAAGTTATTCGATTGCAAAATGTTCAATTATAAAAGAATTGTTATCATCCAAAGTGATTGTTCCACAGCTAATTTTCAGACCACCGCTACATCACTATGACCTTCTAATTCGCCTCATCAAGAAAACCATAGTTGTCAGCCACCAGGCAGTTGATGGAAAACATGAAATTCAAGCTCCAAGTTCACAGGAAGAGGAGAAGAGCAGTCATTTGCCAATACCGGTCATAGCATTCAACCCACCTCTACAATTTCTTCAAGACTTAAGGGTGAGCTATACTGTCAATTTATATTATGAGTTTAGGAGATTATGAATTAAGCTGACTTAAAACTAATATTGTCTTCTTACAGAACATATTTGGAGAGTTCGCGATGTTCTTCTATGACCCATATGGTGGAGACCTCATTGGTTTAGTCTGGAAATCACAAGCTTTAGATAAAAAAGATTTTAAGGTGAGTAAAACTACCCCAAATCTCTTTACATTTTCTATTCTAATCATGTACCAACAACATTTTAATATGCTGGTAATTTCTGCACCTTAGTTATGCTTATCTATTAGAATTTCCAGTAAAATTTATGAATCTAGCTTTCTGGTTTCATGCACAACCCTGACATACTAAAAGTAGTTTTGTACCATGGTGAAGTGAAATCATGAGTACCAGTTAGAAGTCATTTAATTTTTGACATAACTACTTTTTATCTTTCAGACATCACATTTCCAATATCGGAAGCCCTCAGTTGATGAAAAGGGAACTGTAACACTGGAAGTTGCAAAGGAGTGTATTTTAGATGACATTCGTGTGATTGGGGGAGGGATAGTTGAGACAATTGTTTGTCCCAAGACGCTGTAGATACAAATTTTCATGCTATTTGTAAAACTCTTGATGCTCTCAAGTCTCATTACACAGACATGCACCAGATTTGAAAAAATTAATAGCTGTACTCATTCATACTACACATACAACTGAATTAATAAACAAAATTGAAAAAAGGTTTTTGTACGTTTAATTTTTTTTAAGTTAATGACATTATAAAGAAACTAAAATCCTCTTATGCTGTTCAAAATTCGATCACACTCTTACTAATTTCATGGCATAAATATGAATAACTCTCACATAAGTGGTCTTAATAAAACAACTGATATCATTTTCACCATGCAAAATGTTGCACACATCATTCATTAATGACTATACTATATGTTCAGTTTTTCTTGACTTTTGACTGGTCATATTTACTCTTTGAGCTGTACCACAAAAGGAAAGGAATACCCAAAGAAGGCAAAGTCATGAACGCAAACACTAGCCAGTCAAGCTGAAAAGAAAATTTGTGAAATTAAATTAAAATCTAAAAATGAAAACATACTATTTTAAACTTGAATCAATCATGTATTCATTTACTAACTCCAAACCATTAGGTAAATAGTAACAAAAATAAATACCTAAAGTCTATCTTAACTTGTCACCCAATTTTGCAATGGTAAATGGACTTTTTCCCACCATTGTTTTCTACACTGGTAATCAAATCAATGTGACTTGACAAAAATATTTCAGGGGGTGGTCGGGTCATGGAAGATAATTATAATTTTTTTCAAGTAGCGTACGGTAAGATTGTACATTATTTGTGCATTTTTCATGTTGCCATGTTATTAATATGCTAACCTGCCTCCTGTGGATTTAATATTGAGAAGAAAATTGGTTGATAGCAAGTGGAAATGAAGTGTCAAAAGGTTACGGTAACAGAAAAAGATAATTGTGACTAAGTAACACAACATATTAACCATGACATTCATAATGTACAGAGAAATGGGAAGTAGATGACCCCCCTTTTTATTTTTTACACAGGAAGAGTATAGGATTTCCAAATCTATACCTCGTTTATTGTTCTTATATTTTAAATAAATTTTTAATAAAACTCCTGCGCACCAATTGCCTGACTCACTTATTTAGTATATAGTCAGAACAAAGAGAACTAATTCTGATCTACAAAGAAAACCAAACTTAAGACCAAAGCATCTAGAAATGGATAAATTTAATGAGAAATATAACATAAAATCATGAGCAGTGAAAATTTAATGTTTTTATGCATAAACTAAAATGAGATAAATCCAAGAGTCTAAGGAGTGTTCCTTAATTCAAAATATTATTATAGTGATTTTATTTAGTGTGGTACCCCAAGCTACTGTTGAAGATACTGTCGAAGTCTCTGTGAAATGTGTGTCTTAAGTTTAAGTATAAATGCAAAAATAATGAGAGATGAGGCAGGATGCACTGCGTTGATAAGACCATTGAATGGCCCATTCAGTAACAAGCTATAGGTGTCACCTAAATTAGTAAATCTGTGACATTGTAATAAGCTTTGATGTTTAATTCACGCATTATGACATTTAAACTTGGCATGTGTAATAAAACTACTCACCACATGGGGAGAGAAACGTCTGTCAAATTCCCTTTGAGGAACAATGCCACCTTCACCAGGAAAACTGGTGTAACCAAGCTGGAAAACAAATTTATGCCGAGTTCATTTCACAACAAATTCCTACATTTAGACTTCAAATTCTGTAAGTAATACTAATTTAATAATATTAGTATTACTAGAAACATACTTGTCACCCAACAATTTTTTCCTTTATTATCTTGAAGCAGGCATCAAATCTATAAAATTTTTGAACAATTCCTATATATGAATTCTTGCACAAGTGGAGCAACCTTTTTATATGCCTGATAAGTATAAGCAACAAAGTACCAGTATTAGGAAACAGTTTCTAAAAAAAAACTATAAACATAAAAATATTTACTGTTCGCTCTCTTGATTCTTCTGAGGTGTGATAACTCAGCTCTGCAGACGTGAAATTAAAGTAGCCAGATTTTAAAGGTTTCAGAATAACTGCATGTGTGACATTTGAATTACTGTGCATGGAAGTCAAGAAATTCAAATCTTTAATAAAAATACTTTAATTATAGCAACATGACTTGAGTCTTATAACACTGCAACAACACAATGAGAATAACCTACTCTCTCCTAATGCACGCTAAAGATTCTAGCTCTTTTCTAAATAAGTAAACTTGCCAATTTCGATATTTTAGTTTTGTAAAAAAAAAAAATAATAATTATTAGCAACCTGTATTGGTTTAGTATTTATCTGTCTCCTCCATGAGGAATTTTTTATGAGCATTATAATATTGGCCTTGTGACAGACTAAAGCAGGCAATGGTGTAAGATGCCATGTTATTTTTGTACACAGATGGGTTGCATTTTTTCTAAAGCGCAAAGTTTTTTTTCTTCATAGGAGAGTGTGACAAAAATATTGGCATGTCCCGGGTGGCACTCAGTCCTAGCTACACCACTGAAAGCAGCAAATCTGTATTTAATGTTAACAGTGCTGTTATGCCATAAAATGGAAATGATGGTAAAGCATAAGTTTAATAAAGGATACGGTGCAATTCTTTCCCATTCAACTTTAAGATTACCACTGACAATACTGAAGGATGACTCTGGAAAACTGTTGTCATTTAAAAGAACATTAAAAGCGACCCTGTGGAAAAAAAAAAAACTTGAAAAATCTAGTTTTAAGAAAATTAAAGGTTGAAAATAAAAAAAGCGACATTAACAATAATCATCAATAATAATGTGGTTGGTTCGGAGAGCTTACAAAACATCACCAACAAGACAAATATACTCCCATGAACTTTTTCTCCCATGCATGAAACACACATTTGCCAAAGGAAAATAATACAACCTGGTTTTACTGTGCAGCCTATATCTTCGGTATTAAAAGACATGGTTTAAAAAAACCCACATCAACAACCGGCCACACCATAAAAAATTACATAAAATTTATCAATCCTATAAATCCAAAATATTACTGTAATTGTAGGTAACAACCAGCTAGCTACCTGCTTCCAACATTGAAGATTTTGTATTCAACAGTGAGATCTTTCCCTTCTACAAGATACTGATTGAGTACATTTTTTGAAGCTAAAAGTCTGGCATCTGTCTCCTCTTCACCAAAAGAAGGAATAAAACATCCAAATGTTAATATCAGAGCTGTAATCCACAACTTCATCTGAGAAAAGAAAAAAGATAATAATAATTAAACACAAGGTCTAGGCTAAACTGGATAAACTAACAATATAAGTTCAAAGTGTCTACATGTCCGACGCGCGCCGGACAAATAGTACGGGAGCTTTACGTCTGGCGGGCATGTCACGTGACCGCCGGACGACTAGTGGAAGATATTGTTCCGGCGGTAGACATGTCATGTGACCTCCGGACAACTAGAAGTATTATTATTCCGGCAGGTCATGTGACAAGTGGTCATAGGAAAAATAGTTGCATTGCAGCATTTGATATTCCAATGTTGTGTACATATAATAGTCAGCCGATCCCTAGATAATAAATAAATGCTGAAAATGTTAATATATTCAAATGCTCCGAGATACATAAAGTGTTTGACTTTGAATATTAAACTAGTCGGCCTATGTAGGCCTACTAACTAGTACTTAATACTATTACTATTACTACTAATACTACTGTTACCAGTCTAGTCACTAGTCTATTTGATTCCGAATCTTCAAAGAAAAAAGTACATTTTCATGGTTAAACATCTTGTAAAGCTTTACCTTGAAGGCTAAATTTAAAATATGAACCAAATAAAATAAGTCCAGTAGACTTCAATAGACCTATGTTAAAATGGTTGTATTTCAGGATTAGTATTTAGTATTGCCTGAGAAGTAGGCTAGGCTAACACTATATCGGTTTATCATATAAGTTTTTGTCTTTTTTTCTAGACCAGACCAAAAGGTTTAAAAGGTGCCTGTTTCAGTTTTTGTGCATGCTCTTGCCTCAAGTTCTAACAATACACTGAATAGAATAGTCTAAAATTTGATACTGATATCTGTAGCCTACTAAAAAAAACAACTATTACTATACAAAGAAACAATTTTATATTTAATAACTGTTAGTAATAACTGGACCTAATGCTAACTGTAAAAAAAGGCAGCTGAATATGTAGTGTAGGCCTAACTGACTTTAAAGTTACCAAACTCAGTCAAACTGTGTTTGTAGTTGGAAGGATTGTCTGACTCTGACTGTTAAATTAATAATTAATTCATGTTTTGTTTCCTCAAAGAAGATCACATAAATTTAACCAGGACTATGCATATGCCACGCCTAATTGACTACCTGTTGTAAGTAAAGGACAATTAATTATTTTATGAGTATGGTCTGGACTCTGGTTGATGGACGTCATACTCGTGATCATTATGAGTGGAATCAGCCATGCTGCATGCAGTGAATGGGAACTATTTAACATTTGGACATATCCTCGAAGAGCAAGAAGCAAATTGTAAGGAATTACTTATTTTTGAAATATTTTTCCATCTGCTAATACTAATAGTGTAGACTATAATGTCATTAATGAATATTATTGGAATATGTTTTTAACTTTATAATCAACGATTGACGATTGAAAAGAGAAAGAACGCCGCCACGTCACCAGATAAATCTACTCTGTACAGGGGAAAAATAATGTTTCTCTCATTTAATATTATCAAGGCGTTAATTTTCTTACTTTCTCTAAAATGCAGCTAAAAAATTCGGCAAACTTTCTTCAATAACTCTTATGTATTTTTATAAATTGAAAAGTTGCAATAAAAGCATCTGTTTACCTTCTGGGTTTTATGAAAGCTTCACGTTTCCCCAGCGGAGGAAATAGAAAAGGAATGGTTTTATTAAAAAGACGAAGTGCTCGTTATGAATTGTGGAAACAAAAAAACTAAAACAAATACTAAAGAATAATTTTTAATGGTTAAACAAAAATTTAAACTAATATTTAAAAAATTAAGTTATTTTAATAGTTTTTACGTTCTTAAAATCAATTTATCTTAGTTATAAAAAATATTTATTTTGTTGAAAATCCCTTAACTGTTTAAAAAAACCAATGTCAAATAGTGTCTGCCACTGTCACATGACAACCACTGAGGCGAAGCCGAGGCCAAGCGACTCAAGAGAAGTAGAAATAAAAAGGGTAAGGTCAGACGGTTGGGTGGGGGGCAGGTTCGTGGGGCAAACCCGCGGCATAATAAAGCTCGCAGCCCTTTTGGCTTTTTATGTGCACAGGAACTCATTTCGCTTGTGTTGCTTCTGAAACTTGTAGTGTAGGTGTAGTGTAGATGTGTTTTTCATTATAATATATAGCGCAGTTGCAGTTGGATATATATGCTTAATACGTAGGTCTAGTCGCTACTTTGATCAAATTGAAAGGCCAAAAGTAAAAAAATAAAATAAATAAATAACTGCATTTGAAAATAATTGAAGTGAAAGAATACAATGAAATGTAATATATTGGTTACCAGGTGTGGATTTATCGATTAGTGAAATTCAAGGTTAGGTAAGACTGCCTTAATTTGGATTGGCACATTCAACATTCAAGTAGTCTGTCCCGCTATGCTGTGTAGCTGCAGTTGCATTAATCCGTTGGCTTACTGATCAATACCACACACAACCATGTCACTTTAAGTTTAAGGGCAACCAACATACCTGATATAGTCACATAATAGACATTGTTAAGTGACCTTTCATTAAAATGCAATTGGGGTTGTTGAGAAAGGCTTAGGTTTACAATCAAAGTGTAGTACTCTAATGCCATGGTTTCTAGTCATTGGTGGAGTAAGGAGATTTGAAAGAATCTTACACTGATGCATTCTTTTGGACTTAACTAATAACATGACAGCAAGGAGGCCAAATGAAATTAGGCTTTCTTCAACCAATGAAATTACACACACCACCTCATTTGCACCTGGTGTACCTGGATCATCTTTATCAGGTATGACGTTATAGTAGTGTCTTGTTAAAAGTCTATTGCACTGCACCTGTAGAACTCTCTTGTAGAACCTACATATCTCTGGGAATATTGTACATTACTGAATGATTATTGTGCAGTCCTTTAAAATAAAATTGTATGAACATATATATATATATATATATCAGCGTCCATGACCATATCTTCAAAATCAGATATATTTATCTTATATTAATTCTTGATTAAAAAAAAAATATGATTGTTCTTTTTCCAATGTGACACACTCAACTACTATCACCAGTCTAGAAACAGTATAGCAAGCACTGCAGCTGCACAGCAGACCCAGTGGAAAGTCACACTGTTTGACCCACTTACCTAATCAATATTACTAGTAAAGAATCACAATTTAAAGGGTATAACAAAAATTATAATGAATAATTAGGTAACATTGTTCTGTGTAAACCATTCTACTCTTTCTAAAGAAGAGCTTCAGTGACTATTTTTAAACTTCAACTGCACCCTGTGAGTAGCTCTTTCTGTTAATACTTTTATCCATCTTTATATCCTGTCCACTTTATCATTCTGCATGTCAGATTTTGTTTTATAAAATAAATTCTTTAACTAGTTTATGTTGTTACATCTCAATGTTATTGTGCATGGATTGTATCTACTATTGCGTGACATAATATATCATTTGAACATCAACCGAAGTTCGGTTCACAGTTTGTTAGGCTCTATTTAAAATAATTTAGAATTACGTAAAGTAAATGTATGTTTTAACAACTTTTTACATTACTTTGTGTGCATGTATAATAATATATGCTTAAATTGTTTCTACTTTGCTTTATTTTAATTTTAAATAATGCACCACATGTAAAAGTAAAAGGACTCAGGTATTCTCAAACTGTGAATTATCTTGTGCAGTCAGTTAATTAAATCACAGATAAGAAAATATTTTATAGACTTCTAAATAGTCACCATATCAAGTCAATATATTCACTACATTGGTCCAATGAACCCTTCCCCTATTGTTCCCCACCCTAATTTGTCCTTAGCACCTTTACATCCACTGATACTTTGTCTACGATTGAGCTTAGTAAACAATGGGGTCTAACCTATCAGCTGCACCTGTGTTATCAACCTGTGATCTGACAGTGCTGAGCCATGCATGCAAGACATGAGTTCATACCTCAACCCCCCCCCCCAACCCAAAACAGAACTTGATATGTAACCTGCAAGTGTTGTATATGTCATGTGATATCAACATCTTAATGAAATTAAAAAAGATATAGGAAGCCGGTAACCCCCTCCCCCCTTCCTTTTCCCCAATTATTATTTCCCTTTAAAGTTCATTAGATTTACTTTAGAATAGGGTTGCCATATCTAGCTGGGACGGGACACTCTGAGATGGGAGTTGCCATATCTAGCTGGGACGGGACACTCTGAGATGGGAGTTGCCATATCTAGCTGGGACGGGACACTCTGAGATGGGAGTTGCCATATCTAGCTAGGACGGGACACTCTGAGATGGTGGTGTAGAAATGAAGTAAAATTTATTTAATATAACTACTTTTTATTTAGAGCACAATTTCATGGAAGCTACATAACGGGGACGGTCCTCATCAATGTTCCCTCTAAGGTTTGCTGGTTCGTGTATAAAATCATACAGTTGTGTCCAAAGTTTTACAGCTTAATTTTTTTTTTTTTTTTGTAAGCAAAATTTTACAGCCCAACAAACACAGACACTTACCGGTATTTGAAAATTTACTCAAAACTGCTGCGCGGCGTCTGTGAGTTAGCTGCGCGGCGTCTGTGAGTTAGCTGCGCGGCGTCTGTGAGTTAGCTGCGCGGCGTCTGTGAGTTAGCTGCGCCACCGCACAGCTTAAAGGGGACATTGGTCCCGATTTATCGGGACGGAGGGCAACCTACTTTAGAAGCTCTCCAGAGACAGAACACACGATTCTAAAGCCCTTCCCTGTTCGTCTTTCTAATGCCCTTCCATGTTCATCATTCTAATGCCCTTCCATGTTCTTCATTCTAATGCCCTTCCATGTGCATCATTCTAATGCCCTTCCATGTTCATCATTCTAATGCCCTTCCATGTTCATCATTCTAATGCCCTTCCATGTTCATCATTCTAATACCCTTCCATGTTCGTCATTCTAATGCCCTTCCATGTTCATCATTCTAATACCCTTCCATGTGCATCATTCTAATGCCCTTCCATGTTCATCATTCTAATGCCCTTCCATGTTCATCATTCTAATGCCCTTCCATGTTCATCATTCTAATACCCTTCCATGTTCGTCATTCTAATGCCCTTCCATGTTCATCATTCTAATGCCCTTCCATGTTCATCATTCTAATGCCCTTCCATGTTCATCATTCTAATGCCCTTCCATGTTCATCATTCTAATGCCCTTCCATGTTCATCATTCTAATGCCCTTCCATGTTCGTCATTCTAATGCCCTTCCATGTTCATCATTCTAATACCCTTCCATGTTCATCATTCTAATGCCCTTCCATTTTCATCATTCTAATGCCCTCATCATTCTAGTGCCCTCATCATTCTAATGCCCTTCCATGTTCATCATTATAATGCCCTTCCATGTTCATCATTCTAATTCCCTCAACATTCTAATGCCCTTCCATGTTCATCATTCTAATGCTCTTCCATGTTCATCATTATAATGCCCTTCCATGTTCATCATTCTAATGCCCTTTCATGTTCATCATTCTAATGCCATTCCATGTTCATCATTCTAATGCCCTCATTATTCTAATGCCCTCATCATTCTAATGCCCTTCCATGTTCATCATTTTAATGCCATTCCCTGTTCATCTTTCGAATGTCCTTCCATGTTCATCATTCATGTACGCCAAGTTGATCTTTTTGCAATCTAAAAAAAATCGTTGTGCTAATTTTCGTCTGGTACCGGTCCCATCTATTCCCTTACCTTGACCTATTGACCCCCACTACTTGTCTGATCGATCGAGTACGACTGTCGTTCTAACGGTGAGCTGGGAACTGACTTTCTCATTCATGACGTCTCCCGTCACACATTGGTAGCACTCCACACCAGTCTTATTTTGTTAACAATGTGAGAATACTTGATCTTCCAGCAAACGCACACACACGTACCATGAACATTCCATTCATAAATAGTTGAACTGGATCAGTTGACTTGTGGTTTGAGTCTTAGTTTGTCGATCCCTGTGTTCATCAAACATACGACACATGTCTATAAAGCTGATCTAAAGGCATCCATGGACACACTGACATGTAACCAAACACAAGTGTCCTGTATACATATTATTTAGACTCATTTAAATGTTTTGTTGTTATATTGAGGACGTCATTTGCCGAAACGTTTCCTTGTGAATGATGTAACATTATTGTTAAAGCTTGTGTTATATTGACACAAATTGTTCGTGTCTAATTAATTAATCAATTTTAAAACTATATCGCTGTCCAACACTTGCATAATTTGTATGCATAGACACATGGATGTATAATCAACACCAGTGTCCCGTAGACATGGACACAGTGATGTATAATCAACACCAGTATCCCGTAGACATGGACACATTGATGCATAACAAACACCAGTTTCCTGTATACGTTGATACGTTTACAAAGCAAGGATAAGCTGCTTTGACGAAATCAAATAATGCAGATGTTCAAATAAGGGTAAAGACTCATCAACATAGACAAGGTTAGACAAAAAGGGTTAGATGTTGATAGTAAGATGGCTTACTGTTTAGTATGGGGATCCTTGGAAATATGCTTACTGTGTTAGTACGGGGATCCTTGGAAAAATGCCAATGGCAGAGGACAGAATTGGAAGACTGGGACGTATATCACAGAGAAGCATACGATATGCATCATGGAAATTTCGTGATGTGAGAGTGAAATTTGGTGGTATGAGATGGAAGTTTGGTGGCATGAGATGGAAGTTTGGTGGTATGAGATGGAAGTTTATTGGCATGAGATGAAAGTATCGTGGCATGAAAAGGAAATTTGGTGGAATGAGATTGAAGTTTCGTGGTATGAGATGGACTTTTATTGGCATGAGGGGGAAGTTTGGTGGCATGAGATGGAAATTTCGTGGTATGAGATGGAAGTTTTGTGGCATGAGATGTAAGTTTCTAGGCATGAGATGTAAGTTTCTTGGAATGAGATGGAAGTTTCTTGGCATTAGATGGAATTTTAGTGGTATTCGTTTGAAGTTTGGTGGTATGAGATGGAAGTTTCGTGGCATGAGATTGAAATTTGGTGGTATAAAATTGAAGTTTGGTTTCCTGAGATGGAATTTTGGTTGTATGAGATTGAAGTTTAGTGGTATGAGATGGAAGGTTCGTGGCATGAGATGGAAGTTTCGTGGCATGAGCTGTAAGTCTGGTGGCATGAGATGGAAATTTCTTTGTATGAGATGGAAGTTTTGTGGGATGAGATGGAAGTTTGGTGGAATGAGATGGAAGTTTCGTGGTATGAGATGGAAGTTTGGTGGTATGAGATGGAAGTTTGGTGGCATGAGATGGAAGTTTCGTGGTATGAGATGGAAGTTTGGTGGCTTGAGATGGAAGTTTCGTGGCATGAGATGGAAGTTTCGTGGCATGAGATGGAAGTTTCGTGGTATGAGATGAAAGTTTCGTGGTAAGAGATGGAAGTTTGGTGGTATGAGATGGAAGTTTCGTGGTATGAAATTGAAATTTCGTGGCATGAGATGGAAGCTTGGTGGTTTGAGATGTAAGTTTGGGTTAGATAGGAATTGAGATATACAAAAACTTTTCCCTTGAATATATTCTTTTCTCTAAATAATGGGCTTCTAAATTACAGCAAAAACAATTGAATAGTTAATGACACGTTAGAGGTTAAAATATAGCAAGTTTATTGTGGTTGAAGTGTGAAAAGAAATAACTTAATGATATTTTTTATATGTTGAAAGGTCTCGAGAAAAATATCCTGTTTTAGAATTTGTCAGAAACTCCACACTGAATGCACGTGCCGTCTGCACTGGCAACCTCGGCATGCGACATTCTGAGTTATTGCCCTCCTACCCCAGGTCAGACGGCCCAATCAATGCGTCTGGTTGGTCAATATCCTCGCGCCTCCCTGGCATCAATGTCTGTTTTCTTCCATCAGTGCTGCTAGTATATTTACTGCTGATCAATGTCTGTTTAAATCCGCCAGGACTGCTAGTATATTTTAGTGCCTACCTATGTCTGTTTTTTTCCGCCAGTACTGCTAGTATATTTTAGTGCCTA
This sequence comes from Lymnaea stagnalis, assembly GCA_964033795.1. Taxonomy (NCBI): domain Eukaryota; kingdom Metazoa; phylum Mollusca; class Gastropoda; family Lymnaeidae; genus Lymnaea; species Lymnaea stagnalis. Next base: position 312,519 of record CAXITT010000220.1, read on the forward strand.
TCACTGTCTGTTTTCTTTCATCAGTACTGCTACTGTAGTTCAGTGCTGGGATGGGTAACTTTTTCATGTTGGAAGGCCGAATTCATTTATCTGTAATCAAATAAGACTGCATTTGAGTAACTTCGAAAACATACATAAAATATAGGTACATTATTATGTAAATGAATGAAAATATGAAATGAAAACTATTTCTAAATTCCTAATCTAGAAATGTCTTATGCCTAATTCATGGAAAGTTAATACAGAATAAAATAGTTTATTCAGTACAATTTGAATTCGTTCAAACGGCGCATTTGAAGACCTAGAGTTGTTCTTAAGGCCTCAGTTTCCCCACCCTAGTCCGAGTGCCTATCATCAATGTCTCTTGTCCCTTATCAGTAATGTTAGTATAGAGCGTATCATCAATGTCTCTTGTCCTTTATCAGCATTGTTAGTATTGTCCTTATCATCAATGTCTCTTGTGCTTTGTCATAATTGTTATTATATTCTTATATTGCTTATCAGCAATATGATCTAAATCATGAGTGTCCGTGTTTCTTTAGAGTAAACCGCGCATCTTATACTTTCAAAAGTGTATGGAGTTGTTTATCCTATCCTTGAGGTCGTGTGTATTATAATCTCTAAAAGTCTAAAATAGAGTTCTAGATTCGATTCTGTCCTCACCCAAACCCGCCCAAATCTACCCCCAGCATCCTGCAGTTTCAGGATTCCCCCTTTCTTTGACAATGATTCTTGGTGCTGAGGAAATATTTCACAATAGCTAAAAGTTCTCACTCACCGCCTTGCATTTTATTTCTTGTTGAGCGTCATGCGTCTTTTGTTGTCTCCTTCTTTTGTTAACTTATTTACCCCATGCACTGAAGAATAGAACGGGAAATTCTCTTCTCTGAGTGCTCTGATGGCATTGTCATTATACCAACCACTACTGGCAGTGTCGTCTTCAGGCGTGGACACACTGGGCACTCGGCCAAGGCCGCACGCTTCTAGGAGACTCACTCTTTAAGAGGCATCATCATCAATGATTAATTATAGTTTATTTCTGATAATTTTTTAAAACTGTAATTGATTTTGAATGATTTTTTTGTATCAATAAATTAAATAAATCGATCTTCAACTTTATCGAATGTTTAGTTTTTTTAGTTCACATTTTTATTCCTGTTGTTGAGTTGATGGGAAACAGCCCCCCTCCCCCCCCTCCCCCCCGCTTTTTGAGCCTGGGGCGAGATACCCCTTTTAACGGCCGTGGTGGGTTGTGCTGTTAAGGGACCCTAGGGCCACCTATGATATTAAGACGGCCCTGACTACTGGTTGTGAGATTTGACAGGGTTATACCAGCTATTTATATGGATTATCACATTGACAGTTTGACCATTAATTTATTGCGGTGTGGGTTTTCACATTGCCATGATTATACTTTTGCTGTGTGTGTTGTCTCCCTGTCCTCATGGTCACATAATTGAACACATTCATTCTGGCATCAGGTCAAGAGATGTGTACACTTATTTAAAGAACTCAGTTAAACTCTCTCTGTCTCTCCGCTTGGTCTGCATTCCAGAATAAACCAATCACAAATGAATGCCAGGTAAGGAAATGATCACACTTGTTAGACAGACTGAAACGATGACAAATGAAATGATATAAAGAAAAAAATCACAGCTGTAAGGCAGATAATGAAAAGATCACAGCTGTAAGACAGATTATGAAACGATCACAGCTGTAAGGCAGATAATGAAAAGATCACAGCAGAAAGGCATATTATGAAACGATCACAGCTGTTAGACAGATTATGAAACGATCACAGCTGTAAGACAGATAATGAAAGGGTCACAGCTGTAAGACAAACAAATGAATGGATCACAGCTGTAAGACAAACAATGAATTTATCACAGCTGTATGACATCGCCATATGAAGAAATACTAGACTATAACTGCCAAATTTCCCACAACCCTTTTAAACGTTAACTGACAACTTAAGTAATAATCTACTGTTTACAAAGTCAAAGCGATGGAAATAGTGTAGCAATTATTTAATATCGATGCTTTTACTTGAATGTCAGAATCGAATGCTATGAATTGTATAATTTAGCTTGGTGTCGGAGTCGTTCAAGTATCGTTCTGCGATTAACTGAAACTTAAAACATTTGATTACGTCATTCTTAGACCTGTTTTATCCACAACAGAGAAGCTGGCCGGGGTTCACATCCCGTATCGAAATGATTGATTGTAAAGACCGCTGTACAATCGGATGGCTAAATATAGACCTAGGTCACGTGATAAGTCCGCATGAACCTATTCAGTCCCTAGCTGTCACATTTTTACGGCCTACCTTTAATCTGGGTAACGGAGCTATTGATTATTTCAGATCCGATCTGTACACTAGTGATCTCTCTCTCCATCACCCTTCTCTCTCTACCGTCCTCCCCTTCTCTCTCTACCGTCCTCCCCTTCTCTCTCTACCGTACTCCCCTTCTCTCTCTACCGTCCTCCCCTTCTCTCTCTACCGTCCTCCCCTTCTCTCTCTACCGTCCTCCCCTTCTCTCTCTACCGTCCTCCCCTTCTCTCTCTACCGTCCTCCCCTTCTCTCTCTACCGTCCTCCCCTTCTCTCTCTACCGTCCTCCCCTTCTCTCTCTACCGTCCTCCCCTTCTCTCTTATCTTTTTATCTCCCTCCTTTGCTCCGCTTCTATGTCACACCCAGCCCTTGTCTCTCTACCTCCCTCCCCTTCTCTCTCTCCTCTTTCTTCCCCTCTCTCACACCACAACACTTGGCTCTCTCCCTCTCATACCCCCAACCCACTTCACACTTTTTCTCTGTTGGTCTGATGATAGCTGCCCTCAATCAGTACCATTAACTTCAGCCATGGGGAAAGAGGTATTGTCTATGACGTCATAGCAAAGCCATCGAATGTGCACGTGACAGGATGCCCCATTTGAAAGGTTCTTAATATTTTAGCACAACCCAGTGCACTTTAGATTGGACGCTCAAAAGCCAAATGATGTCAATTATTCTTTAAAATTCTTCAACGCTTTACATGTTTTTCATTTACACACACGCTTTACAGATTGTCCACACACGTGCCAATATATGCATGGATACATAATAGAGGCCATTTTTTGTGATTGAGATGCCCTGCTGTAGCCTTATCTCTAGTGTTGTGTTACGACTGCTTCCCAAACCGTTTAATGTCTCGAACAATCAAACAATACCCATCTGCAATTTGGCAACGGAGAAACCCTTTTCTGGTTGATGTATGTCAGTGCTGTCTGCGCCATGTTTGCTCTAGACAGCTAGCTTGTCCATGACGATAAGGTAGATAGATAGCTAGTCCACGAAGATAAGGTAGATAGATAGCTTGTCCATGAAGATAATGTAGATTGCTAGCTTGTCCATGAAGATTAGGTAGAGAGCTAGCTTGTCCATGAAGATAAGGTAGATAGCTTATCTATGAAGACATTGCTACATGTCTGGCCGTTAGTTAGTTTCTAAAGACATGGATACATGTCTGGTCTTTATCTCGCTCAGAACTTTGCCAACCCATTTGTAAGCCCGCTATTGGAAGGCCTACACGACCCCAGAGACTTAGAGCCATTATTGGCTCGGTAACGCCGACATCACCGGTAGGAGATGGAGCTGTTCCTATCGGTAATCCGTGAAAGGCCCTCGCTGTGATCATATATCTCATTGTTGTTGTTCCCTCCCGAACCTTGGATGTATTTTACAGCCCATGTCTTAAGTAAGATTTGACGCACTCATCGATTTGACCATGACCTTGGAATCACCTTTTTGTTGTGTGTAAATCTTTTAACGATGGGATCGTTCGTTCGATTAGCTATTTCAGCCTTGACCTTAATGAAACAATCCCCTCTCATTAGTTTTTTTCTAGTTAATTATTTTGTTTAAAAAATGTATCTTTCGTACAAATGTCAACCTTAAGCTGTACAAATGGTGACATTACTCACATGCCCTTTTGTTTGAAAAACATATATGAAAAAGGTAAGGGCATTACAATCACATTGGAATATATCACAATGTAACACATACGCGGTAGTAAGAAGTAACTTTTATTTGATCTGCCACCTACACCTGCAACCTCCACCAAACCCCACTTCTTCAACCACACCTCCACCAAGCTCTACTGATTCAACCACACCTCCACCAAGCTCTACTGATTCAACCACACCTCCACCAAGCTCTACTGATTCAACCACACCTCCACCAAGCTCTACTGATTCAACCACACCTCCACCAAGCTCTACTGATTCAACCACACCTCCACCAAGCTCTACTGATTCAACCACACCTCCACCAAGCTCTACTGATTCAACCACACCTCCACCAAGCTCTACTGATTTAACCACACCTCCACCAAGCTCTACTGATTTAACCACACCTCCACCAAGCTCTACTGATTTAACCACACCTCCACCAAGCTCTACTGATTCAACCACACCTCCACCAAGCTCTACTGATTCAACCACACCTCCACCAAGCTCTACTGATTCAACCACACCTCCACCAAGCTCTACTGATTCAACCACACCTGCACCAAGCTCTACTGATTCAACCATACCTCCACCAAGCTCTACTGATTCAACCACACCTCTACTAAACCCCACCCCTGTAAAAGCCAGCTACACAAACCCTACTCCTTCAACCCTTTCCTCCACTAAGCTCTACTCCTTCAACCCCCTCCTCCACTAAGCTGTACTCCTTCATCCCTCCTCATCCACTAAGCCCTACTCCTTCAACCCTTTTCTCCGATAAGCTCTACTCCGTCAACCCCCTCCTCCACTAAGCTCTATTCCTTCAGCACCCTCCTCCACTAAGCTCTACTCCTTCAACCCTTTCCTCCACTAAGCTCTACTCCTTCAACCCTTTCCTCCACTAAGCTCTACTCCTTCAACCCTTTCCTCCACTAAGCTCTACTCCTTCAACCCCATCCTCCCACTAAGCTCTACTTCTTCAACCCCCTCCTCCACTAAGCTCTACTCCTTCAACCCTTTCCTCCACTAAGCTCTACTCCTTCAACCCTTTCCTCCACTAAGCCCTACTCCTTCAACCCCCTCCTCCACTAAGCTCTTCCCTTTACTTTATTTAGGGGCGGTGCTGTGGGGTTATATTAGCATTCTGTCTCTTCCTAACACAAGCCTTTCTTTCTTTTCTCTCATCTTCAAGTTACACAGCATTTGTTTCGTACAGTCCAATGACTTCATATTTCTGCATAGTTGTTTTTATGTGACATAACTTATCATCTGCATTCAGAAGCCATCTTGAGTCGGAAATATCCTCTATTCTAAATAATCTGTCATATCAGCACAATTTAAACCAAAAAAAAAAAAAAAGGTTAGTTTCGTCCAGTTTGCTTGTTATTGCTATTCTTTTGTGTAGGCATGCGATCTAGCGAATTTTAGAGCGTAGGACCGTTATTGGAGGTTTATTTTGTGAACTAAAATTGATTTCGGTTAAGTCGGACAAGATTTTAAGTTATGTGTCCAGCTGATTTGTAGTAAATTATCTTGCATGCCTGCGAATAGTAAACACTATTCATACATTAAACTCTAAATTAGAAAAAAAATCTTTTATATTATAAACCATCTAAGAATTCTTATTTTTTTAATTTTTATTTTAATCATGATCTATTATTAAATATTCTGACTGGAAGGGTATCGTGCGGAGTAATTTGTTCAATATTTCCCAAGGGACTGCATTCACTGCGCACGCTCTCAACTTATGAGACACGCCGGAAGCGACGGGAGAATTTATTGTAAATCTTTCATTGCCTTTTAAATTAAGATATTGTCGAAGGTTCTAAAATGTGTATCTATGAACTCACACTGTCTCCGGGCATATTTTTAATAAAAACCGAAAGAATAGCAACTGTTTATTTACATTTTGTATAAACATTATGTGTAAAGTTTGTCAACTCCCATTCACATGACATCCCCATTAATTGTTTAAAAATTTCATCGAGCAAATAACAGTTTGTATAATTGTGTTAAGAAAGATGGATGTAGATATAAATAGGGTGGATACGTCAGATGTAGTGTTGAGGTTGGATGGAGGGTTAGTATTTGAAGGTTTAAAAGATAAGGCCTCATCACCTATGATCAAGCGCCCACTGGTGATACTCTGACACAATTAACGGTAATAGTATATATATATTATTATTTGATGCATTGGTTCTCGAGCTCATAAAGTAATTACCCTTTTAACTGAAACGTTTATGGTCTGTGCGTGAGGATCAAATAATAACCAACAAACTCCCTACAAATAACAATGCCATGCCAGCTGTTCTCTTGTGCTTACTGAGTGTATTTTGTTTCGATTTGTGGTTAACAACTGATTAACCTTCTCACAGTTGCTACACTACGGTTTGCTTGAACCAGTGTAATATGGAGGCGTCTGTTTCAGTGCCACACTAAGGTTTGCTTGAACCAATGTAATATGAGGACGTCTGTTTCAGGCTGAAACAATAATATATAATGTTTACATATCCTAAACTTTTCGTTTAAATCGAGCCATTCTACTGACTGACCGGATGTACACACAATTTTTACCCCCCCCCCCTCTATTATGTGAGACGTTAAAGGAATTTACGTGACCTTCTTGTTCATAACCATCTCTGAGCCACCCGCTCCCACTCCCACTCTGGAACTAAGCCCTTTTGGTGTAGCTGCAGTAAGACCGGCCCTTACACCATTCAAACTCAACAAATGTACTTGACTTAGAGTTCTTCTAGAATACATGACAGTTCTCCAGTATCCGCCTTAACGCTGTCTACACCATTGTTTGTAAACGCTGCCTAATGTGCTATGTGGGTGAGACAGATCGTTGACTTGCAGACCAGGTTTAGTTAACTCCTACGACACATGGCTCAAGATTATCAATGCGCTATCTATTCTCCCTTCAATAGAAGGGGCCACAAAGACGCGACGGATGTGCCCAACACGGCTATTGTTTCCTCTACCAACATGCCAGCCAAGGGGGGTTTGAAGAACAAACAGATACATACCCATGGGAACCCTGACACCACGCGGTATGAATGTCATGTTTTCTTTCATTTGAAAACTTTTTCTTCGGCCTTTTTGTTTTTACAGCAAATCCCCGTGTTCTTCCTTTCCATTCTCCCACGCCCATCTGACAGGGATCGTTCCCTCTAATTTGTTTGATTTATTTGAAATTGTTGAGGCTTTCTGTTTGAGTACATTATCGCCCAAATGATTGTACTTCATTAGATGCCTCTTTAGAAACGAGTTCTTATTTACCGTTAGACTGGTTTAATTCCGGGTCTGCTACGAACCAAGCTAAGTTGTGTTTTTACTCTTCATTATACTGCTGTCTTTATTGCTTATGATCTTCATTATACTGCTGTCTTTATAGATTATGATCTTCATTATACTGATGTCTTTATTGCTTATGATCTTCATTATACTGCTGTCTTTATTGCTTATGATCTTCATTATACTGCTGTCTTTATTGCTTATGATCTTCATTATACTGCTGTCTTTATTGCTTATGATCTTCATTATACTGTTGTCTTTATTGCTGTTGGAGGCTGTCAGTCGACACATTCTCAGTTGTCTATTGCTGTTGGAAGCTGTCAGTTGACATATTCTCTGTTGTCTTTATATGCTGTTGGAGGCTGTCAGTCAACAATTCTCTGTTGTCTTTATTGCTGTTAGGTTTCTTCGGGTTTTCCCATTCCCTGTGTTTTATATTTCTTTCTGAACCAATGCAGCATACCTTTATATGTCATCATATCAACAGTCTCCCGTTTCCTTAACTAAATGCATCATGCCTTTCTACATCACAATATCAATAGACCCCACTCAGTCTCCAACAAGAGATTGAATAATACTCGAGTTTAACCGAGGGCAGCTTTTTTGTTTACACTGGATCTGGTTATTTTGAGATAATACCCGGTGGGTTCAAGTGTTACCAAAAAAAAAATAATACAACCCCGAAAACAACAAGAAAAAAAACAACAACATAAGAGTTAGCGTCTCATTTTCAGTAAACGATAGTCCTACAGACAGTCCTACACTCTACCTGCTTGCATTTAAACAATAGTCCTACAGACAGTCCTACACTCTACCTGCTTGCATTTAAACAATAGTCCTACAGACAGTCCTACACTCTACCTGCTTGCATTTAAACAATAGTCCTACTGACAGTCCTATACTCTACCTGCTTGCATTTAAACAATAGTCCTTCAGACAGTCCTACACTCTACCTGCTTGCATTTAAACAATAGTCCTACAGACAGTCCTACACTCTACCTGCTTGCATTTAAACAATAGTCCTACAGACAGTCCTACACTCTACCTGCTTGCATTTAAACAATAGTCCTACAGACAGTCCTACACTCTACCTGCTTGCATTTAAACAATAGTCCTACAGACAGTCCTACACTCTACCTGCTTGCATTTAAACAATAGTCCTACAGACAGTCCTACACTCTACCTGCTTGCATTTAAACAATAGTCCTACAGACAGTCCTACACTCTACCTGCTTGCATTTAAACAATAGTCCTACAGACAGTCCTACACTCTACCTGCTTGCATTTAAACAATAGTCCTTCAGACAGTCCTACACTCTACCTGCTTGCATTTAAACAATAGTCCTACTGATAGTCCTACACTCTACCTGCTTGCATTTAAACAATAGTCCTACAGACAGTCCTACACTCTGCCTGCTTGCATTTAAACAATAGTCCTACTGACAGTCCTACACTCTAACAGCTTGCATTTAAACAATAGTCCTACAGACAGTCCTACACTCTGCCTGCTTGCATTTAAACAAAAGTCTTACAGACAGTCCTATACTCTACCTGCTTGCAATTTAAACAATAGTCCTACAGACAGTCCTACACTCTACCTGCTTGCATTTAAACAATAGTCCTTCAGACAGTCCTACACTCTACCTGCTTGCATTTAAACAATAGTCCTACAGACAGTCCTATACTCTACCTGCTTGCATTTAAACAATAGTCCTTCAGACAGTCCTACACTCTACCTGCTGGCATTTAAACAATAGTCCTTCAGACAGTCCTACACTCTACCTGCTTGCATTTAAACAATAGTCCTACAGACAGTCCTACACTCTAACAGCTTGCATTTAAACAATAGTCCTACAGACAGTCCTACACTCTGCCTGCTTGCATTTAAACAATAGTCCTACAGACAGTCCTACACTCTACCTGCTTGCATTTAAACAATAGTCCTACAGACAGTCCTACACTCTACCTGCTTGCATTTAAACAATAGTCCTACAGACAGTCCTATACTCTACCTGCTTGCATTTAAACAATAGTCCTACAGACAGTCCTACACTCTACCTGCTTGCATTTAAACAATAGTCCTACTGACAGTCCTACACTCTACCTGCTGGCATTTAAAGAATAGTCCTACAGACAGTCCTACACTCTGCCTGCTTGCATTTAAACAATAGTCCTACAGACAGTCCTATACTCTACCTGCTTGCATTTAAACAATAGTCCTACAGACAGTCCTATACTCTACCTGCTTGCATTTAAACAATAGTCCTACAGACAGTCCTACACTCTGCTTGCTTGCATTTAAACAATAATCCTACAGACAGTCCTACACTCTGCCTGCTTGCATTTAAACAATAGTCCTACATACAGTCCTACACTCTGCCTGCTTGCATTTAAACAATAGTCCTACAGACATTCCTACACTCTGCCTGCTTGCATTTAAACAATAGTCCTACAGACAGTCCTACACTCTACCTGCTTGCATTTAAACAATAGTCCTACAGACAGTCCTACACTCTGCCTGCTGGCGTTTAAACAATAGTCCTACAGACAGTCCTACACTCTGCCTGCTGGCATTTAAACAATAGTCCTACAGACAGTCCTACACTCTGCCTGCTGGCATTTAAACAATAGTTCGGGGGGGGGGCGTTTTAAGAAAGGAAACTGGACACACCGAAAGCAAAATATACATAAGAGAGGTCTGTGTTGTAGCCGTTGAGTCATGGCGCTTCCAGGGTTATAGCTTACACACCGTTTTCGAAACCTCCACTCAAACATATTATATTCTGATGTCGTGTTATTAAATTGAATAGAAGCGAGTGACATAATGGCTGACTAGTTATTTTTGACCAAGCGACATAATGGCGGACTAGTTATTTCTGACCAAGAGATATAATGGCTGACTAGTTATTTCTGACCAAGAGACATAATGGCTGACTAGTTATTTCTGACCAAGAGACATAATGCCTGACTAGTTATTTTTGACCAAGAGACATAATGGCTGACTAGTTATTTCTGACCAAGCGACATAATGGCTGACTAGTTATTTTTGACCAAGAGACATAATGCCTGACTAGTTATTTTTGACCAAGAGACATAATGGCTGACTAGTTATTTCTGACCAAGCGACATAATGGCTGACTAGTTATTTTTGACCAAGAGACATAATGGCTGACTAGTTATTTCTGACAAGAGACATAATGGCTGACTAGTTATTTCTGACCAAGAGACATAAAGGTCGAATAGTTATTTCTGACCAAGCGACATAATGGCTGACTAGTTATTTCTGACCAAGAGACATAATGGCTGACTAGTTATTTCTGACCAAGAGACATAATGGCTGACTAGTTATTTCTGACCAAGCGACATAATGGCTGACTAGTTATTTCTGATCAAGAGACATAATGGCTGACTAGTTATTTCTGACCAAGAGACATAATGGCTGACTAGTTATTTCTGACCAAGAGACATAATGGTCGAATAGTTATTTCTGACCAAGCGACATAATGGCTGACTAGTTATTTCTGACCAAGAGACATAAAGGCTGACTAGTTATTTCTGACCAAGAGACATAATGGCTGACTAGTTATATTTTGACCAAGAGACATAATGGCTGACTAGTTATTTCTGAACAAAAGACATAATGGCTGACTAGTTATTTCTAACCAAGAGACATAATGACTGACTAGTTATTTCTGACCAAGAGACATAAGGGCTGACTAAGTTATTTCTGACCAAGAGACATGATGGCTGACTAGTTATTTCTAACCAAGCGACATAATGGCTGACTAGTTATTTCTGACCAAGAGACATAATGGTCGACTAGTTATTTCTGACCAAGCGACATAATGGCTGACTAGTTATTTCTGACCAAGAGACATAATGGCTGTCTAGTTATTTCTGACCAAGAGACATAATGGCTTACTAGTTATATTTTGACCAAGAGACATAATAGCTGACTAGTTATTTCTAACCAAGAGACATAATGGCTGACTAGTTATTTCTAACCAAGAGACATGATGCCTGACTAGTTATTTCTAACCAAGAGACATAATGGCTGACTAGTTATTTCTGACCAAGAGACATAATGGCTGACTAGTTATTTCTGACCAAGAGACATAATGGCTGACTAGTTATTTCTGACCAGCGACATAATCGCTGTCTAGTTATTTCTGACCAAGAGACATAATGGCTGAATAGTTATTTCTGACCAAGAGACATAATGGTTGACTAGTTATTTCTAACCAAGAGACATTATGGCTGACTAGTTATTTCTGACCAAGAGACATAATGGCTGACTAGTTATTTCTGACCAAGAGACATAATGGCTGACTAGTTATTTCTGACCAAGCGACATAATGGCTGACTAGTTATTTCTGATCAAGAGACATAATGGCTGACTAGTTATTTCTGACCAAGAGACATAAAGGCTGACTAGTTATTTCTGACCAAGAGACATAATTGCTGACTAGTTATTTCTGACCAGCGACATAATGGCTGACTAGTTATATTTTGACCAAGAGACATAATGGCTGACTAGTTATTTCTGAACAAAAGACATAATGGCTGACTAATTATTTCTAACCAAGAGACATAATGACTGACTAGTTATTTCTGACCAAGAGACATAAGGGCTGACTAAGTTATTTCTGACCAAGAGACATGATGGCTGACTATTTATTTCTGACCAAGCGACATAAAGGCTGACTAGTTATTTCTGACCAAGATACATAATTGCTGACTAGTTATTTCTGACCAGCGACATAATGGCTGACTAGTTATATTTTGACCAAGAGACATAATGGCTGACTAGTTATTTCTAACCAAGAGACATAATGGCTGACTAGTTATTTCTAACCAAGAGACATGATGCCTGACTAGTTATTTCTAACCAAGAGACATAATGGCTGACTAGTTATTTCTGACCAAGAGACATAATGGCTGACTAGTTATTTCTGACCAAGAGACATAATGGCTGACTAGTTATTTCTGACCAAGAGAGATAATGGCTGACTAGTTATTTCTGATCAGCGACATATTCGCTGTCTAGTTATTTCTGACCAAGAGACATGATGGCTGACTAGTTATTTCTGACCAAGAGACATAATGGCTGACTAGTTATTTCTGACCAGCGACATAATCGCTGTCTAGTTATTTCTGACCAAGAGACATAATGGCTGAATAGTTATTTCTGACTAAGAGACACAATGGCTGACTACTTATTTCTGACCTAGCGACATAATGGCTGACTACTTATGTCTGACCAAGAGACAGTATGGCTGACTAGTTATTTCTGACCAAAAGACATAATTGCTGACTAGTTATTTCTGACCAAGAGACATAATGTCTGACATAATGGTTGACTGCTTATTTCTGACCAAGAGACATAATGGCTGACATAATGGCTGACTAGTTATTTCTGACCAAGAGATATAATGGCTGAATAGTTATTTCGGACTAAGAGACATAATGGCTGACTAGTTATTTCTGACCAAGAGATATAATGGCTGAATAGTTATTTCGGACTAAGAGACATAATGGCTGACTAGTTATTTCTGACCAAGACACATAATGGCTGACTAGTTATATCTGACCAAGCGACATAATGACTGACTAGTTATTTCTGACGAAGGGACATAATGACCGACTACTAATTTCTGACCAAGACACATAATGGCTGACTAGTTATATCTGACCAAGCGACATAATGGCTGACTAGTTATTTCTAACGTTCTCATTGTTCTCATACACCAGTTTCACTCATCCCATTAGTAAATTCTATGTTCATCTAAAACAGTTTTTCTATATTTGAACAATTCAAATCTGATCTCCCCTGATTTACTTTTAATTTTGTCATTACAAACCAGTGATGTGGAATTATAGAGGGGGTGGGGGCGCAAACGTTTGGTAACATTCTGTTAAAGAAGAATTTAAGCATTGATCCAGCCAACATTTACTCTACCTCTAAACCAGTGGTCGGCAANTCTATATTTGAACAATTCAAATCTGATCTCCCCTGATTTACTTTTAATTTTGTCATTACAAACCAGTGATGTGGAATTATAGAGGGGGGGGGGGCGCAAACGTTTGGTAACATTCTGTTAAAGAAGAATTTAAGCATTGATCCAGCCAACATTTACTCTACCTCTAAACCAGTGGTCGGCAAATCGCGGCCCGCGAGCCGCATGCGGCTCTTTAACGACCTGAGTGCAGTTCGGCCACTGGTCTAATGAGTTGGCCGACCACTGGTCTAATGAGTTTTCCGACCACTGGTCTAATGAGTTGGCCGACCACTGGTCTAATGAGTTGGCCGACCACTGGTCTAATGAGTTTTCCGACCACTGGTCTAATGAGTTGGCCGACCACTGGCCAGTGTCATTGATAATCGGTGCGAAGTGTGAAACGCGTGCCGTAGGTTGCCGACCCCGGCTGTAGAGTACCAGCTTATGACAGGTCCTTGCTGTAGAATACCAGCTTATGACAGGTCCCGGCTGTAGAGTACCAGCTTATGACAGGTTTAACATCCCAGTTATATATATCAATCAATTTAAAGTTGAATTACATCCTTTAGTGGACGGTGCTCAATCAATTTACAGTTGAATTACATCCTTTCGTGGACGGTGCTAAATCAATTTACAGTTGAATTACATCCTTTAGTGGACCGTGCTCAATCAATTTACAGTTGAATTACATCCTTTAGTGGGCGGTGCTCAATCAATTTACACTTGAATTACATCCTTTAGTGGATGGTGCTCAATCAATTTACAGTTGAATTACATCCTTTAGTGGACGGTGCTCAATCAATTTGCAGTTGAATTACATCCTTTTGTGGACGGTTCTCAATCAATTTACAGTTGAATTACATCCTTAAGTGGATGGTGCTCAATCAATTTACAGTTGAATTACATCCTTTAGTGGACGGTTCTCAATCAATTTACAGTTGAATTACATCCTTTAGTGGACGGTGCTCAATCAATTTACAGTTGATTTACATCCATTAGTGGATGGTGCTAAATCAATTTACAGTTGAATTACATCCTTTAGTGGACGGTGCTCAATCAATTTACAGTTGAATTACATCCTTTAGTGGACGGTGCTCAATCAATTTACAGTTGAATTACATCCTTTAGTGGACGGTGCTCAACCTACTGATAGTTGAACCAAATACATATAGTGGATGGTGCTCAACCTACTAAAAGTTGAACTAAATCCATTAGTGGACTGTGCTCAACCTACTTATAGTTGAACCAAATCCATTAGTGGACGGTGCTCTACCTACTGATAGTTGAACCAAATACATATAGTGGATGGTGCTCATTCTAGTGGCAGTAGAACCAATGCCATCCTTGGATCAAAATATTCCATCGGCTGTCCACTAATTGCCCCCCCCCCCTTTTTAACACGATCACAATTTTTAATGCCGTATCCTAGCAACGGCTAATTCACCATGGCCCACATATTTAAGGTCATTCTGCTATTAAATGTCTAGATATCCAGTGAGAGTATGGGCCGACCGTTGAGTTGTCTGGTCATAATCGCTGGATTCCTCTGTTTAGTTTTTTTAAATTTGTTTTTATAAAGGAAGTATCTCAACCCATCACCCGCATGCCACCGATGCAGGTTGGCCAAATGAAACTTTGAACGATTATTGAATTCGTCAGTTCTCTAGAATTTCTTGTCCACCACCATTGATCCATCGGTCTTTTAAAAAAAAAGGTAATGGAACTTTGTAGGTGGGTGTAGTGGCGAGGGAAAAAACCCACACCAGACAGTCAGAGATGAGTCGTTGTTAGGAAGAGTGTAGGGGTGTGTGCGTGTGTGTTAACAGACACCGGGGTCTGCTAAGTGTCCTATTTTGAGATCTTTAACTTTCAGTCCCCACTAATGGCGAATTTTGCGGAACTGTTGCGTCAAGCGTCTTGTAACCTCTGGAAACACAAGAGGGATTTCTAGACATTCGAGTTGTTGTTTTTTTATACCCGACATCATATAAACACAACAATTGTGATACGTGAACTATCTTATTTAATATTCGCATACGATCTCATACCAGCAAGAAGCCAGTATAGGAGCTGCTCATTCCTGCCCAAGACAATCAGGGACTGGAACCATCTTTCAAAAGGAACAGTTGAGGCGACAACACTAGACACATTTGTGTCTATTGCCTCAAGCCTTCAAACCCCTGGTGCATAATTTCCTCATCACCACCAGTAACAGAAACATTGCAAATCCCATCTACATGCATAGGAGCCAAAATGATCAATAAATTGATCGTGGGCCCTTAAGATATAGAAGAAGAAGAAGAAGAAGAAGAAGTAGACCACCACGCGGAGCCGAAACTAGCCCTTTTGGCGCCCTTGGTGACCTCGTAATGTTGGGAACCCCACCCCCCGGGGCGAAAGCGTAAAGAATTACGTTATATTTCAGTAAGTAGGGCCATTTAAATACTAGACAAAAATAACTAAAATAGTTCAGAGAAAGTTATTTGATTTATTCCATTTACGAATGAACTGTTAAAGGGGGGGGGGGAAGCTTCAATCATTTTTATTAAAATATAATCTTAACTAAAAATAACTGAAATTTCTGGACATGGTCCACCATTGTTGTTTTATCGCCCTTCTACCGGGGCGGACGCCCAATGTCGCCCACTCATATCCTAATTTAGTAGGCCCACAAGAAGATCTATTCGGCTTGTCTCATGGGAGTATTCTATGTGGAATCCTTCCAGAACAAATGTCTCGCTTGTTTGTAAATGTCGGGATTTTGAAAGGAATCCTTTTTAGATGTAGATAAAACTGATATCACTTTTAAGTTAAAGCCAGAACAGATATCACTTTAAGTTGAAGATAGAACAGATACCACTTAAGATAGAGCAGATGACCACACCAAGTTATGTCTTCCTGGTCATCTTGGGGATTCCCCCTTTTATTTCTTGCCTGGCCTCGCCACTGGTGTGACCAACTTACACTGCAGTACAAAGTATTACTTGAGAAGTATTTAATGTAAAACCTCTAATATCAGTTATGTGTGCTAGCGTTATGAATGAACTCTGGGAAGACAAATGACCCTTTGACGTAGGCAGTAAACTACAGCCATATAATGTTTGTCTGTTTTGGTTACGTTATAATGGGACAGCACACGCCTACAGCATTGTGAAAGGCCAAAGCCATTTCCAAGGGTTTTCCTGCCTAAATGACATTAGGCAGACAGATGAGCCTTGTGGGTTGATGCCAGAAATACAATCTGGAAGGTGCAGAGAAATGTGTTGTATGATCTTTCATTAGTGCCTTGTTGTAACTACTAAAATACTTGAGCCCTTTCCGTAGTGGAATGTTGTAACCACTAAAGTACTTGATCCATTTCATTAGTGCCATGTTGTAACTACTAAAGTACTTGATCCCTTTTTGTTAGTGCCATGCTGTAACTAATAAAGTACTTTATCCCTTTCTTTATTGGAATTTTGTAACTACTAAAGTACTTGATCCCTTTCATTTGTGACATGTTGTAACCAATAAAGTACTTGATCCCTTTCATTTGTGACATGTGGTAATTTCTGAAATTAAATTTCCAGTCACCATGTTTCGCCAGTTTGTATAATGTTGACCCCAAACCCAACAGTTTCTATAATACTGAATCATCTGACTAGGTTCAAACTATATGATACACTTGACCAAACTACAGCGACGTGGGTTTATCTAGACTAGAGTCTAGGCATACACTTTTGAGAATCCCCTTTAGCACCCACAGAGTCCAAATGAAAACGTTAGTCTCGCCCCACTTGTCGGAAGCAATGTCAACGGTGTTGCATTCTCATCATTCTGTCCCACAATGCCTCTTGTCTCCCCTGTAATCAATACCAAGTCTAGAGTCTCGTGCACGTCTTCCAGCTGTTCATAACTCTACCCCCCCCCCCCCCCCCCCCCCCCCCCCGCCCCCCCCCCCCCCCCCCCCCCCCCCCCCCCCCCCCCCCCCCCCC
>CAXITT010000220.1:353958-383481 GCA_964033795.1 Lymnaea stagnalis
TTTCCCCCCCCCCCCTTAAATTCCCCACCCCAACCCCCCCCCCCCCCCCCCCCCCGATGGCTGCAGCAAGCATCCCAGGTTGGATGGAGACCCCTGACCTAAATGGTCCAGCAGCCAGTCCGGTCAAATTATTGTTAGAATCATGTCTTGTGTTCACCTGTCTGACCAGTCCACTCTGTGATCCATACACAGTGCTCACATCATTAAAGCATTATACATCCAGGGTTAGGCTGTTAGCCCCACCATTCACCATAAGTGTGCTAGTGCCACTCTTACTGTACGGGTGTTAGTGCCACTCTTACTGTACGTGTGTTAGTGCCACTCTTACTGTACTTGTGTTAGTGCTACTCTTACTGTACGGGTGTTAGTGCCACTCTTACTGTACTTGTGTTAGTGCTACTCTTACTGTACGGGTGTTAGTGCCACTCTTACTGTATTTGTGTTAGTGCTACTCTTACTGTACGTGTGTTAGTGCCACTCTTACTGTACTTGTGTTGTGCTACTCTTACTGTACGTGTGTTAGTGCCACTCTTATTGTACGTTTGTTAGTGCCACTCTTATTTTACGTGTGTTAGTGCCACTCTTATTGTACGTGTGTTAGTGCAACTCTTATTGTACGTGTGTTAGAGCCACTCTTACTCTGCGTGTGTTAGTGCCACTCTTACTGTAAGTTTGTTAGGGCCACTCTTACCTTACGGGTGCTAGTGCCACTCTTATTGTACGTGTGTTAGTGCCACTTTTACTGTACGGGTGTTAGTGCCACTCTTACTGTGCGTGTGTTAGTGCCACTCTTACTGTAAGTTTGTTAGGGCCACTCTTACCTTACGGGTGCTAGTGTCACTCTTATTGTACGTGTGTTAGTGCCACTCTTACTGTACGTGTGTTAGTGCTACTCTTACTGTACGTGTGCTAGCGCCACTCTTACTGTACGGGTGTAAGTGCCACTTTTACTGGGTGCACTGATCAAACAATTTGACATGCTGTATCACATGTTCGCAGACGATACAGAACTTTATCAATCTGTGCTCCCCTCTCAGTTCCCTCAACTTCTTAGTACGACACAGAAGACAGTGGAGTCAGGTAAGCACTGGATGACCATAAACAAGCTCAAATTGAATGATGAAAAGACTGAGCTGATTCCCATTGCCACTGCTCAGAAACAAAAATATGTAAAACACTCGACATCACTCTCTCAGGTATGGAGATTGAGTTTGCTCATACAGTGCGAGACCTGGGTGTCTATTTAGACAGAACACTATCTATGGAAAATCATATTCACATGCTTTGCAAGGCAATTTTCCTAGAGCTGCGCAGGATTAGTCATATCAGACCTTTGTTAACGTTTGATGCAACAAAGAGGCTGATGTCTGCATTTGTGTTATCACACATGGACTACTGCAATGCTCTCATGGTAGGTCTCCCAGCTACGCTCCTGGATAAAATTCAAATAGCACAGAATAATGCGGCTCGCATTGTTCTCCGCAAACGCAAGTTCGACCATGCAAAAATACTTCTGAGAGAGTTGCATTGGCTGCCGGTGCGTGCTCGCATAGAGTACAAAATTGCAACTTTGTGCTACCGCTGCTTACACGACTTGGCGCCATCTTAAGCACTCATGACGCCTTATGTACCCAATAGAGGGCTCCGCTCATCCGATAGTGGCAAAATATTGATACCGTGTGTTCGCTTTGAGACTTACGGAAAGCGCACCTTTGCATTTGCCGGCCCAACATTTTGGAACGCCCTTCCAGTCGCTATCAGAAAAAGCCAGACACTGGAGTCCTTTAAAACCGATTTAAAAAAACATCTATTTCGCAAACACTTTCTGGGGTGATGCTATCTACCATCTTTTTCAGTTAATGTGTATAGGCTTGTGTTGCTTATGGTTGAAACGGGATGAAAGACTTTGACTTGGTATGCTCGTATGTAGTTTTATATTGTTGCGTCTGTTTTTAAATGTGGTAAATTTTAGATTGTTTTTATTTCTCTTTTTAATCTGGTTGACTTTGTACCGCGCTTCGAGCTTTTGGGGATGAAGCGTGTTTTTCAAATAAACTTTATTATTATTACTGTACGTGTGTTAGTGCCACTATTACTGTACGTGTGTTAGTGCTACTCTTACTGTAAGTGTGTTAGGGCCACTCCTACTGTACGTGTGTTAGTGCCACTCCCTACTGTACGTGTGTTAGTGCCACTCCTAGTGCACGTGCCACTCCTACATTACGTGTGTTAGTGCCACTCCTACTGTACGTGTGTTAGTGCCACTCCTACTGTACGTTTGTTAGTGCCACGCTTACTGTAAGTTTGTTAGTCCCACTCCTACTGCACGTGTGTTAGTGCCACTCCTACTGTACGTGTGTTAGTGCCACTCCTACTGTACGTTTGTTAGTGCCCCTCCAACTGTACGTGTGTTAGTGCCACTCCTAATGTACGTGTGTTAGTCCCACTCCTACTGTACGTGTGTTAGTGCCACTCCTACTGTACGTGTGTTAGTCCCACTCCTACTGCACGTGTGTTAGTGCCACTCCTACTGTACGTGTGTTAGTGCCACTCCTAATGTACTTGTGTTAGTCCCACTCCTACATACGTTTGTTAGTGCCCCTCCAACTGTACGTGTGTTAGTGCCACTCCTAATGTACGTGTGTTAGTCCCACTCCTAATGTACGTGTGTTAGTGACACTCCTAATGTACGTGTGTTAGTCCCACTCCTACTGCACGTGTGTTAGTGCCACTCCTACTGTACGTGTGTTAGTGCCACTCCTAATGTACTTGTGTTAGTCCCACTCCTACTGCGCGTGTTTTAGTGCCACTCCTACTGTACGTTTGTTAGTGCCACTCCTACTGTACGTTTGTTAGTGCCACTCTTCCTGTACGTGTGTCAGTGACACTCCTACTGTACGTGTGTTAGTGCCACTCCTACAGCACGGTTCCACCTTCTACTGCGTGGGGGTTTATTCATCTGAATTTATCTCCCACTGGCCAGCCATATTTTCTCTTACGTTTGTGTTTGGTGCCGGTGTCACCCTTTTCCACCTCTCACCCCCACCCCTCTCTGTTCCACTTCTTATATTTCATTCATGAAAACCCTCCTGTTATATTTTACGCCCCATCTTTAAAAATCATTAATTTTTACTTAGCTGTATACATACCTACT
The DNA here is from genome assembly GCA_964033795.1 of Lymnaea stagnalis. NCBI lineage: Eukaryota > Metazoa > Mollusca > Gastropoda > Lymnaeidae > Lymnaea > Lymnaea stagnalis. The sequence goes on from CAXITT010000220.1 coordinate 357,113, forward strand.
GACATCTCCTTACCTCTTACTTGTTTACGACCTATTTATACCTCCTTACTTCTTACCTGTATACCTACCTACTTATACCTCCTTACCTCTTACCTGTATACCTACCTACTTATACCCCTTACTTGTTCCCTGTATACCTACTTACTTATATCTCCTTACCTCTGACCTGTATACCTACCTACTTATACCCCTTACTTGTTCCCTGTATACCTACTTACTTATATCTCCTTACCTCTGACCTGTATACCTACCTACTTATACCTCTTACCTGTTCCCTGTATACCTACCTACTTATACCTCCTTACCTCTTACCTGTATACCTACCTACTTATACCCTCTTACCTGTTCCCTGTATACCTACCTACTTATACCTCCTTACCTCTTACCTGTATACCTACCTACTTATACCCTCTTACTTGTTCCCTGTATACCTACCTACTTATACCTCCTTACCTCTTACCTGTATACCTACTTATACCCTCTTACCTGTTCCCTGTATACCTACCTACTTATACCCTCTTACCTCTTACCTGCATACCTACCTACTTATAGCCCTTACTTGTTCCCTGTATACCTACCTACTTATATCTCCTTACCTCTGACCTGTATACCTACCTACTTATACCCTTTTACCTGTTCCCTGTATACCTACTTAAACCACCCATTTTCCCTGTATTTACATGGGATGTGATACAACTGTCTTGCACAACGAACAAGTCTATGGATTATATGATCAGACTTGTACAACCATAAACTGTTTGTATATCTCTGGAAACAAAAACGAAAACATTGATTGAAAACAATGACTATTTAACATATCGACAATAAACTTACAATCTAGGTCAAGTATATTTTTTGGTACCGTATTGGAAAGTCTTAAACTTTACATAAGATCAGAGACGTAACTAGGGTTGGTTTCACCCGTTGCGGTCCGTAACCCTACCCCCCCCCCCCCCCCCCCCCCCCCCCCCCCCCCCCCCTATAAGATAAATTATCAAGTCTCAGCACACTAGCTTTGTTGATGTATATTTTATTTGAGGTAGTTTGCACTACCGTTTGTTTGTAATTTGTTCAAGGCGTTCTAAATGTCTACCTGCAACTCTATGCAACAGTTGTCCTGGCTCATTTACTTCAACTTAAAGAAATAACCAACATGCCATTGAAATACTGCTAATCATTACTTTTGAACCCTTTAGCTCAGGTGGGGAGCACAGGTGGTTAGAACCGGTGGGTAAGGAAGACCTAAATTTTAAAATGTTTCAAATATCTGATATACAGCCTTAGTGCCAACGTCTGAATTTTAGTTACTTGTCTGATCTCGACCAATTCATCAATATTATGATACTTATTTTCTTTCTTTGAAATGATAAAGTCCTAGTTCATTGAAATGATCAAGTCCTTTCAAATTGTTCATGAAGTTTTCAATTTAAAAGATTTTGACAAGCTTATTTTCTACTAAAAACAGGGCAACTGTTCATATTGTTATAACATTGAAGTAGATTTAAAATCACCTCACATTACAAAAAACCTGTTCATAAATGTGTTTTTTTTATTCCATTAAAATCTAGTTCTAATTTTTGAAAGGCAATTGCCATTATTCAATGTAACATTGTTTGTAAATAGACATTGAAATTGAATGTTCGAAAATCTGTGAGGAAAATATGTTACACAAATATGTAAGGAAAATATGTTGCATAAATCTGTAAGGAAAATATGTTACACAAATCTGTAAGGAAAATATGTTGCATAAATCTGTAAGGAAAATATGTTACACAAATCTGTAAGGAAAATATGTTGCATAAATCTGTAAGGAAAATATTTTACACAAATCTGTAAGGAAAATATATTACACAAATCTGTAAGGAAAATATGTTACACAAATCTGTAAGGAAAATATGTTACACAAATCTGGAAGGAATATATGTTTACACAAATCTGTAAGGAAAATATGTTACACAAATCTGTAGCTAAAGTAAGAACATGAAATTTTCCAATTTTTATATCTGTTTATTTACCTAGTGACACATGTGTTGACTTGAGGATACATTACACAGCCGTTTTTTAATCTCCCTAGCAATGGTAGAGGGGCCAGTGAGGGGGACAGTAAGGTCTATAATTAGTTAAAGTATTTTGTCCATGGAGTAACACTTTCAAAAGGAATGATCTCTATTTAAACACACTATATCCTTTGTTGGTTAGGTTGTCATTCTGGGTTTTGGTTTTGGTTTTGGTGTGCTTAACTTTCCTAATCTTAACTTAACTGCTGTAAGTGAATTTATCTTTGCTAGTGAATTATGGCAGATTGTAAAATTGATTTTTTAATGTTGATTATGTTATGGGTATTGTAATATAAAACTGGGAGAAATGTAAACAGCTGGTCAGGTGAGTTATTTTAAGTCACATAGAATTGTACTGGGCAAATGAGGAGAGTTGTAATGGCCAAATGAGTAGAGTTGTACTGGTCTACTTATTTGAATTTTACAGGTAAAATTATTTGAGTTTTGCTGGCCAAACAAATTTAATTGTATTTGCCAAGTTAAGTTGTATCAGCTAAGTTTGAGTTGTACCAGCTATGTTTGAGTTGTACCAGCCAAGACTCTGATAGATATACGGTACTCCATCTTAGTCAAGTGGAGAAAACACATGCTCCTGTTCTTATCTCCAAATGGAAATGTTATCTTTTTATTATTGATTTATAAGGACTCTTAAGAATTGTTATTATCTTTGCTTCTGTCCTCAAATTCTTGGCAGCAGGCATTTCTACTTACATTCAATTCTGTACTTTTATAGATGATAACTAATTCAAGATGATAACTAATTCAAAATGATAACTAATTCAAGATGATAACTAATTCAAGATGATAACTAATTCAAGATGATAACTAATTCAAGATGATAACTAAATAAAGATGATAACTAATTCAAGATGATAACTAATTCAAGATGATAACTAATTCGAGAAGATAACAAATTAGAGATGATAACTATTTCAAGATGATAACTAATTCAAGATGATAACTAATTCGAGATGATAACTAATTCAAGATGATAACTAATTCAACATACTAATTGAAGATGATGGCTAACTAAAGATTTATTTGCTTTTGATCTCAATCCTCTTATTTTTTTTGTATAACAAATAACATTTAAATGAGTACGCAATAGTTTTTTTTTATTTTTATGTAAGATACTTGTGTATTAAATTTAGAACCCCTTGGTTACAGTATCTCAAAGAAATATAACTATCTAAATCCACTTCTGAGTTTTTTTGGTTAGGAGATTTGAACTACTGCACATATGTCAAGGTGACCTTACTCTCACCATACCATTTGTTGCTTCTGTTTCCAGGGGTCAGCAATGGTCGTGTCAAGCTGGATGAGTACAGGGGCGTGTCTCAGCTGGGCCATGAGAAAACAGATGGATCTTGGATAGAGGATTACGACACAACTACCATGGATGCAAATGTAAGTGAAGTGTCTCTCCACATCTTGGAGGACATGGGCTTCAGTATAGGTTTTTCATGGGCTTCAGTATAGATTTTTCATGGGCTTCAGTATAGGTTTGTCATGGGAATTCTTCGATGTTAGAACAGTTCATGAGAAAAATCATTTTGGAGCAATGAAGAAAATATGGTGCAGGACTGCTATAAAAATAGAAATATATGTTACATGACTGCTATAAAGATAGAAAAATATGTTACATGACTGCTATAAAGATAGAAAAAATGTTACACGACTGCTATAAAGATAGAAAAATATGTTACATGACTGCTAAGAAGATAGAAAAATAACTTAAATGCACAAAACATAATGCATAAAACTTGATATAGATTCATTTAAGATAAATCAAGGAATGTTTCTTTAGAATAAAATATGATGACATGTTAATATTCTATAGATGTGTACGCTAAGGGAGGGTCAAGGTCATATATAAAAAAAATAAGACAAACAGAAGTATCTTATTTTTACTGCTTTTGTGGTTTCTGGACAGGGGATAGCTATTTAATAAATCCACTACTTCATCACTCATTACCTTATGACTCAATGCTGAGTTGTAGAATTTTATATGTTATTGATTTTCTGCAAATTTCACTCAAGAAGGATGCCAATTAATTTCTTTAAGTTTTGCATAAAAATGTAGCCTTTGTTCTGAACAGTTGATCTCAAGCTCTTAGACTGTGTCAGCAATCTCTTTGATTGTCTTAGCTCTTCTCATTTTCTCAAAATGTTTTAATTATTGGTTACATCAGTTGAAAGTTGAGAACCACTGAGGTAGAAAGGTCGTTCTGTGTCTGACCTGGTTATGGGTCAAAGTTCTCAAAAGTTTTAAAGCACCAACTTCCTGTGGTGTCAAAAGGTTATTCCAGCCATCCATCCCTGTGGCGCTACAGCCCATGTCCCTACATGCTTGGATTACCAGCTGTTTTTGATCTGATTACACATCATCTATCCATCTAAGCCTTGGCCTGCCTTTGAGCTGTTTTCTTCTGGGGTTTGGTGATGTACCCTCTTCACTCCTCTGTCATTTGGCATTTGGTGATGTACCCTCTTCACTCCTCTGTCATTTGGCATTTGGTGATGTACCCTCTTCACTCCTCTGTCATTTGGCATTTGGTGATGTACCCTCTTCACTCCTCTGTCATTTGGTGATGTACCCTCTTCACTCCTCTGTCATTTGGCATTTGGTGATGTACCCTCTTCACTCCTCTGTCATTTGGCATTCTTTCTAAGTGTCCTGCCCATCGAAGCCTGCCTTTTTTAAATATATTTTTGATACTAGCATGGAATCCTGATATAGACTGTACACTTCCTGGTTGGTTCGTATTCTTCATTCAAATTCATCCTTTGTTGGTCCATATATTTTCTGGAGAACTTTAAAATCCCATGTGTTTTATAGCTTTTGTGCCATTTATGATAGAGTCCACGTTTCACTTGCATATGTCTTGCACTGGTGTGATTACAGTTTTATAAATAGTTTTTTTTTTTTTTTTCTTGTAATGTTTTTACTTTTGAGTATTTTCTGATGACAGGAGTGTGCCCTGTTTCTGGCCAATCTTATTTCTTTCTTTTAATAAAGATCCTAGGTTTTTGAAATGATTTATTTTTTTAAGTCTGGTTTCTAATTTTATTTTTTTTTTTTTTTTTTTTTTGTTTTTATTATAATTTTTTTGTTTTTTTTGTTTTTTTTTTTTTTTTGTTTTTTTTTTTTTTTTTAAATTGTTTTTTTTTTTTTTTTCTTGTAATGTTTTTACTTTTGAGTATTTTCTGATGACAGGAGTGTGCCCTGTTTCTGGCCAATCTTATTTCTTTCATTTAATAAAGATCCTAGGTATTTGAAATGATTTATTTTTTCAAGTCTGGTTTCTAATTTTAATGAGTTCACTTGTCTGTTCTTCTCTTGTCATAGTCATGTTATTCAAATTTGTGCTACAAGTTAGTATTTGTGGTAATAGTTAACATTTGGGGTATAGAAATTTGTTGACATTTATTGCATTAGCATATGTCGAAATTTGTGGTATTTTTTCTTATTATGGTACACACCCTTAACACAAAGATGACATATTTATTATGTAATTATATGAATTAATTTTGTATTTAATAGCAGCCATTTATTGACCTTGTTGCTTTATAAAATGTTTGTTATGGTGGTCATATTAAAAAAAACAACCTTCCAATACCGTAAAGAAGAAAACCTTCAAAACGTATGAGAAAATATCAAGAATATGATTGACGATGAAAGTTTATTACAATATCCAACAATTATAATAACTGTTTTTTATATCAGTCTCTAGCTAAGAATCGGCCGGTGATTAATTTTCGCTACCATTATTGATACACAATATTAAACATGGTGTTTGTAAGGCATTCTATTTTGAACTTGTTTTCCAAGTGAAATATGAAATCTGACTTTTCCTTATGGTTTATGTGTCATTTGGTTAGATGAAATAATATTGGATTTGCTTTTATTTTACAGAGCACAGATGGAGAAAGTGAGGCAGAAGACGACCTTGATGCGGAGACCTTGCTGGAAAAAGCCAAGCAGAGTCTTGAAGAGCTGAGGTTAAATGAAGCTGAGCAACAATTTCTTCGGGCCACACATCGTCTACAAGAGAAAGCAGAAGACAACACGAGAGCCCTTGTGGAAGCCTACCTTGGCCTGGCCGATGTCTGCACCCGTAAGAGCCGCGCCTTCAGACAGAGTCCTCTAGAGTGGTTCTGGTTGTGCGTTCACGCCTCATCTCTCCTCAGTGAAGTTGTGGACATGTGTACTGCTGAACTTCTGGAAGAGACAGATAACCAGAGCGTAGAGTGGTACACAGCGCAGACTAAATTTGCTGAATCAAGGGCCCAGTCTTTGGTAGATGTCTTGGGGAGGACTTTGTTCAACTGGCTGAAAGAAGATTGGAGACTTGTTGACCCCAATCATATTGCCAACATTTTCTCCAAGACTCCACTGACACCACGGTCTCGCTTCCCTCTGTCCAACCCATCCCACAACACGTCGGGTCTGAGGCCTTATCAGACTGGTTTCATGAACCACGCTTTCAGCATTGAAAGTCTTCATGAGCCGTTACTGAAGGCAGGCTACGGCCATAGTCCTCCGGGGAATATAAACTGGTTCAAAAGAATTCAGAGTTATTGTCATCGTCGTCTCGAGAGCAAAAATGTCAAAGAGATTATTGCAGAGATTTCTATGTTTAAGGAAAACGAGGAAGCATCACCATCTCCTTCAGATCCAAAGATAGAAACTATATCTGAAGAAACAGATCTGGATCTTGCTAAAGATCGTAACAGTGACATCGATAAAAGAGATACACAATCTGCTAATAGAGTCGAGGAAGAGGAGGTGTTCTCTGAAGAGACCTACAGCATTGCAGAGATTAATGAAAAGTCGAGAACAGATTCTATTGTGAAGGAATACTCTCTCATGTATGAGCTGGCATCAAGTGATGTTGACACAAGCGGCTGGGAGTTTTTCTTGGAGAAACGCAAAGACCACATTGTTCAAACGGTCATAGAAATTATATCAGAGGGAAATAGCAATAATACCAATCAGAGTCAAAATGACGAGCGAGCTGGCTACAACGAGCGAGCTGGCTACAACGAGCGAGCTGGCTACAATGGTCTGGAAACAACAGTCATTGTGGAGACTGTTGATTTGGCCCAGGTTGAAGGGGAGAAACTTATGACCTGCGGTCGGGATCCTAGCACTGAGAAACGTAAAAAGAAAAAGGAAAAAGAAAAGTTTAGTCCATTGAAAGAAAACTGCCTCCGTCTGACCATAGCGAGGTCTCTGCAGTTGGTGGCCCATAAGCTTATTCAGGCAGAAGAGTATGCAAGTGCTGAGAATCTATGCGAAGAGGTTCTTCAAATTATTGATGAGATCCAGGATGGAACTGTAAAACTTCTGCGATTTAGTGCTTTACTACTCCAGAACACCGGCCTATTGTGTTTTCGACAAGGCAATAGGCACAATGGTATGAGAAATCTGGAAAAGTCTTTAAAAATTTATAAAGATCTGCAAGATTATGAAGCACGCAAGGAAGTGGCCTCTGTGCTTATTGATCTTGGTAACGCTTATGCTGATGACCTCCATGACGAGGCTTTGTACGATAAAGTCATCGCCTCGATATGTGAGTTTTTCGAGAGGGAGGCTTCGGATGAAGAGCATACGGGCAGTTCGACTCCAGAGAAAACGAGTGATCAAGAGACACCTGAAGATGTTGAACTGAAGAAAAGAGTCACTCAGGCGGTCACCTGTTATTCTGAGGCTCTCATAGTGCTGGAGAGCAATGAAGACTCTCAGAAACATGTCATTGCTATGGCCATGAGAAAATTAGGAGATTGTCATTTTGTTCAGAGGCAGTACACAGAGGCTTTGGACTGGTACGAGAAAGCTCTCAAATTGTATCGAACTTCTGGCTTCCATGGCAAGGAATCTGTGTTAGAAAATGCACACGTGTTGAGCATGCTTGGTGTCTCCACATTCATGCTTCATGTCTACCCACGAGCTTCCCACGTCTTCGAACTGGCTCTTCATATGGTCAAGCACGCCTACGGCTTAACCCTTTACACATTCCTTCACAGTTTAGTTCTATCACTTCTAGGCATCACTTACTACAAAATGAAATCATACCACAAATGTGTGTCAATGTGCTCGAGGGCATTTGAAACATTTTGGAATCTCTACGAGGAAAAAGTAGCAGAACTTCCGCAGCAACGGTTCTGGCTGGTTTGTCAGAACCTGTACATTCTAGGCAATACTTATAATGTTCTAAACATGCATCACAAAGCCATCAAATTCCTGGAGATTGGACGAGCATTTATGAAGGAGTCTCTGGTGGGAGAGAAGCGTCAACACATGCGGATACTGCAGATTCTTGGGGATTGTTATTTCGCACAGTACGACTACAAGACTGCGCTCACCTACTACAATGAGGCTCTCGATATTGGTGACAAGGTAGGACACAGGATGGCAAGTTTGATTTGACCTTTTTTCAATACATTTTTCATAAAGAATCATTGTGCATTTTGATTGTCAAAGAATCATTACGCTCTAAGATTGTCAAAGATAAGATAAGATTCTTTTATTGATCCAACAAAGGGAATTGTTTTTTTATTGCATTTTACATTTTCACCACATAAATAAAACAATTTAAACACAAGACATTTATAATAAATTATTTCAATAGTAAAAAAAAACACACACAAAACAGCCATTCAGTGAATTCTCTTAGCCGTATCAGGGACTTATTAGTTCTCATTAAGATTTGTGACTACAGGGCAGGCACGCTAGTAAATTCATACAGATTGGGGAACAAAAGAATTCTTGTTATTGCATTATGAAATATTATTAGGAATGTAAAATTGATTTTAAAAATTGTCTGTTGACTTAAATTTTTAAAAAATGAATTGATTGCCACTTGAGGTGGAGTTTTTGTCATTCTAAATTGTCTTATAGGAAAAATTTAAATATTCTATAGAAGCATAGCTGACATCAATTTGAATTATATTTCGTGTATTGCTTGTTAAACACAAGTCCTTAAAGCTTAGAGTAAGCTTAGTGAAATTTGTTTACAAATCATTGTTTAAATTAACATCACAATAGTGAAATATCAAAAAATGAAAACTTTTCAATTCTAAAAATTTCATTACTGCAATAAAAAATAACAAAATTGTTGCTTAAGTTATTTTTTACTTACATTTCACTTTTTTTGGGGGCCTTACCTTCCACTGACTAATGTCCGTAGCCCCCACATCCAAATACAGTACATTCAAGTGTATTTTTATATGTGAAAACTGAAGATAGATAATTTGTTTGACCTATGTTAGGTATCATCATCCACTGAAAGTGAAGCCTTTGAGAGGATGGAATCCAGTCAGAGTAGCAACATGACCACCTCCACAGAGAACCTGGACATGGCCCTGCACAATCAGTTGTTGAGCAGGTCAGCTGATGCCCACATCAGTATGAAGCAGTATCAGAATGCAGTGCACTACTTGGAACAGGCCAGGGACATTCAAGATGTTTTAGAAGATGATATCAAAGGTTTGTCACTTCAATGTCTATCAAAAATGAAGTATGGGCCAAAATTAACAGTATTGAAAATCCTGCATCTTGAGTGTGAATATGCATTCTTCAAAAGTGCTTAGCCCCAGTAGCCACGTTTTCCCAGAAATAAAACAGAACATTTGTTGGGCAGTTGTAGATTTTAATGGGTCTCTCACTGAGGAAAGAGTATTCTTAGTTCACATGTAAGTGGGCGTGAATGGGGACCGAGTTTTAAAAAGTTAGCCCAACAATTCCAAGATAGATTTAATGAGATGGGATTAAGACTGCAGTCAACACATGAAGACTGGAGTTATGCACTGTGAACAAACTCATGTGCATGATCGAGAGGCGGGAATTTCAGTATTGTTACCTTTAGCGCACACTGGATTTCCCTTTTTTGTACCAACATGCATGTAAAATGGAGGAAACTGTAACTGCTAGCATTGCTTTAAAAACATGATTGTTAATTTGACACCATTTTCTAGATTATTTTGTTGAAGCTGATTTTATGTTTTTATAAAATGACTGAATTCAAAGAAATTATTATTATTTTTAATTTGTTTACAAAAAGAAGATAATACAATGATATTCTAACTTTTGGTGAAGAAATAAAACTTTAAAATTTTAAAATATAAAAACTAAAATTTATACAATATAAAAAACTTTAAAAAAGATCTTGTCTTAATTTTGCATGGTACAAATGTTTAAAAATAGTTTCCTGGTCATTCAAGTAAAAGAGAAAACATTTCACCTGGTGTATAAATTGTATTAATTTATACTTTCCTGTAAAGATATAATTTTTTGCCCGTCCAAAAAAAAACCTGAATTTTTATTAATAACAGGTGACCTTGTGAGTACTTTACATCAACTGGGTCAGATGCACTCAATGGCAGGCGATGTTGACAAGGCCATTGAATCGTATAAGGAGTCACTAGAAGTTTTCAGGTAAGAGTTTTTATCTTTGTAATGCATTTCTACCAGCTTTACATCATGTTCTGGTCAAGAATTTTTAACTTGCACTGAACGCCAATTTTATATTACACCAGGGGTCACCAAACTAGGACCCACGAGGCCAGTTCATCCGACCTGCTGACGGTACTTGAACTTGCTTGATAAAACATATGGAACACGAGACGTTATGATACAATTTAAATTTCAATATTATGTTTAAAATACTAGGAGATCTTCTGGCTGCTATGAGCCTTAATTTACCATTTTAAATTATTGTATCTAGATTTTCTTGTTTATTGCAGACCCTGTTTACCCTCGAAATCCTAAAATCGTACAATATCGTCTCAAAAACGTACAATACGGTATCGTAATAGTAATAAACATACAGTATGTAAAATGAATACAACTACTCGCATCCTAGTGCCTAGTGGGATCGAGTTAAGCTGGCGTCAAAAAGTTTACTACTAAAAGTAGATGACCTACTTTTATATTTCAATCAGCTGACACTTTGTTTGCCAGACGTGTATTTGCTATTGATATTAATTTATATTGAGTGGACATAAAGATCACATTATCACAGTCTGTCACTGGTCAAAATAAAGTTACTGGTTAAATTTAACGTGGTTCAAACTCATTTCTGCATAAACAAGAAGTATTTAAATAAGAATCAATTAACAAATGATGATCTTTTAAAAAACCTACAAAGTAACCTGAGTTTGTTGTTTTTAGGAAAAGCTGGTTCAACAAAAATTATAAAATAAGAATCAATTTCCATCAAGCATATTCCTGATAATATATTATAGTCTGATAACTACCACAAATTGGGTAGTAAATGGGTGAAAAATCATAGTCGCTGTGGTTTAAACTAACAGTGCTTTGGCAAGTTCAGTTGTGCGGAGAACAGAAGAATTTGGAGAGAACATGGTGCTACAGTTAGGCTACGTGAGACAGCAACGAACTTTTGTGGTATTCTGTGGCACTGGATGAGTCTACTGATCTGTCACAACTTCTCGTGTTTATTTTTTGCTGTCAATTTGGACTTTCAGATAACGGAAGAGTTGGCATCCACTCGCAGCATGCATGGAACAATTTATGTCTGTGAGGAAACTTTTGAAAAAATAAAGTATGTGAAGTCGACACATCAAACGAGAGGGATTGATGATCATTTGAAAACAATTCTTTTGATTGGACGCAGCAATTCCAAAATAAACATTGATGATATCTTGAAAGCCAAACGCTAGTTTCCCAAATCTCACTAACCTGTCTTGCTGCTTAGTTTGTGAGATTCGAATATGTGTGCCCTAGGTCTGATGTAATTATCTTTTTGCTAACGTGGCCTTCTTTGCTATCATTTTTAGTAAATAAGTTGATGGTTGTCTTTGCTTTTTTGCATTGCATGCCACTCACCCATGATTAACATTGAAAACTAAACTTATTTTTTGGTCTTTTAACCCAGAGCTTTCGCTCTGGCTTGCTAGTATTGTGCAGAATGATTATCCGGCCCCCGCTCATTTTTTTACGTTATCCGGCTCGCAGTGAAAACAGTTTGGTGACCCCTGTACTACGCAATCATAAGATCACAGTCAATGATCTAATCATGTTGCTAAATAGAAGCTGTCCACCAAACTAATGCAAACATGAGGCAAACTAAAATAGATGGTTTTATCTAATCCAATACATTAAACTGAATTTCTCAAGAGGAAAGGAAAAATTAAGATTTTAAATTAAAATAACATATCCTGACTTCCAAATAATTTTATTAACAATATTTTGTTACATCTAAAAACAGCTTATGTTATTAAAACCATTTTATTTATTGGAAAATTTATTTGGTTTGGATCCCTTGTTTATAATTTTGAAAAACTTCCCAACAATTCAAAACTATCTTTCCTTTGTTACCTCCATTTCTAGAGAGCTGCACAATGGAGGGTTAGCCCCTGAGATGTGCATCACTTTGGGCAATCTGGCCACTATGTGTTATGTCAAGGCTTGCATCTGTGAGGATATTGACAGTGAGCTGGAGATGATCCTGTCAGCAGAGCAGTACTTCCAGGTCAACAAAATGAAATATTCATTGACAATCATTTTTATAGATGAAGGGCTATGAATAAATTGTCTAATGTTCTTAAAAAAGGATATAGATGGCAATATCAAATAACCTATAATACTTGTAAATCATGTAAGAGCAAGTAGAGACGGTTTACCTCAGTTCATTTCAACATAAGAAAATAAGATACTTTTTCACTTAAGTGTAACGCGGAAGTATAGCAATAATTCTCCTTAATTACAGGAAAATATGACAATTATTCACCTTAGTGTTACAGGGAAATATATCAATTATTCACATTAGTAGTGTTACAGGGAAAATTAGACAATTATTCCCCTTAGTGTTGCAGGGAAATATGACAATTATTTCCCTTAGTGTTACAAGGAAATATGGCAATTATTCATCTTAAGGTTTCAAAGTGTGCAATGTTTTTATGTTTCTGATGTTGTTAGAATTAATTTTAAACACACATCCATGCAGTTCTTGACTCTCAAAATGCTAAAAATCCATCAGAAATAGAAGATAATTAAACAATACAAATGCGAAAAAAAAGCTAAACTAATTTAATAAAATAGCTTTGTTCAATATGTGTTCATTGAATTTATTTTAAAATCTTATAAGGAGGAGGAATTCTGTTCAATAAAATTATTTTAGATTAAAATAATGTCATTATATTAATATCAACAGGCAGCATTGAAGGAAGACCTGAATGCCAGCGTTTGTGTCAAGTATGCCAACTTCCTGTACAGCCAGGCCAACTATGAGGATGCCGTCATGTACCTGGAAGATTCCATCAAGTCAAGGAAGGAAGAGGAGGAGGAGAATATGGACACAACATTATTCTTTCCTAGACCATGGTCATGTGACATTGTCTATGGCGGTCTGGAACGGGTCACCTTGCCTGAGCCCCTGCAAGAGGAAGTGGATGCTCAAGAGGAAGCCATCATGCCTACATCTGTACTTGCCTATTATATCCTGGTGCTGTCTTACAAAATGTTGGGGAAACTGCGTCACGCCGAGGAAGCCCTGATCTCCTTGATGGGAGAGGTGTATGCCAGGGACATTCCATTCCTGTATTCCGTCCTGGGTTACTCTCTCATGGAGCTGGGCTTGTTCAGCGAGGCGGCTGAAGAGTTCTACATGGCGTGGTATTTAGATAATGAGTACAACTTGGCGTTAGATAACTACTGTCTTTGCTTGGCTGTGCACGCTTACAATGTGTTGGAAAGAGCCTTTGCCACCATTTTTGTGCACTGCAAGATTTGGAACGAAGATCATAAACTTGCCCAGAAAGTGGCCAGTCTCCAAGGTTACTACAACTGAGCAGGCCTGCCTCCATGAACGGGACTGTGCTACATGAGCAGGACTGAGCTATCTTCATAATCTACATAAAGAAGATATATCTCGGTTGTGTTCGTAAATGTCTGTTTGCTGGAAACGTGTTAATTGCCTTTGTGAATTTGTATAAATTCACATTTCATGTATAACGTCTCACAAAGTGTGAACAGATGCAATGGTTTTCCGATTATATCACAAACATCAATGAGAATAAAGGCATTAGAAATAATAATTGTATTATTATTAAATTATAATGTTGTACTTATAATGTTACAACATTTTTGTACATGAAGATCTGACTAGCATATACTCAATCCTCTGAAACTGTATATCCAACAAGTTGCAATAAAATAATGTATAAAATGCTTTGTATTTGTTGATTTCGCTGCACAATTTCCTGATGTCACTTTTTAAAGTAATAATTTAGATTTTGATTGAATTGTGCCAACTGTATTGTTTTACTATTCTACCAAAGTTTTAGTTAGATCGAAACATAAAACTGCTTGATAACTAACTCATATATCCCAACGTATAAACAATGTAAATTATGCTACAACAGTATACAATACCCAAATCCACTATTATAATTATAAAGAATTTTTTCTCTGATTATCTGCTTCAGATAGCTTACATTGAAAAAGCAAGAAACAAATATTTGGTGCCTCCCTTAATAAACAAATTTTTATTCCATAAAATTCTTTTAAAACCTTGGGCTAAAAATTGACCCTTACAAAGGTCAAATAAATGACCCTATCAAAGTTTATAAATAATTTGAAATCATAAAAGAGCATCAAGGGTAGGACATAAAATATTTTCGTTTAATAACATCAAATGGTTTCATTAGGTCTTTTCATAATATTTTAACTATAAAGATTTGTTTTTTTTTTATCTATAAAGAATTTTATACACTTTTAAAGCACATCTTAAGTTACATTTGAAATACCATGTTACTTTATACCAATACATATCATAGCACAAAGCCCTTGTACTGCTAAAGTTGAACAAATGAACATCCTTAAGATGAACGTATGCTGTTGTGTTTCCCTTTGATTCAAAACATAGCTTTATATTGATCAACTATAGTTCACTAGTTTTTCTCTGTCTGTGATAATACTTTCAGATTGTCTAATTTTTTATTTAGTCCATTCTCAAATAGCAATTTTTTATCAAAAGCGCTCTTTCTCTTTTCTGGTATATGAAATATTTTAAAATTTAATAATATCGATGTTATAAAAAAAACTTATACAAAATAAATTTATTCAAACACAAACTTTATTAAAACGCAAAGTTATAACATATATTAAATTATCAAAATTAATTAAATGGATGATAACTTCAAATCTAAATTATTAAATATAAATGTATTTTTAAACCCAAAGATAAATCAACTTAATTGTAAAAAATTAAAACTATTTATTATAAGGTCTTTACACCCCACCCCCCCACCACCCCCATTCTCGCTCTCCCTCTCTCTGTGTATATGTGTGAATGCAGTTTGAACTTTTTTAAAAGTTTATAAATCATTTAAATGTGTTAACAAAAGCTTGAATGCAAATAATTTGTGTTAGATTAAATGCTATGTTTAATTGACCATTTGGGATACTTCAATATGATTTGTTATTGCTTGCTGTTTAGTGGGACCAAGTTTATCAGAATTGTTAACCAAATACTTCATTATGTTAAATTCTCTGTTTTCATACGATATATATTCAAATACTTTTGCATTAAGTTAAATCTTAAAGAATATATTTTTCACTATGACCAGTTAGCTTTTCCCCAAATTTAAAACATTTTATTTTCGAATATGGATATCATTAAACCTTAGAAATAAATTTTTACTCCTTTGTTGTTTATTCAATTTGTAAAAAATGATCCTTATTGGAGCGCTTCTCTTCCAGTTTTATAAATAGAATAGCATTGTTATCTTCTTATCAACTGTGCATTGAAGGATTTCCTGAAACTGAACTCCATAGTGAGATACCCCCTGGTTTCTAATTTAATTTTATTATTTGAAACAAAAATGTTGATTAAGAACGGGACATTTATTAAACCAATTTTTTCAAGGTCCAGGTTTGGTGTCAATTTTGACCACGGGAGCTTTTGACAAATGTACCAACGAAACAAATCAATGTCTTTGCATGCAACATTCAATCAAGGTTGTGATGTCAGAAAAAAACATTCAAATATGAGGACTTGAATGAAAGCAATTTTCATTAAAATTTTTCAAGTGAAATTTTTTTAAACGCTCTCTTGTTTTATTTCACATATTAGAATTGTGGTCTTATACTTTGGCATGTCACGTTAATCACATAATATAATGTTATGTCATATGTCATGTCACATACTATTTGACTATTTGTAAAGTACTATGATGTCACATACTGTGTCCACTTCTATGCTATGTCCAGGTTTAAGTGATGAATATGGTCAGTTTGTGACATAAAGATTTCTAGTGACTGTCTCCATACCATTACCTTTTTACAGTTAAAATGATTCAAGTATCGTATAAAAACAGTTAAATTTAATGTCCAACATGAAACTGTTATTCAGTGTCAAGTAGTGAATGAATCAAATACCAACTTTAATCTATTCAGAAAAGTATTCAAAGTTTGTCATTCACAAAACACTTAAGTTATTATTTATAGATATAGTTTTAACCTGAAAAAACAAAACACTAAGACTAAGTTATTATTTATAGATATAGTTTTATCCTGAAAAAACAAAACACTAAGACTAAGTTATTATTTATAGATATAGTTTTATCCTGAAAAAACAAAACACTAAGACTAAGTTATTATTTATAGATATAGTTTTAACCTGAAAAAACAAAACACTAAGACTAAGTTATTATTTATAGATATAGTTTTATCCTGAAAAAACAAAACACTAAGACTAAGTTATTATTTATAGATATAGTTTTAACCTGAAAAAACAAAACACTAAGACTAAGTTATTATTTATAGATATAGTTTTATGCTGAAAAAACAAAACACTAAGACTAAGTTATTATTTATAGATATAGTTTTAACCTGAAAAAACAAAACACTAAGACTAAGTTATTATTTATAGATATAGTTTTATGCTGAAAAAACAAAACACTAAGACTAAGTTATTATTTATAGATATAGTTTTATGCTGAAAAAACAAAACACTAAGACTAAGTTATTATTTATAGATATAGTTTTTTTCTAACCTTTACATCAGCAAATCTTATTATGCACTTTCTATTTTTCTTCCATGGTGCCTTCATGCAATGATGGGCTCCCGGGCAACTGCCTGAGTTGTCTCTACCTTGAGCCGTATTACTGGGCAGTTGTATGGGTCAAGGGAGGAAGGGAATGTGGCGCTGAAGATTTTTGAAGATCTAATCAGGAACAACTTAAAAATGTTTATAATATCTATTAAAGAAATATACTTTTATTTTTATTACTGTTTTTTAAAAAAAGAGTCTTAGTACATCCATTACACTGTGATATAAAGTCTAGTACATCCATTAGACTGTGATATAAAGTCTAGTACATCCATTAGACTGTGATATAAAGTCTAGTACATCCATTAGACTGTGATATAAAGTCTAGAACATCCATTAGACTGTGATTTAAAGTCTGGTACATCCATTAGACTGTGATATAAAGTCTAGTACATCCATTAGACTGATATAAAGTCTAGTACATCCATTAGACTGTGATATAAAGTCTGGTACATCCATTAGACTGTGATATAAAGTCTAGTACATCCATTAGACTGTGATATAAAGTCTAGTACATCCATTAGACTGTGATATAAAGTCTAGTACATCCATTAGACAGTGATATAAAGTCTGGTACATCCATTAGACTGTGATATAAAGTCTAGAACATCCATTGGACTGTGATATAAAGTCTAGTACATCCACTAGACTGTGATATGAGAGTCGAGTTTGAACATCACACTGGTTATCATATGTACCAGTGGGCAATTAAAAATAAATGTATACTTATCTAAAAGACGTCATGTATACTTATCTAAAAGACGTCATGTATACTTAACTAAAAGACGCCATGTATACTTATCTAAAAGACGTCATGTATACTTATCTAAAAGACATCATGTATACTTATCTAAAAGACGTCATGTATACTTATCTAAAAGAAGTCATGTATACTTATCTAAAAGATGTCATGTATACTTATCTAAAAGACGTCATGTATACTTATCTAAAAGACGTCATGTATACTTATCTAAAAGACGTCATGTATACTTATCTTCTTCTTCTTCTTCTATATCTTAAGGGACCACGATCAATTTATTGATCATTTTGGCTCCTATCTAAAAGACGTCATGTATACTTATCTAAAAGACGTCATGTATACTTATCTTAAAGACGCCATGTATACTTAACTAAAAGACGTCATGTATACTTATCTAAAAGACGTCATGTATACTTATCTAAAAGACGTCATGTATACTTAACTAAAAGACGTCATGTATACTTAACTAAAAGACATCATGTATACTTATCTTAAAGACGTCATGTATACTTATCTAAAAGACATCATGTATACTTATCTAAAAGACGTCATGTATACTCAACTAAAAGACATCATGTATACTTATCTTAAAGACGTCATGTATACTTATCTAAAAGACGTCATGTATACTTATCTTAAAGACGTCATGTATACTTAAGTAAAAGACGTCATGTATAATTATCTTAAAGACGTCATGTATAGTTAACTAAAAGACGTCATGTATACTTATCTTAAAGACGTCATGTATACTTAACTAAAAGACGTCATGTATACTTATCTTAAAGACGTCATGTATACTTATCTAAAAGACGTCATGTATACTTATCTTAAAGACGTCATGTATACTTATCTAAAAGACATCATGTATACTTATCTTAAAGACGTCATGTATACTTATCTTAAAGACGTCATGTATACTTATCTAAAAGACGTCAGCTGAGGAAACTGTTTGGTTTGATCATGACTGTGTGGCCAAATGATCTGAACAATGTCAAATATAGTTTCCTATGCTTTTGATCAAAGTGTCTGGCTAGCATAATGCAACATTGTACACAGATTGAGTGATTCATCCATTTTCACGAATGATTAGTGTGTACAGACCTGTTTACCCTCAAATTCTTAAAATCGTACAATATCATCACAAAATTGTTCAATACATTATCTTAATAGTGAAAAAAAACACAGTATATATGATGGATGTATAGGTTCACAAAAAAATCGTACACTGTACGCCAAAATCTCGTAAGAGTAAACAGGTCTGAGTGAGCACAGTGGTAGAAAATATAAAATTAGAACAGTGCTATAAAGCTAATGCTAGAACAGTGATATAAGAGCTAATGCTATTACGGTGGCAGAAGAGCTAATGCTACTACAATGATAGATGAGCTATGCTAGTACATTGGTAGAAGAGCTAATGCTAGTTAGGCGATAAAAGAGCTTATAATGCTAGTACATTGGTAGAAGAGCTAATACTAGTACATTGGTAGAAGAGCTAATGCTAGTACATTGGAAAAAGTGCTAATGCTAGTACAATGGTAGAAGAGCTAATGCTAGTACAATGGTAGAAGAGCTAATGCTAGTACATTGGTAGAAGAGCTAATGCTAGTACAATGGTAGAAGAGCTTATACTAGTACAGTGGTAGAAGAGCTCATGCTGCTAAAAGAGAAGACGGGAGTGTTCATTGAAACAAATTCTTTGGCCACTGAAGGAAATTTTCTCTTCTTGTCCTACACGAGAATGGGGGGCAAAGAAATCTCGTTGTTGCCCTCCCATCATTGTTTGTTGAAAAAAAAAAGGGGGGGGGGTTAGTGAGGGTGTCCAATTTAGCTGCAGACAAAGAAGCAGCTTAGGAAGATGAATACCCTGTTAATAAAATTAAGTGTTTGTCAAGCGATTTCAAACCAGACATTGAAAACCTAACATTGAAAACCTAACATTGAAAACCTAACATTGAAAACCAGACATTGAAAACCTAACATTGAAAACCTAACATTGAAAACCTAACATTGAAAACCTAACATTGAAAACCAGACATTGAAAACCTAACATTGAAAACCTAACATTAAAAACCAGACATTGAAAACCTAACATTGAAAACCTAACATTGAAAACCTAACATTGAAAACAAGACATTGAAAACCTAACATTGAAAACCAGACATTGAAAAGCTAACATTGAAAACCTAACATTGAAAACCTAACATTGAAAACCTAACATTGAAAACCTAACATTGAAAACCTAACATTGAAAACCTAACATTGAAAACCTGACATTGAAAACCTGACATTGAAAACCTAACATTGAAAACCTAACATTGAAAATCTAACATTGAAAACCTAACATTGAAAACCTAACATTGAAAACCTAACATTGAAAACCTAACATTGAAAACCTAACATTGAAAACCTAACATTGAAAACCTAACATTGAAAACCAGACATTGAAAACCTGACATTGAAAACCTAACATTGAAAACCTAACATTGAAAACCTAACATTGAAAACCTAACATTGAAAACCTGACATTGAAAACCTAACATTGAAAACCTAACTGGTATCTCCGTTCCTTCCAAGGCCATACATGGCAAACCCAATACTTGAATGTTTACGACTAAGAGTTAATCATTCTGACGAAATCATTTAACATTTTTAAAACCCTGATGGTATGGCTTGATGGAGTCGCTCCAGTCAATGCTACACTTTGACCAAGAACTCAGTAAGATCTCATACAGAGGGTCGTGTAAACTCATGATTATTTTGAAGTAAGAATCAACACGGACTTTTATTTTGTAGCTTGTGTGCCATCGCACACCGCTGTCTGCCAAGTTCATGGTTCGGCGTAGGGCGTGGGCCATGGAAAGTATGAGGTAGAAGAAGAAACAAAATTCTTTTTTGTTGACCTATAGCTCAGTGGTCGGCAAACTCATTAGCTCAGTGGTCGGAAAACTCATTAGCTCAGTGGTCGGCAAACTCATTAGCTCAGTGGTCGGAAAACTCATTAGCTCAGTGGTCGGAAAACTCATTAGCTCAGTGGTCGGCCAACTCATTAGACCAGTGGTCGGAAAACTCATTAGACCAGTGGTCGGCAAACTCATTAGCTCAGTGGTCGGCAAACTCATTAGCTCAGTGGTCGGCAAACTCATTAGACCAGTGGTCGGAAAACTCATCAGCTCAGTGGTCGGCAAACTCATTAGCTCAGTGGTCGGCAAACTCATTAGCTCAGTGGTCGGCAAACTCATTAGCTCAGTGGTCGGCAAACTCATTAGCTCAGTGGTCGGAAAACTCATTAGCTCAGTGGTCGGAAAACTCATTAGCTCAGTGGTCGGCAAACTCATTAGCTCAGTGGTCGGAAAACTCATTAGATCAGTGGTCGGCAAACTCATTAGCTCAGTGGTCGGCAAACGCATTAGCTCAGTGGTCGGCAAACTCATTAGCTCAGTGGTCGGCAAACTCCTTAGCTCAGTGGTCGGAAAACTCATTAGCTCAGTGGTCGGCAAACTCATTAGCTCAGTGGTCGGCAAACTCATTAGCTCAGTGGTCGGAAAACTCATCAGCTCAGTGGTCGGAAAACTCATTAGCTCAGTGGTCGGCAAACTCATTAGCTCAGTGGTCGGAAAACTCATTAGCTCAGTGGTCGGCAAACTCATCAGCTCAGTGGTCGGAAAACTCATTAGCTCAGTGGTCGGCAAACTCATTAGCTCAGTGGTCGGCAAACTCATTAGCTCAGTGGTCGGCAAACTCATCAGCTCAGTGGTCGGCAAACTCATTAGCTCAGTGGTCGGAAAACTCATTAGCTCAGTGGTCGGCAAACTCATCAGCTCAGTGGTCGACAAACTCATTAGCTCAGTGGTCGGAAAACTCATTAGCTCAGTTTTCGGAAAACTCATCAGCTCAGTGGTCGGCAAACTCATTAGCTCAGTGGTCGGAAAACTCATCAGCTCAGTGGTCGACAAACTCATTAGCTCAGTGGTCGACAAACTCATTAGCTCAGTGGTCGGCAAACTCATTAGTCAAAATAACAAAAATCAGCAGCAGAACGATTAAAAAAAATGTGTAGAGCCACATTTCAAGAGCCTGTCAAAAACCATGTTTGTGTTCGACTTGCCGAGCCGCACTCAGGTCTCTGAAGAACCGCATGCGACTCTCGAGTAGTCGCGACACGTGCTTTGCCGACCACTAGTATAGCTTAGCCATGTTTTGAAATAAGTTGAAAATAAGTTTAAAGTATAACTCCAAAAACTTGGACTGCAGTTCGAATTTTAATGAATCTGTTGTAGACAATCTAATCTTGCGATCTCTGGGTTTACAAACCAATTCCTTGAAATCATTCGATTCACCGGTAAGTGAGTGTAAACAGAGAGGAGTGTCTGTTGGGAAACATTTAAACCCCATCATTGATGGGCAGAGTAGCACCTTCAGAATCACGATCGTCTGCTGCTGTCTAAACACCGCATCTGCGAGACACACGCCTGCAAGTGATGCATGTTGCTCAGCTGATCCTTCCACCTCTGATTGACCTTTCCTATGTCTTGTTTAGATGTGAAGAGCTTGGGCTTTCCAATATCTCAAATGTAGAACGTGTTAGCGAACGGGATATATAATGAATTCGATGAATTATCTATGTATAAACACTTAGACTAGGTTTATAGTGATAGATATATTGATAGCAATCAATTTATCAAAAGAATCAAGCCAAATGTACAATAAATACTCTCACCCAGAAAAGTCTGGTTACAACACCAAGCCAATCTTTTTGTTTATTTACTACAACCAGAGCCAAATTTATCTTTTGATTCAAATATGTATAAGATTTACCTGCATCTTATGAAAATATCTAAAAATATACAGTAAGTATTCATGACGACTTCATAACATTAAAAAAAAAAAGTCTGTTCTGTTTTGTATTAAGGATAACATAGTAGAGATTGAGTTCAAGATGTGTGAAAGAAATGTTCAAAACAAGGAATGTTGAGGCTGCAATTACAGATTACGACGATAAAACTAATGTTTCGGCTCAACGCCTTCCTCAACGAACATGAACACTACAAAATACAAGATTATTTAGAAAAGGAAAAAAGAAAATCTTAGCTGGAAAGTAACTTGACAGGAAGTAGTTTTTTTTTTTAAACGTAATAGCATAACGTTACCAAGGAAACATAGAATCTGGTAACGAGGTTAATCGGAAAAGTCCATGCTAAATTATTTTTTTTTAAATGGAGGGAAATTAAAGATCGCCAGAAATAATGTTTTTGATTATGATCATACGACAGCATTCCACAGCGGTCCTTACATTGCCAAACGTTGCCGGTCCGCACAATATTAGTCAAGAAAACGGGGAAAGTACGTGTTTAGCCACTTTAAAAAAGGGGAAAGATCGCTTGTGTGCAATACTTGTCAGCACCTTTGATGTGACAACCCTACACCCTGAAGAGGACAAACATGCACCCTGAAGAGGACAAACATGCACCCTGAAGAGGATAAACATGCACCCTGAAGAGGACAAACATGAACCCTGAAGAGGACAAACATGCACCCTGAAGAGGGCACACCTGACACACATGTACCCTCAAGTATAAAGAGGACAAACATGCACCCTGAAGAGGACAAACCTGCACCCTGAAGAGGACACACCTGACACACATGTACCCTCAAATATAAAGAGGACAAACATGCACCCTGAAGAGGACACACCTGACACACATGTACCCTCAAGACTAAAGAGGACAAACATGCACCCTGAAGAGGACACACCTGACACACATGTACCCTCAAGTATAAAGAGGACAAACATGCACCCTGAAGAGGACACACCTGCATCCTACAGAGGACACACATGTACCCTCAAGTATAAATAGGACACGCGTGCACCCTAGAGAGGAATGTTTCTGTTCCAACTTGAGGATCCATGCAACAAAACAAAGTTTGAGCCACACACAAAACCTGAGGTAAATCTCCTCAATATACCTTGAAGATGCTCAACAGTAAGTTAGGCCCTGAATTTTAACTTGTTAACGTTCATAGTTAAAAAGAGCTTTTCACACTGATAGATGACCCCTAAAAGGCATATGATCCGCTTGAACAACTTGGAAATCTCAGTAAAGGTGGAGAGCAATGCTCCCATAAATTGTCCATGCTTGTCTGTTTTTCCATTCACCTCCCTGAACTAAGAATTGCACTGAAGATCAATCAGCTCCATTTGAAACTTGGGTTGGGGGGGGGGATGGCATCGGTAACATTAAAGGAGAAAGGGTCAGCAAAAGTTTGAAAGGGGCTGTGTGTGTTTTGAAGTCTAAATATGTGATCAAATTCTTCCTGTAGCTTTGCAATGGCATCAGTATACTTACTACTAAGTTACTACTGAATGCTGTGCCCTAGTCCATGAGTACTTTGCACGTTGTGAAATGGCAGAGGTTTCACTAAGAACCATAACACACGTTTTGTGCAGAATGCTCTGACATTGCTTTATGCAACACTGACAAGCTACCCCTGGTTTTGTAACTTCTCGTTGAGTACATTCAGCTCCTGTGTAATGTCAACAAGAAAAGCAAAGTCCATGAGTCATTTTGGAGCACTTCGTACAGTAACAACCACCCTATCCTTCTTCATGAAGGCTTTAAATGCTAAAACATGTTCAAACAGTAGGCAAGAGAAGGCAATTTTTATGAATCATTGATGTGAAGGAAGATGCTATTGTAGGGAGAATGAATTTTGATTTTTTTATCATAGAAAATAACTTTTTGACTAACCCTATTTTGAAACTGACTAAGCTGACAGGTTCGGAATTTCCCTCGCTCGTAAACACTAGCGGCAGGCTTAATAAGGATTCTTTGATACTGTGTCAGATTGCTACGGTTTACACAATTATGGTTGTGCATTAACCGCCAACTGACTTTTTAAAACTTTTCTCAAAACCACACTCTTGCCATGTTTGTCTCATAAAATGTTATAAAATGAAAAAAAACCTTTTAGTCCTATTTTAAAACGGTTCTTACCATTTTAATCAACATGCAAATATATACAAATAAAAATAAAAATCAGCATTAGACTATTTGGTGAGATTCGACTGAAGCCGTCGTGGAGGGTCACGTGAGAGATTTGAGAAAGGGGCAAGGGGAAAACATGATTAACTTTAAACTTTGCTATCATGTAGCGGGCCGCAAAATAGAAAATCCTAAACATGGAAAAAGAAAGAGAGGCATCCTTAAAAACTCACAGAGATGGTAGGTAGAGGCAGACACACAAAGAATGGGATACACATGGAAGCAACTGGAAAGCAACGCACAGGACAGAGATGAATGGAAATTTCTCGTAGGCGCCTTATGCTCAAGACAGGGTAAAAGGCATATGTAGGTAAGTAAGATGAATCTCGAGTAATGGAGGGGTCTCCGCAGAAATGTTTTAATTATTTCAAAATCAAGAGATGCATTTTAGAGGAAGTTTCTAGTACTCTTTTTGATCAAGGGAAGAAAATGTTTTAAGGGTCTGGGGAGGCATTATGGTGCTAGTGCAATGCTTCAACTGAATTCCCTTTATTGTGGCGTGCCCCAGGGTAATCATTTGGCACAAGCTCATATTCACCCCTGTGCTGTAACACTGATCAGTGTGAATGGGTTGGGTGGGGGGTGGGGGTGCAGAAATTGAAAGTGATGAAGACAGTCGTGGAAATTCAAAATGCAGGGGTGCATTTTGGCGCATACTTGAATTCAATGTTTCTTTCAATCAATTTTGAGGTCACATTTCAAGCTTTCGTTTGGGAAATGCCAAAATTTGCCATAATAATCACTATAGACACCTTTAACGTGGCACCAGCGGGACATGAACTAAGCTCATTCCAGATGTGGCGCCCTTGACGGTATGCATTTTGCCCAGCTGAATATCGCCTATTAAATCTTTATTATCCCCAGAATATTTTTGATACATTCAAAATACAAGAATGCATTTTAGCAAATACTTTAACTTAGTTTTGCAACATTCTACATTTGGGGAGCAGCGGAAGAGATGCTAGTTAAACAAATTAAGGTGTCACTTAAACTTTGAAATATCGTGTGTGCCCAGCGACCCAACGACTTCAGTGGGCCTTTGGATATATTAGGCTTAAAGATGTAATATAGATATTTCTTACTAATCTTCTTTCAATGCAAGGTGGTGGAGAACAGAACCAAAAAGGTGGCAAAAGGGGCCTCGACAAGTCAAGCGACACCTCAGCTGACGAGCTTGTGTTTTGCAAATATTTTTTTTTTATATGACTAAATAGTAAAGTTGGCTATATTTTTATTTAAATCTGTTTGTGGCTTAACGACATAGTTAACCAATTAATTTTCAGAAGAAAAAAAAATTGGTTTACATCCCAAAAAAGCACTGCAAACTAACACCATTTTATAGATCTATGTTGAACGCAAATGGAAAAAAACAAAAAAAAAAAAAAAAAAAAAAAAAAAAACTAAAAAAAAAAAAAAAAAAAAAAAAAAAAA
>CAXITT010000220.1:384492-462696 GCA_964033795.1 Lymnaea stagnalis
TGTGCCTTGGCTTAGTCTCCCAGTTGTGTGCCTTGGCTTAGTCTCCCAGTTGTGTGCCTTGGCTTAGTCTCCCAGTTGTGTGCCTTGGCTTAGTCTCCCAGTTTTGTGCCTTGGCTTAGTCTCCCAGTTGTGTGCCTTGGCTTAGTCTCCCCACTAATCCCTCATAACAAACGCGTTTTAAATGGACAAACTGAAGGGGGACAATCAGAACTGAATCCCAACTTTGTCCACTAATGGGTTCGTCAAATAACTTAGTTAGACTTAGGCTTGACCAACATTTTCATCAGACATTAAAAGTACTCTTTAGACAAAACAGAAGAAAATGAAGATTCCTTCTTGACCGAATCAACCACAAAGCCACACAGCCACACAAACACACGCACCCACTCCCAACGAAACAACAACAAAAGAGATCATTAATCTCTAACCATCTTTTTTTCCAATATTTGCCACCAAAATTCGTTAAATCCCTTTCACGAGATGGCTGGTCTCAGTTCTTCAATCCCCGGTAAATAATTCAGGTCGGCTTGATGGATGAGGACCTAGGTCACGTGACTCTCAAATCCTCTTTGTGGCCGACTAACGCGGGAAAGTAATTCGCGTGGTCAGAATTAATCACACATTTCATTGGCTTGTCCTCTTTTGTTGTCGATCACAGCAGTGGTTCTCAAAATTCTAAGGACAGGTATAAAGTAGTCACCAAGCCACAAATTTACACGTTTAGAAGCAGTGGTTCTTATGTCTTTTAAACAATATAAAGTTGGAATCATTTTGATTTTAAAACTATTATAAGAACAATCTGAAGCTATGACATATACAGTGAAGTTTGGACCTTGCAACACAGTTTAACTGCTTTATCGCAGTAACAAATGTTCATTTCAAGTAGTCTCGTCAAATTCTCACTTCAAGTAGTCCCAATAAATGTTCATTTCAAGTAGTCCTTAATTGTATTTGAAACTCTGAATATGTTAATCAAACCAATGTCAAAAATGGGACAAAGAAGTTGATTTGTCTACCAATAATTAAAACTCACTGAGTATTTTTTCAGATAATTGGTCGACAGTCTTTCAATTAGTCTGATCTGTTATCTTCATTGAATCTGAGCTCTCTGTTAGGCACGTGTTTGAAAATCTTCCAAGATGTCAATCATTAATCTTGACTAAGTCTGATGTTATAATCCCAGGCAGAGGCTACTCGCCCCCCCCCCCTTGCTATCCCCCCACCCCCATACTATTTTGATTCCTGACAGTGGCAAACAAGAGAATGCTGATCTGTTGTTACCAGCAACAAGATGTCACTTCTTAAATTGTTATACGCTGATAGAGTTACCTGGGGATTGTGGGGGGAGGGGGGGGAGGGTCTTTGAGGGGCGGTATTTAACAAACAGAAGTAAACATGAGAATTAAAAGAGATAGAGAGGTAAGCGAAATAGGGATATAAAAAGAATAACGTGAGGGTCAAGGGAGGGGGAGAAAGATGCAGAGAGAGAGAGAGAGAGGGTGGGAGAATGTGTGTGTGTGTGAGAGAGAGAGAGAGAGAGAGAGAGAGAGAGAGAGAGAGAGAGAGAGGGACAGATATAAATAATACACAGAGACAAACATATTTTGTAATCTCAATTGAAGTTTGCAGTCCGACAATTTCGTCTCTGAGTTACAAAAAATGTTTTTAATTTTATGTCAAGTATTATTGCAAGCAATGAATGGAATTAATGTTGATTATTATTTTTTTTCTTTATTTATTCATTTATTTATTTTGGGTGTGTGTGTGAGAGAGAGAGAGAGAGAGAGAGAGAGAGAGAGAGAGAGAAGGTCAGATTTAAATAATACACAGAGACAAACATATTTTGTAATTTCAATTGAAGTTTGCAGTCCGACAATTTCGGCTCTGAGTTACAACTTCAAGTCTAGAATATATTATAGAGGAGTTTTAATGCTTCTTCTATAATAGCCACACCACAGTCGTACATTCTTGGACAATCGTCTCAGTCTCCGGTGCCATGCCACTCTTAATTCCCCAGCAAATTTCCCCCAATGCGTCATGTTTCAGGTCCCCCAAATCTCTGCGCTATCAGAACAAGTGGTCATTAGCACCCCCTGTAATATAGGTCTCCCAATCACCCTGAGCACAATTTAGTCTGCCCGTCCACCCCCTGCATCTATTTATAGCACCATTCAAAGTGACATAACATCGCGTGAGATAACAGTCGCCAGGTGCGGCCAGGGGTAGACAATAAAACACGGCTGCCACGTTAATTAAATCATGTTAACAGCTGCCGAGTTGCCTCCCCTAGACTAATTTTAAGACACCGGGACCGAAGGTCTGACCTAACGCTGCCAAAGGAGAATTATGTCTCTAAAGGTGAGCCGTGGAGCCGACGTCACAGGGAGAAAGGGTATTCGAACCGATATCGCAGATTTGAGTCTAGTATGAACTAATCGAATTTGTGGCGATGAGATTATCGAATTAACGTGTAAACAGGGAAGATGACGTCACTTCCTTGTTGTTGTTGTTTTTTTTCCACACGGGTATGCGTCAGTTCACATGCATAAATTAACTCTCAATAAGAACAGAAATAATCAATAATGTTTTCTGCGATGAGCTACAGGACACGGCTATGACCTACAAGAAAATGACTATAACCTACAAAATACGGCTTTGACCTATAAAACAGGACTATGACCTACAAAATACGACTATGACTTAAAAAAAAAATTGCTTTGACCTACAAAACACGGATATGACTTAAGCCAGATGGTCAAGATCAACAAAACACGGCTTTGACCTACATCACACGGCTTTGACCTCAAAAAATGGATTTGACCGACAAAACACGTCTTTGACATACAAAAACGGCTTTCATCTCCCAAACGTGTCTTTGACCTATAAACATGGCTTTGACATGACACAATAAGACCTTACTAATGGGTTTTTTACCACTGATTAAGAAAATAGACTAAAGAATGACGTCATTATTTCTATGACCACTGTGTTACACTCAAAAAGCAAATTCATTGGGAGTCGGATTTGATAAAATGTGTTGTCATCGACAACGAGTCTGTGTGCCAAGTTTCAGCTTGATAAGATGACGGGAAGTGGGTCAATTAGCCGTCCTAAGATTTTTTACCCCAATACACAGAAATTAAAAACGAAGTTATATTAGCAGATAAAAAAGAATTCTTTGGGAGTCGGATCCTTTATTTTCACAGGGTCCCAAGACAGAAGAACAATTGTATCTCTACGTCCCAATACGTCCCAATACGTCCAATACGTCCCAATACGTCCCAATACGTCCCAATACGTTCTATTCCTAAAACACATGAATGAATTTAAACGTAGGAGGGTGAGTGGGAGATGTGTTAACTTCTTGTGTATTGTAACAATGTTCACAAGGTGGTTGTTGGATAGTTCTGCGTCCTTCACATCTATATGCGACTTTTCCCCGAAAGGCTTCGCTCATCACAGAGAGATAAGTTTTGTAAGCAGCTTAGTCCAATGACATAGTCCAGAGGTTCTCATCTTTTTGACCCATTTTAACCGTGCTGTATCCAGGTTTTCCCAAAGTGCGGTATGTAAAATTTGCAAAAAACATGCAATTCCCAAAATCGTTCATATTTGTATTACGAAGTGACTATTCGGACCCGGTTACCAGAAGTGACAGTTCGGGATTAAAATTTTTAAAAATATTATTGTTGGGTTTGTAAGATACAATTTGGTATCGAATGAAAGATAATTGAATGGACTATATGTTTGTAAACTTAATTCTTTAGCTTAACTAAAATAAACTTCCACCAATGACATCCGAATAGCATTTTGT
Source organism: Lymnaea stagnalis (assembly GCA_964033795.1). NCBI lineage: Eukaryota > Metazoa > Mollusca > Gastropoda > Lymnaeidae > Lymnaea > Lymnaea stagnalis. The sequence goes on from CAXITT010000220.1 coordinate 388,307, forward strand.
CAAAATGGATTCGGACACGCAGCGCCGCTATTCGGACCCGGGTCCTATCAAATGTTGTCCTACAAAGCCTACAATAATATTGTTTATGAATAGCTGCAGCCTTGGTATGAACTGTTCCATCTCACTGTCTCGTCCAAGCAGAGCGTCAAGGGAAATAACAAACAAAAAGAAATGCTTCAATAACTTCACCTGCCTTTATCTCAAATTTGTTCTGTTAATAGAATCTCCATAAACCAAGGAGTCGTTCGTAAATTACGTCACGCTTAGGGGGAGAAAGGGAGGGGGGGCGCTCGAGACTTTGTGACAGGAGGGAGGGGGGGGCAAAAAAAATTGTGACGTCAGTTTTTTTTTTTTTTCTTTTTTTAATCTAAAATTTCTGATAATACAACATCTTTAATTTGAGGTCGAAATTGCCACGGATTATAGGTACTATGAAAATCAGTTTTCTGATAATATAACATCTTAATCAATTATGGGAACATGTTAAAGAATAAAATAAAATCTTAGTTTACTTATGAAAATTGTATGTATGTTTTGATTTGTTTAGGTGTGACGTGACCGGGGGGGGGGTGTAAGGAATCTATGATACTTCTTGACACGGGGGGCGGAGGGGGTCTTAAAGGTCATTTTTAGCGTGACGTAATTTACGAACGAGCCCCCAATTAAAAAAATATGTTGCCTGTTATCAAGAAGCCTATTTATAGCTACGAAAACAAGCGATTAAAGAGCGCCATCTAGTAGCATTTGTAAAGTCGTCTGCAAAAATATATTTTTGATTGATGAATACGTTCACTCTCCGTAACGAGGTCAAGAAAAGAATAAATGTTATTCATTAAAAAAACAACATTCACACTAAAGGAAATTGTTTAGAAAATTGTGACATTTTGTCATTTTTGACCAAAGAGTAAAACTCATACAGCAATAAGAGTTCATGTGGCGGATTAATACAGATGATAAATTATAAAAGAGGGGACTATTTTCATCAGCCATAACGTGATATTGGGGAGTGATCTTAGAATGTGCCCTGAGAGTGAGTGCATGAATCAAATGTGGATACTTAGGGGTCGTTCGCAAAAATGACCTTTTCAGACTCCTCCCCCCGACACCCTTGTCACAAAGTGTCACATTTACCCCCCCCCCCCCCCTACCCATCATGGCTTAAGATGTACAATTATTAGAAAACTGTGACGTAAAACGCAAAACGAAGTCCTCCACGAACCGAATGTAAAATGGCCACAACAGTTTTTGCGTCATTTTTTAAAATTTATGCGCAGAAGGTGTGCGCGACTGAGTTTCACGTTACCTAAAATACCAGAGGCAATTTCAACCTCAAATTAATATTTTAAAAATTAATTGAATAAAGATTTTTCAAAATTTGACAATTTTAAATTATTTTTTTAAAAATTTTGTGAGTCACACATTCTTAACCCCCCCCCCCTCCCCCCTGTCACAAGTGTCACAAATTCTCTACCCCCCTTTTCCCAAAGCGTGACGTAATTTGCGAACGACCCCTTATATGATTTTTGAAGTACATTATCCAATTCTTTATTCACTGGATTGTTCCACTTTATTTCACATGGATTCTGCGGATTATTGCAACTGTAATTATAATCCTTATTCAAATGGATGTCCCGTTATATTTCAAGTGATAAAGTAATGTATGTGTTTTCTTCGACTTGACGTTATGGTTTGAGCAAGGGGTGGCGTATGTTATTACAATATAACTAATCAGAGGAAGAAAGGTTACGTGTTCTGATATAAAAGCTACATTTGTTACAAAACTATATTGCAATGGTTACATGTATGTCAGAGAGCTACAGTTGTTAAAAAAACTATATTGTAAAGTTTACATGTATATCAGGGAGCTACATTTGTTACAAAACTATATTGTAAAGGTTACATGTATATCAAAGAGTTACAGTTGCTACAAAACTATGTTGTAAAGGTTACATGTATATCAGGGAGCTACATTTGTTACAAAACTATATTGTAAAGGATACATGTATATCAAAGAGTTACAGTTGTTACACAACTATCTTGTAAAGGTTACATGTATATCAAAGAGTTACAGTTGTTACACAACTATATTGTAAAGGATACATGTATATAAAAGAGTTACAGTTGTTACAAAACTACATATTAAAGGTTAAATGTATATCAGAGAGATACAGTTGCTACAAAACTATATTGTAAAGGTTACGTGTATACCAGAAGCTACATTAGTTATAAAACTAAAGTGTATAGGTTAAATATATATCATAAGTTACATTGGTTACAAAACTATATTGCTGTCTTTCTTCACGTAACAATGTAAACATAGAATCACGTGATTGGCACTGTTGTTGAACGAAGACGCCCTCTAGCGGACCAGATAAAAAAACTAGACATTTTCTGTCTATGGGGTGTCAGAAATAAGAACGATAACCCTCTGTAAAATCCCCCCCTCCCTCCCCCCCTTAATTATCTCCCAACTTCTGCCGAGTTATTCCAGAGCTTAACCTTGACCCCTATCAAGGCCGTAGATCATTTGTCGGCCATCTCCCAGCAAGTACCAAGAGGAGGAAAGAAGAAAGCCATCACTCGCGAGCGATAGACAAAAGTGGCTCAAGTCATTTAGCCTGATAAAAGTCAGCCCACTAAAATGTGTCAGTAGCTGACTGCCGTGCAATGATGTGCACCGACTGCAGGAGAGTGTGCGCATAAAGCAATGGTTCTCAACTTATATTTTTGTGTCCAATCTTGCTTGACATTGGGAAAGGAAAGAGAAAGCCTAGGCAGCTCGTATATTTAATGCGGTGTCAGCGCAAAAAAATGGGTGTTTCAATTTGGATGGGTTGTCGGCGCTAGCTTCGATAGCATTCCAATAGTTTCAAAAGCATTCTCCTGGGCATAGCAGAATAGCAACCATTCCTATTGAAAATTTTATCAAGGAAAAATATTTCACGTTAAATGTAAGGCAAAACTTTTCTAAATGTTCATTTATTTTATAGAACAGTTTCTTAGACAGTTTTTAGAATAGGACAATTTCTAAAACACTTTCTAGGATAGCACATTTTCTAAGACAGTTTCTAGGATAGGACAATTTCTAAAACACTTTCTAGGATAGGACACTTTCTAAGACACTTTCTAGGGCAGGACAATATCTAGACACTTTCTAGGATAGGACAATTTCTAAGACACTTTCTAGGATAGGACAATTTCTAAGACACTTTCTAGGATAGGACAATTTCTAAGACACTTTCTAGGATAGGACAATTTCTAAGACAGTTTCTCTACAACTTCTTAAGCAGGCTTCTCTGATAGTTACAAGATATCTCTCGATATTTGGGATCCAGCGCAGTGTGCACTATTGGCATCAGACCATGAATCTAGCGTTGTTTGTATCAATCATGTCTCCAACTTGCCCAGCTCAATGGGTGCTATACAAGGGACTGCGTTCAAGCTGTGAGAAGTAAATAAATAGTGGGAAAAGTTAATTTAGTCTTGAACAGAAAAGCAGGAAAATTAAATGGACGTTTCGGCTAAATGTCTTCTTTAGCAGACAAGACAAGAAACAAACATACTTTCAATTTGAAATAAAAACGTATGTTATCGAGAATCTCCGTAATGTCTATGTTGCTCAATGTCAATAAACGCTCTGTTTTATTGTAAGAAACCAAACCATTGACAAACAGGTCATTTTTTCAACTTGCCAACTCAGTGGTCCACATGACATGCATGTCATTACTGCATCTGGCCCAACGCAATGGCCTTCATGTTCTGTCATTCCTCTAACTTAGCCAACCCATTGAACTTCAGGTTCTGTCATTCCTCTAACTTAGCCAACCCATTGACCTTCAGGCTCTGTCATTCCTCTAACTTAGCCAACCCATTGACCTTCAGGCTCTGTCATTCCTCTAACTTAGCCAACCCATTGAGCTTCAGGTTCTGTCAGTCCTCTAACTTGGCCAACCCATTGACCTTCAGGCTCTGTCATTCCTCTAACTTAGCCAACCCATTGACCTTCAGGCTCTGTCATTCCTCTAACTTAGCCAACCCATTGACCTTCAGGTTCAGTCATTCCTCTAACTTAGCCAACCCATTGACCTTCAGGTTCTGTCATTCCTCTAACTTGGCCAACCCATTGACCTTCAGGCTCTGTCATTCCTCTAACTTGGCCAACCCATTGACCTTCAGGTTCTGTCATTCCTCTAACTGGGCCAACCCATTGACCTTCAGGCTCTGTCATTCCTCTAACTTAGCCAACCCATTGACCTTCAGGCTCTGTCATTCCTCTAACTTGGCCAACCCATTGACCTTCAGGTTCTGTCATTCCTCTAACTGGGCCAACCCATTGACCTTCAGGCTCTGTCATTCCTCTAACTTAGCCAACCCATTGACCTTCAGGCTCTGTCATTCCTCTAACTGGGCCAACCCATTGACCTTCAGGTTCTGTCATTCCTCTAACTGGGCCAACCCATTGACCTTCAGGTTCTGTCATTCCTCTAACTTAGCCAACCCATTGACCTTCAGGTTTTGTCATTCCTCTAACTTAGCCAACCCATTGACCTTCAGGCTCTGTCATTCCTCTAACTTAGCCAACCCATTGACCTTCAGGTTCTGTCATTCCTCTAACTGGGCCAACCCATTGACCTTCAGGTTCTGTCATTCCTCTAACTTGGCCAACCCATTGACCTTCAGGTTCTGTCATTCCTCTAACTTGGCCAACCCATTGACCTTCAGGTTCTGTCATTCCTCTAACTTGGCCAACCCATTGACCTTCAGGTTCTGTCAGTCCTCTAACTTGGCCAACCCAGACATTTTAAACCTTTGAAATTATTTGATTTCTGTCACACAAAGTTCCTTTATATTATTTCCACAGTATTACAATGGACATCGGCACAAAAAAAGGATACGTAAGTAAAAAATGTATACGGAAAAAAAGAATGTATACGTAAGTTAAGAATGTAACGGAAATAAAGAATGTATACGGAAGTTAAGAATGTAACGGAAATAAAGAATGTATACGGAAGTTAAGAATGTAACGGAAATAAAGAATGTATACGGAAGTTAAGAATGTATACGGAAGTCCAGAATGTATACGGATGTTATATGGGCGTCTTGTTCACGTCGTCATCTTTTCTCATGCATAAACTTTAGCTGACCCAAAACTCGGCACCGTGACTGGGTGTGAATTAATTATAAAAAAAGTCTCCCTTGACCTTGTCTACGAGTAAAAACATACTATGGCCTTTCGAATTAGAAATCTTTAGAATGTCCTAGATTGGTCTAGGTACTTATTCAATACTGAACCTATTTCTAGAAGAGTCTCTGAAACAGACTATATATATACGCCTATCGACAGAACAGAAGAGAGACAGAGCTGATAGAGATTTGTTTTTACTATGTGAGATGAAGATTTGTATATTTATATTTACTCTCTCTGTGTTTGTGCACGTTCTTTTTCAGCATTGTAAATTCTTCAACATTGTACCGGTAAAAGTCATGACTGTACTGTAAGTAAAAAGCTTGAGTTTTTTTTTAAATTTCTTTTTGCTTTCGTAATTTTAATTAGCTTACTAAAATTATTGCTTGTAATCAGCCCTTGTTTGGGTATCGTTTCTTCATTATTGTATTTACTTCATGGTATCGTCTTCGTTGTGTACTGTTGACCAATCAGCCATTTAGTCAATTAAGAGATTAAATTCTCTGCACTTATGACGGTACGTAACACGGAGTAAAAAATATATACGAAAGTAAAGAATGTTAATGTAAGCAAAGAATGTTAATGTAAGTAAAGAATGTTAATGTAAGTAAAGAATGTTAATGTAAGCAAAGAATGTTTATGTAAGTTAAGAATGTTAATGTAAGTAAATAATGTTAATGTAAGTAAAGAATGTTAATGTAAGTTAAGAATGTTAATGTAAGTAGTGAATGTGTGTATTTTCATGTTTGTTTTAATCAAATTCTTCCGTTAAATTCTTGTTAAATAAAAAGAAATATAAATCTCTACCCATTTATAGCAGAGCCAAGGCAGTGCCCTCTAATGGTTGTCATCAGATCCTTAAGTTGATAACTATTATGACGTAAAAAGTTCGAATCGACTTATCAATCAATTTTTTTATTAAGACAAGCGAGCAGCTTATCATTGACTACGTCTACAGGGCGAGATCTTCATGATTGACTACGTCTACAGAGCGAGATCTTAATCATTGACTACGTCTACAGAGCGAGATCTTCCTGATTGACTACGTCTACAGAGCGAGATCTTCATCATTGACTACATCTACAGGGCGAGATCTTCATCATTGACTACGTCTACAGAGCGAGATCTTCATCATTGACTACGTCTACAGAGCGAGATCTTCATTACTGACTACGTCTACAGAGCCAGATCTCCATCATTGACTACGTCTATAGAGTGAGATCTTCATCATTGACTACGTCTACAGAGCGAGATCTTCATCAATGACTACGTCTACAGAGCGAGCTCTGGGGTCTAGGATGACGCAGGAACTTCAAATAACCGAGGTGATCGTACTCCATGATTAGAATAAAGATAATCTCCTGCTCTCTGATAGGAACAAAGATGTTCCCCTACTCTCTGAAAGGAAAAAGATGTTCCCCCACTACTTAAAAGGAATAAAAGTGTTCCCCTACTCACTGAAAGGAACAAAAGCTCCTCACTACATGCAGTGATCAAAGGTGCCCCCTTACTACCTGATGTACTGTTTATCAACCATCTATTCAGACTTGACTCTGGCAAAGGGCAGACGACTCTAGACTCACATTTCATTTGTTTATGCTCTTCCATGCGACCATATTTTTCCTCTTTGCTTGTTTGACATGGCGATATGGTGAGCAGTTATGAAAATACCGTTACACGTGCATGCGCATGTCAGATGACCTTGACAATGCGTCTCCCTTTTCATGTGCTCGGGCTCATCATGTTAACAGTCATACAATGATAGACTCTATTTTAGGGGGGGGGCGCAATCACGTGATACACTTTGTGTATTCATACGCTACAAAAATAATAAAATGTAAAAATAATCCTTTTGTGACGTAGGAGCATGACGCCATTCCATGTGTGGCCTTGGATTCTAATGATTGGCTCCTCATATAGTCACTCCCGTGTTTATAAACTTATATGTCAACATCCAGAATCTTTCAAATTCATCAATCAATCTGGGATGTCTTTTAGAGTCAAATGTCCTTAAATTTTTACAACGTGTCTATATTTCCTATTTTTCCACCCGTGTCTTGACCTAATCTTGAGATCTTATTTTGAATGTTTCTTTTGTGGTATAGATGTTTTATTTCTTCAACTTTTTCCCCTTCGCGTGTGGTCTTGCCTTGAGTGGTTGATGAAAGTACACGAAAAACCAATCTTTCATAAAAATATTTTTTTAACAAACGGTACTCATTTCTTCACTTTGCATATGTTTACAATACCATTGCCATTTCTTTATATTTCCTTGTAGCAATTATTTCAATGTGCCCATTTCTTTTTTCGAAAGACTCCTAATTTAGCATTGCAATGCTGCGAGTATGATGTTTGATAGTATAATGGTATGACGGTATGATGCTATCATTGTATGATGGTATGATGCTATGATGCTATGATGCAATTATTGTATGATGGTATGATGCTATTATTGTACGATGGAATGATGTTATCATGATATGATGGTATGATGCTATTATTGTACGATGGAATGATGTTATCATGCTATGATGGTATGATGCTATTATTGTACGATGGAATGATGTTATCATGCTATGATGGTATGATGCTATTATTGTTTAATGGTGTGATGTTATTATTATATCATGGTATGACTATATTATGATATTATGATATTATTTTATGATGGTATAATGTTATGATGGTATTATTGTATGATGGTATGATGATATGATGCTATTATTGTAAGACGTATAATTTGTTGCTTAGCTCCGTACTGCATAAAGTCTTTGGTATAATAGATACGACCAGGTGCAGCATTTTACGCCGAGTACGGGTATTTGAGAAAAACACCAGTCTTGCCCCAGGTGCTCTATAAAAAGTGTTAACTTCTCTTTTTCTATAATATATGCCGGCCTTTAAACAATAGGTCTACAGACAGTCTTACACCCTACCAGCCGACCTTTAAACAACAGGTCTACAGACAGTCTTACACCCTACCAGCCGACCTTTAAACAATAGGTCTACAGACAGTCTTACACCCTACCAGCCGACCTTTAAACAATAGGTCTACAGACAGTCTTACACCCTACCAGCCGACCTTTAAACAACAGGTCTACAGACAGTCTTACACCCTACCAGCCGACCTTTAAACAACAGGTCTACAGACAGTCTTACACCCTACCAGCCGACCTTTAAACAATAGGTCTACAGACAGTCTTACACCCTACCAGCCGACCTTTAAACAATAGGTCTACAGACAGTCTTAAACCCTACCAGACGGCCTTTAAACAATAGGTCTACAGACAGTCTTACACCCTACCAGGCGACCTTTAAACAATAGGTCTACAAACAGTCTTACACCCTACCAGCCGACCTTTAAACAATAGGTCTACAGACAGTCTTACACCCTACCAGCCAACCTTTAAACAATAGGTCTACAGACAGTCTTACACCCTACCAGCCGACCTTTAAACAACAGGTCTACAGACAGTCTTACACCCTACCAGCTAACCTTTAAACAATAGGTCTACAGACAGTCTTACACCCTACCAGCTGACCTTTAAACATCAGGTCTACAGACAGTCTTACACCCTACCAGCCGACCTTTAAACAATAGGTCTACAGACAGTCTTACACCCTACCAGCCGACCTTTAAACAATAGGTCTACAGACAGTCTTACACCCTACCAGCCGGCCTTTAAACAATAGGTTTACAAACAGTCTTACACCCTAAAACCCGACCTTTTTAAATAATAGCTCTACAAACAGTCTTACACCCTACGAGCCGGCCTTTAAACAATAGGTCTACAAACAGTCTTACACCCTAAAAGCCGACCTTTAAATAATAGCTCTACAGACAGTCTTACACCCTACCAGCCAACCTTTAAACAATAGGTCTACAAACAGTCTTACACCCTACCAGCCGACCTTTAAACAATAGGTCTACAAACAGTCTTACACCCTACCAGCTGACCTTTAAACAATAGGTCTACAAACAATCTTACACCCTACCAGCCGACCTTTAAACAATAGGTCTACAAATAGTCTTACACCCTACCAGCCGACCTTTAAACAATAGGTCTACAGACAGTCTTACACCCTACCAGCCGGCCTTTAAACAATAGGTCTACAAACAGTCTTACACCCTACCAGCCGACCTTTAAACAATAGGTCTACAAACAGTCTTACACCCTACCAGCCGACATTTTAAACAATAGGTCTACAAACAGTCTTACACCCTACCAGCCGACCTTTAAACATTAGGTCTACAGACAGTCTTACACCCTACCAGCCGACCTTTAAACAATAGGTCTACAAACAGTCTTACACCCTACCAGCTGACCTTTAAACAATAGGTCTACAAACAGTCTTACACCCTACCAGCCGACCTTTAAACAATATATCTACAGACAGTCTTACACCCTACCAGCCGATCTTTAAACAATAGGTCTACAGACAGTCTTACACCCTACCAGCCGGCCTTTAAACAATAGGTCTACAAACAGTCTTACACCCTACCAGCCGACCTTTAAACAATAGGTCTACAAACAGTCTTACACCCTACCAGCCGACCTTTAAACAATAGGTCTACAGACAGTCTTACACCCTACCAGCCGGCCTTTAAACAATAGGTCTACAAACAGTCTTACACCCTACCAGCCGACCTTTAAACAATAGGTCTACAAACAGTCTTACACCGTACCAGCCGACCTTTAAACAAAAGGTCTACAGACAGTCTTACACCCTACCAGCCGACCTTTAAACAATAGGTCTACAGACAGTCTTACACCCTACCAGCCGGCCTTTAAACAATAGGTCTACAAACAGTCTTACACCCTAAAAGCCGACCTTTAAATAATAGCTCTACAAGCAGTCTTACACCCTACCAGCCGGCCTTTAAACAATAGGTCTACAAACAGTCTTACACCCTAAAAGCCGACCTTTAAATAATAGCTCTACAGACAGTCTTACACCCTACCAGCCGACCTTTAAACAATAGGTCTACAGACAGTCTTACACCCTACCAGCCGGCCTTTAAACAATAGGTCTAAAGACAGTCTTACACACTTCCACCTGGTCTTTAAACAATAGGTCTACAAACAGTCTTACACTGTGCCAGCCGGCCTTTAAACAACAGACCTACAGACAGTCCTACACCCTTCCAGCCGGCCTTTAAACAGCAGACCTACAGACAGTACTACACCCTTCCAGCCGGCCTTTAAACAATAGGTTTAAATACAGTCTTACACCGTTCCAGCCGGCCTTTAAACAACAGACCTACAGACAGTCCTACACCCTACCAGCCGGCCTTTAAACAGCAGACCTACAGACAGTCCTACACCCTACCAGCCGGCCTTTAAACAACAGACCTACAGACAGTCCTACACCCTTCCAGCCGGCCTTTAAACAGCAGACCTACAGACAGTCCTACACCCTTCAAACAGCAGACCTACAGACAGTCCTACACCCTACCAGCCGGCCTTTAAACTATAGGTCTAAAGACAGTCTTACACCGTTCCAGCCGGCCTTTAAACAGCAGACCTACAGACATCCCTACACCCAATCCGCCAGCGTGGCTACCAGTAGTCATACAGGTAATCCTACAGACAGCCCCACACCATACTCTTTGATAACCCATACAAATGTATAGAACTTTCACTTAAAAGTTTTTTTTTCCTTCTTTTCGATTATAGATAGATTTGGTTATTGTAAGTAATTTATTTTCACTTTCCTTTAACATATAAAATTATGTTTGCAGTGCTTTTTGAGATGAAACCTTTTTTTTTAAAAAAAATCTTTATTTTATTATTATTTTTTTAAATTTTATTTTTTTTAAAAATAAAATAAATTCATTTATTAACCGTGTAGATAGCCCCCAAAGAGTTCTAAATTATAAAAAAGAAAAAAGAAAACCACAAATATTTGCATAAGACAACTTCGTCAAGAACAGCCGTCGGTAGGCTTTTACAGGCCCCCTTTTGCCACTTTTGGGTTTTGTCCTCTCCCACCTTGCATTGAAAGATGATAAGAAAGGAAATATCCACATCAGATCTTTAAGCCCCTAAGATATCCGAGGCCTACTGCAGTCACAGTGAATGCTGATCTCACACGATGTTTCTATGGTTCAGTGAAACCTACATTATTTAAACTAACACTTCTTCCGTTGCTCTCCAAGTGTAGCAAGTTGCAAAACTAAATTAAAGTATTTTCTAAAATGCAATAACATTTTAAAAAAAAAATTATTAACAATTTTCTGGGGACTATAAAGATTTAATAGACGATATCAATCTAGGTAAAATGCATGCCCTCAAGGACGCTACAATTGGAATGTATTTAGTTCATGTTTGGCTGCAGTAAGAGATGTTCCTAATTATGGCTAATTTTAGCGCTTCGCACAGGAACGTCTCAAATACCCCTGAAAAATTGTTTGAAAGAAACATTAAATTTAATTATGCACCTCTGCATTTTGACTTTGTGCGACTGTCTTCAGCCCCCTAAGTGTCTACACCCCTTCCCCAACGCTGATCAATGTTACAGTATTGGGTTGAACATAAGCTTGTGCCAAATGACTACACTGCGTCACGCCACAACCTGAGTGAATTCAGTTTTTGTATGGCACACAATGCCATAATGTCTCCCTCTGATAATTGAAAAATTCCTTCCCCAGATCCTGTAATCTTTGAGAAACACAGAATTCAGGTATACTCCCAAAAATACAACCTGTGATTTTGAAATAATCCAAAATTTGCTGGGAAGAGGCTTGGAAAATACCCCCCCCCCCGTTTTTCGAGGTATTACTTTGTTAATATTTTGTACTGTATTAATACTATCTTCGTTTTTGAAACACACTTCTTAAATCAATATCTAAAGTAGTAATTTTATAATTGCTATAAAAACTCTATGCCTTCTGATTTAATGATAATAAAATGTTCTTTCAAAAATACAATTAAGAAAAAAATAATTTGACATCTAAATGTAGTGAATACCAACTTACTTCTGATAGTCATGTCTCAAAGTTAAAATGTTCACCAAACATCACAAAGAAAACAGCCAAAAAAATTAATGATAAAATAAACTAAGATTTAAAAAAAAAGATACAAATTATCGCACTATAAAAACGTGTTTGTCTGACTCAAGAAATCAGATGAAAGATCTACTGTATCGTCAGTCTGGACAGAGAGGGAGTTAGTTTGTGTTGTTCCGTCAGTCTGGACAGAGAGGGAGTTAGTTTGTGTTGTTCCGTCAGTCTGGACAGAGAGGGAGTTAGTTTGTGTTGTTCCGTCAGTCTGGACAGAGAGGGAGTTAGTTTGTGTTGTTCCGTCAGTCTGGACAGAGAGGGAGTTAGTTTGTGTTGTTCCGTCAGTCTGGACAGAGAGGGAGTTAGTTTGTGTTGTTCCGTCAGTCTGGACAGAGAGGGAGTTAGTTTGTCTTGAATTTATTCTTATTTGTGGGTGATAAAAAAGTTACCAGGGTAGAGTAATTTAAAAAAAAAAATATCCAGAACCAGCAATCAACTTCTAATTGATTTGTAATACAGCTCAGACGTGAAAAGTGTGGGATCAAAGTTGATTTGTAATACAGCTCAGACGTGAAAAGTGTGGGATCAAAGTTGATTTGTAATACAGCTCAGACGTGAAAAGTGTGGGATCAAAGTTGATTTGTAATACAGCTCAGACTTGAAAAGTGTGGGATCAAAGTTGATTTGTAATACAGCTCAGACGTGAAAAGTGTGGGATCAAAGTTGATTTGTATCGCAGTGCAGGTGTCAAAAGTGGGGTCAAATTGATTTGTAACGCAGTGAATACGAGAAAAGCTTGAGATCAAAGTTGAATTGTAACACAGGACAGACGTGAACAGTTTGGGGTCGAAGACCAAAGCACAGAGGACAATTTATTTCGTCGTTTCAGACACATTGGAGTGGTGACTTGGACACATTAGGGTGGTGACTTGGACACACTGGGAGGTTGACTTGGACACATTGGAGTGGTGACTTGGACACATTGGGATGGTGAATGGACACATTGGGGTGGTGCCTTGGACACATTTGGATGGTGACTTGGACACTTTGGGTTGGTGTCTTGGACACATTGATGTGATTACTTGGACACATTGGGGTGGTGACTTATCATGTGACTTCTATCAACTAGGAACCTGTTCTATCTCTTAACTTCTATCAACTAGGTACCAGTACTATCTCTTAACTTCTATCAACTAGGAACCAGTACTATCTCTTAACTTCTATCAACTAGGTACCAGCACTATCTCTTAACTTCTTTCAAGTAGGTACCAGTACTATCTCTTAACTTCTTTCAACTACGTACCAGTACTATCTCTTAAATTCTATCAAATAGGTACCAGTTCTATCTCTTAACTTCTATCAACTAGGAGCCAGTACTATCTCTTAACTTCTATCAACTAGGAACCAGTACTATCTCTTAACTTCTTTCAACTAGGTACCAGTACTATCTCTTAACTTCTTTCAACTAGGAACCAGTACTATCTCTTAACTTCTTTCAACTAGGTACCAGTACTATCTCTTAACTTCTATCAACTAGGTACCAGTACTATCTCTTAACTTCTATCAACTAGGTACCAGTACTATCTCTTAACTTCTTTCAACTAGGAACCAGTACTATCTCTTAACTTCTATCAACTAGGTACCAGTACTATCTCTTAACTTCTTTCAATTAGGAACCAGTACTATCTCTTAACTTCTTTCAACTAGGAACCAGTACTATCTCTTAACTTCTTTCAACTAGGTACCAGTACTATCTCTTAACTTCTTTCAACTAGGTACCAGTACTATCTCTTAACTTCTATCAACTAGGTACCAGTACTATCTCTTAACTTCTTTCAACTAGGTACCAGTACTATCTCTTAACTTCTATCAACTAGGTACCAGTACTATCTCTTAACTTCTTTCAACTAGGAACCAGTACTATCTCTTAACTTCTATCAACTAGAAACCAGTACTATCTCTTAACTTCTTTCAACTAGGTACCAGTACTATTTCTTAACTTCTTTCAACTAGGTACCAGTACTATCTCTTAACTTCTATCAACTAGGAACCAGTACTATCTCTTAACTTCTTTCAACTAGGAACCAGTGCTATCTATGAATTTTTATCAACTAAAAACCAGTGCTATCTGAATTTCTTTCGACTACGAACCAGTAGTATCACAGAAATTCTATCAGTCAAGAACCAATACTATCTCCGAACTTCTATCAACTATTAATAAGTACTAGCTCTTAACTTCTATAAACTAGAAACCAGTACTATCTCTGAACATTTATCAACTAGGAACTAATAGTATCTCCGAACATTGAGGATTACATGAAGAGAATCTTAAATGAGGATAATCTAAAAAGTATTAAAGTACGATACCTGGTCACTGCAGTCTGCCTGGCTGATTACGTCATATTTCTTTACCTGGTATTCTATAAATAAGTTCACAAGGATCTTGTAAGTACAGTTTAAATTTAAAATAATTTTTTCTAGGCCCGGTATGGTAGGCATGAAAGGCAAGGCATGATTGCAGGCATAGAAGGCACAATAGTCATGCTAAGCATGGCAGGCACGGTAGGCACGGAGTGGATTGCAGGCACGGCCGGCAGGGTAGGCACGGTATGTATGATAGGCATGGTAGGAAAGGCGAGGACGGTAGGCTTGGTAGGCAAGACAGGAGCGGTAGGTTTGGTAGGCAAGACAGGGACGGCAGGCTTGGTAGGCAAGACAGGGACGACAGGCTTGGTAGGCAAGACAGGGACGGTAGGTTCGGTAGGCAAGACAGGGACGGCAGGTATGGTAGGTAAGACAGGGACGGTAGGCTTGGTAGCAAGACAGGAACGGCAGGCTTGGTAGGAAAGTCAGAGATGGCAGGTTTGGTGGGCAAGAAAGGGACGGCAGATTTGGTAGGAAAGACAGGGACGGCAGGCTTGTTAGGCAAGACAGGGACGCTAGGCACATAATATAAAAAAAAACTAAATGTATAAAAACGAAAACCTTGACGTTAATAATGCCAGGTCTGTTTGCACATGACGTCACAATGCTGTAACTGGACACCCCCAAGGTAAATGTCCAGTAAACATTCACATGACATGGCATCGCTGGACATCTACGTAGTAAATGTTCAGGTATGCATGCATATGACATGACATCGCTGCATATCTACGGAGTAAATGTTCAGGTATTCAGTTCAGGCACATGACATCACATCGCTGTCCATCCATGTGATAATTGCCCAAACCACCCCAAATCGTAATTTGAGAGTCATACACACCCACCAAGGGCAGAACCCTTCTACTTGAATACTTGTTATCTACTTGTGTCTAAGCAGACTATCATAGTCTAGAAAATGGAAATTAGTCCAATTAACCCGCCGACTACTACCGAGAGCCAGCAGACTTCTGCCCACGTGATCTAAGATGTCGTGAGCTCACGGCCACCCAAATTTCCTGGCTAACCACCGCAGCGCCACCTGAGATCTGTCGACTAGGGGGTTAAAGGTTAAATGAGTTATCACGAAGAGCCTATTTGATGTTGCTGTAATCTCCCTTTGACAAAGATGGTCTCCGGTTCTAATCAGGAAACTCTCTCTTTCTTTACCATGATCCTCCTCGGTCTACCATGATCCTCCTCGGTCTACCATGATCCTCCTTGGTCTACCATGATCCTCCTTGGTCTACCATGATCCTCCTTGGTCTACCATGATCCTCCTTGGTCTACCATGATCCTCCTTGGTCTACCATGATCCTCCTTGGTCTACCATGATCCTCCTTGGTCTACCATGATCCTCCTTGGTCTACCATGATCCTCCTTGGTCTACCATGATCCTCCTTGGTCTACCGTTTAACACGTTTGAGGCTGTGAGCCAGTGTTTAACACGTTTGAGGCTGTGAGCCACCGTTGTCGACGGAATAAAATAAGATAGACAGACAAATATCTAAACAATTTTACGATCAATTCTTATTTTTTTACGGAATTTCTTAAAAACCTAACTCCATTAAAACTCCGGAGCAAAATCAATTGTAATATCCGTGGCATTTAGAGATTTACCTTTCAATTATATAAATCCATGTCCAAGGACAATAATTCAAATAATGAAATGTAGTCTTAATTTAGTTCACGGCACTAGCATCGCTGTTTTATTGGTTCTACTTATGATCTTAATTCACGGCACTAACATAGGGTGACCAAATCATGAACTGGAAAGAACGGGACACACCCAAGGAGGGTTGGGGGTGGGGGGTACCTTCTAGCTAAAGAGGGGTCCGGGGGCCTCCGCCGGAAACTGTTTATTGAAATCTGCTCATTTGAACTATATTGAGACCTAGAAATCTTTTTAAATTTACCTTCCCTTTTGTAATTTAATGTAAGTTCTGAGGCATATCATAAACGAAAACAATAATTTTGCTGTTAATTGCCTACGTATTTATTCATACATATTTTACAAGATAATAGAAAACAACAAATTAAATTTCTCTAGTCTAGGATTTCAATTGAGGATATTTGGCTGTTGTCCCAGCCATTGTTAAAACCCCCTTCTTATCTAATAGGTGAAAATGTGTTTGGTTTTAGAAACTGGACATTTAGGTTCCCGAGAGACTTTTTCCCGTTTTTACGGGACGTTTGGTCATCCTACACTAGCATCACTGTTTCATTGCTCCTGCTTAACATCATACAAGTTTAATGAAATAAAAGAAAATATTTTTTTTAAAAAGGAGAATTTCCCCCTTTTACTGACATCCTACTTGTTTTAAGGAATTTGTCGGAAAGTCATTTTATGTCAAATTTTTACAGTTTAGCCCTATTTAGAATGACAGTACGAATGACAGTTTACATTGGGAATGACAATTAGTATTACAGTAGACATTCAGGATGACAGCTGACATCAAAACGACAGTTGACATTCCGAACGACAGTTGGCATTCTGGACTCAGAACTGACGTAACTGGTTTAAACCGAACAAAGGCGATTATCAGAATGGTAGATGTTTGCAGAACCTAAAAGAGGCGATTATCAGAATGATAGATGTTTGCAGAACCTAACAGAGGCGATTATCAGAATGGTAGATGTTTGCAGAACCTAACAGAGGCGATTATCAGAATGGTAGATGTTTGCAGAAGGCGTTTCCGTTCAGGCTGATAAAATGTTTATTTGCCAGCTGTTTTTGAGACATGCGAAGATACACGAAGAACTCCTTGGGTCTCCAAACATGCCATTAAAATCAATTTTTATAAAATCGATTAGCATTCAAAACTGAGTAAATCTTTAAATGCCAAAGCTGAAAGCTGTATTTTCTAATATCTCAAAGTATTCCCACAATTTGGTAAAAAAAAATAAAAAAATCAAGCAGTGTATGTATGAACGGGTTACAGCACCCCCATTGTGACATCGCCGTTGCACATTAAACGCAACAATTACCTCGTATCATATTCGTGAAAAAGAAGCACACATCTTTTCACAACTACCTTTCAGTGCTCTACAGCAGGCTTCTGGCGGTCCATAGAAACCCAGGAGCTCTAATGTCAAATCTAGACCAACCTGTCATAATCAAGGGTCCATTGAGACGGTTCACGAACCCGCTGTGCGCATCAAGGGACCAGGGGTGATGAACGTCTCACCCAAAGAGAGGCTCGCTTGACTGGGAGGTAACTCTCAAGTGCGAAGAGAGCCAACGACAGGCGAGAAAACTCTACGGCCGAGAGTGGTGGAACCTTCCTACCGCGGGCGGCCGACAACTGGCCCAATAGTTCTGTTACGTTAGAGTTGTACTCTGGAAGCGATCAGTTGTACGGGTTCTGCGTGGGAGTGGATTTCTGTTATTTAAGCCAGAACTTTGAGTTTGGTTTCATACTGGCCCAGAAATTCAGCACAATTTGTGAGTATTATATTGTAGTAATACAGGCAAGGGCTACTTAGTTCCACGACAAGGGCACGCGCCTGTCTAAAGGGAAGCTATCTTATTAACCCATTAATGTCATGTAGATGAAGTGACATAAGTGTCATGTAGATGAAGTGAAATGAATGACTTTTAGATGTAGTGACGTGAATGTCATGCATATGAAGTGGTATGAATGACCTGTAGATGAAGTGACATACATGTCATGTAGATGAAGTGACATGAATATCCTGTAGATCAGCGGTTCTCAACCTGTGGGTCGCGACCCCTTTGGGGGTCGCGGGACCCTTTTCCAGGGGTCGCCTAAGACCATCTGAAAACACATCTCCTTACAGCTATGAAGTAGCAACGAAAATAATTGTGGCTTGGGGGTCGCCACGACACGAGAAACAGTATTAAGGGGTCGCGGCACTAGAAAGGTTGAGAACCACTGCTGTAGATGAAGTGACATGAATGTCATTAGATGAAGTGACATGAGTGCCATGTAGATGAAGTGAACAATATGAAGCTAAGATAATTTGTTGCACTACATTTTGGTCAGAAACACAACACATCGAATTTTTTGTTCAATATCAAAAGATTATAAACTGACTGGTTTCTGAAGTCACCAACAAATGAACGTGTCGAATAGTGTCTTTTTATTTTTTTTTAAAAATGATTGAATTTTTTAATATAATCTTTGCAGATGTCCAGATTTCATTGGTTTAATATATTTATTTTTAAATTGTTTCGTAGAAATGATCAGGTTTTAGATGTAAAAAGAGATGTGGAAGACATTGGACCGTGCCGTTGACATACACCTGACCAATAATTATTGGACCATGTCAGTCTTGTACACCTGAGCGATTATAAATGGACCATGTCATTCGTGTACACCTGATCAATTATAAATGGACCACCCCGATCTTAAACACACACACCGTGGTACCTGAACACGTACACTAGGGTTGTAAGTTTGCTCGTGAAGAATTGAACCCATCATTTAACTATTTATTATATAACAATAAGAACAATAAGAATATCTGACATAGACACCAAGAACCATGAGAATATCTGACATAGACACCAAGAAACATGAGAATATCTGACATATACATCAAGAACCATGAGAAAAGCTGACATAGACACCAAGAACCATGAGATGATTCAACTCATGAGGTTTATGTTACATTGATAGTCGCAGAGTTAATAATAATTTATAGCGTCATCAATACGATAGCAACAGAAGCAAACAAAATATATCTTGGCCTAATTCAAGCATCAAGCGTTGACAGATCCAGTCAAAGAGAATGTGCGATTTTCTTGTTTAATAATGTACAAGGAATTAAAAATGGAATGGTAACAATACCAGGTAGGTAGGTGACGTGCAAGACTACCATAAACACCACTTTTATCATACCAGGTAGCTAAGGGACGAGAAATGCTACCATAAGCACCACTATAATCATCATACCAGGTAGCTTAGTGACGTGCAAGGCTACCATAAACACCGCTATCATACCAGGTAGCTTAGTGACGTGCAAGGCTACCATAAACACCGCTATCATACCAGGTAGCTTAGTGACGTGAAATGCTACCATAAACACCGCTATCATACCAGGTAGCTTAGTGACGTGAAAGGCTACCATAAACACCGCTATCATACCAGGTAGCTTAGTGACGTGAAAGGCTACCATAAACACCGCTATCATACCAGGTAGCTTAGTGACGTGAAAGGCTACCATAAACACCGCTATCATACCAGGTAGCTTAGTGACGTGAAAGGCTACCATAAACACCGCTATCATACCAGGTAGCTTAGTGACGTGCAAGGCTACCATAAACACCGCTATCATACCAGGTAGCTTAGTGACGTGAAAGGCTACCATAAACACCGCTATCATACCACGTAGCTTAGGAACGAGCGAGGCTACCAAAAACACCACTTTTATCATACCAAATAGCTGTGACCTGTGAGGCTACCATAAAAACCCTTATCATCATTCCAGGCAGCTTAATGACGAGAAATGCTACCATAAACACCGCTATCATACCAGGTTGCTTAGTGACGTGCAAGGCTACCATAAAAACCACTATCATCATACCAGGTAGCTTAGTGACGTGCAAGGCTACCATAAAAACCACTACCATCATACCAGGTAGCTTAGTGATGTGCAAGGCTACCATAAAAACCACTATCATCACACCAGCTAGCATGACTAGACTCCAACATTCAGGACTTGACTTCTACAAACGGACTAGACTCCAACAGGACTAGACTATAATATTCGGAACTAGACTCGAACTTTCAGGACTAGACTCCTACGAACAGGACTAGAGGCCAAAACACCCGACTCCAACATTCAGGACTAGACTCCAACAGGACTAGAGACAACCAGGACTAGACTCCGACAGGACTAGACTCCACCATTCAGGACTAGAGACCAACAGGACAAGACTCCACCATTCAGGACTAGAGACCAACAGAACTAGACTCCCACAGGACTAGACTCCACCATTCAGGACTAGACACCAACAGGAATAGACTCCAACAGGACTAGACTCCACCATTCAGGACTAGACACCAACAGGAAAAGACTCCAACAGGTCTAGACTCCACCATTCAGGACTAGAGACCAACAGGACTAGACTCCAACAGGTCTAGACTCCACCATTCAGGACTAGACACCAACAGGACTAGACTCCACCATTCAGGACTAGACTCCAACAGGAATAGACTCCACCATTCAGGACTAGACTCCTACAAACATGATTAGACTCCAACAGGACGAGACCCCAACAAACATGACAAGACTCCAACACACTGGACTTGGTCCCGTCAAACAGGAAATGTCATATGACAACATATGGTCACAGACTTGCGCCAGACATTTCTTTTTAACGCGCGATGTCTGGGACTGTCAGGTAGACTATAATTTGACATGGCGCACTGCCTGACGGGAATATCTGATACTCTTGTCTGCTGCATGATGGATGGCTTTACGTCACACTCTTCAGGCAGAGACTTTGTAGCACACGATACCTGCCTTTGAAACACCCGATATGTCCTATAGACTTGATTATATTAATTCATATATCATTGTCCTGGCCGATAGGGTCCATCCTTAGCATGTTTTACTCTAACGTCGAGATTTACTTCAACAGTGCTCTCACCAGCTGTGACGGGGTTCTTTCAATAAAATGGAATAGTGTGTCTTCCACGTGAACTATGTTCATTATTGATGTGTATTGTTTAAACCAATCGATTCATGGCAAAAATTGATGTCAATCCAATGTTATGATGTCAATCCAACGATGTTATGATGTCAATCAAACGATGTTATGATGTCAATCCAAGGATGTTATGATGTCAATCCAGCGATGCTATGGCAATCCAATGATGTTATGATGTCAATCCAATGATGTTATGATGTCAATCCAATGATGTTATGATGTCAATCCAACGATGTTATGATGTCAATCCAGCGATGCTATGTCAATCCAATGATGTTATGATGTCAATCCAACGATGTTATGATGTCAATCCAACGATGTTATGATGTCAATCCAAGGATGTTATGGTGTCAATCCAGCGATGCTATGTCAATCCAATGATGTTATGATGTCAATCCAATGATGTTATGATGTCAATCCAACGATGTTATGATGTCAATCCAGCGATGCTATGTCAATACAATGATGTTATGATGTCAATCCAATGATGTTATGATGTCAATCCAACGATGCTATGTCAATACAATGATGTTATGATGTCAATCCAATGATGTTATGATGTCAATCCAGCGATGCTATGTCAATACAATGATGTTATGATGTCAATCGAACGATGCTATGATGTCAATACAATGATGTTATGATGTCAATCCAACGATGCTATGATGTCAATCCAACGATGTTATGATGTCAATCCAGCGATGCTATGTCAATACAATGATGTTATGATGTCAATCCAACGATGTTATGATGTCAATCCAATGATGTTATGATGTCAATACAATGATGTTATGATGTCAATCCAGCGATGCTATGTCAATACAATGATGTTATGATGTCAATCCAACGATGCTATGTCAATACAATGATGTTATGATGTCAATACAATGATGTTATGATGTCAATCCAACGATGCTATGATGTCAATCCAATGATGTTATGATGTCAATCCAACGATGCTATGATGTCAATCCAATGATGTTATGATGTCAATCCAACGATGCTATGATGTCCACGGTCAGTTGCTGCCGACCCTAACTTTAACTGTTTGAGTTTGATACATTCTAAATTCCACCTCAGTTTCAAACTTTTCTTTCACTCAAAATAGCGAGGAGGTATTTTTAATTTTTTTTTGTTTAAAGGAATGATGCTGTTGAAAATTGTCATTAATTTTTCATTTTTCATATTTGCCAGTGTGAAAGGAGCACATTAATTTTCTTAGAAATGTAAGTTAAATGAATTAACTTAAAAGCTGCTCCGTTGGGCAAGAAATTGTGTCACGTGATCCGTTGTTGTCAGGAGAAGTAAAAATGCATTATAGTAAAAAAAAAAAGGGGGGGGGGGTATATTTTTGTAGATCTCGATAAACGACTCAATCCCCTATATGACTCACACTTTGTTCTCTCTCCTTGAATGTCTCCTTGTCTACTTTTCCTGTCTCTGTGTCTACTTTTTCCTGTCTTTGTCTACTTTATCCTGTCTTTGTGTCTACTTTATCCTGTCTATGTCTACTTTATCCTGTCTTTGTCTACTTTATCCTGTTTTTGTCTACTTTATCCTGTCTCTGTGTCTACGTTATCCTGTTTCTGTATCAACGTTATCCTGTTTCGGTGTCTACTTTATCCTGCTTCTTTGTCAACGTTATCCTGTATCTGTGTCAACGTTATCCTGTTCCTGTGTCTACTTAATCCCGTTTCTGTGTCAACGTATCCGGTTTCTGTGTCTACTTTATCCTGTTTCTGTGTCAACGTTATTCTGTTTCTGTGTCTACTTTATCCTGTTTCTTTTTCTACTTTATCCTGTTTCTGTGTCAACGTTACCCTATCTCTGTGACTACTTTACCCTGTCTCTGTGTCTACTTTACCCCATCTCTGTGTCTACTTTACCCCGTCTCTGTGTCTACTTTATCCTGTCTCTGTGTCTACTTTATCCTGTCTCTGTGTCTGCTTTTTCCTGTCTCTGTGTCTACTTTATCCTGTCTCTGTGTCTACTTTATCCTGCCTTGTTTCTTCACTCTGTATACTGTATTGTCAATTTAATCTTGTAGGATATTCGCCCCCCCCCCTTTTTTTTTTTCCAACAGCCCCACACTTCCGGCAGGTAGATACAGCCTTTTTTGTGTGGACATTTCATTATTGCGCAACTGTCTTGTCCTTCAAACGTTTGGTAATGGACATTTTCTTAACAGGGGATCTCATGCTCTCAACCAGGGCCTTATATTTTCTTAACAGGGGATGTCATGCTCTGAACCAGGGCCTTATATTTTCTTAACAGGGGATGTCATGCTCTCAACCAGGGCCTTATATTTTCTTAACAGGGGATGTCATGCTCTCAACCAGGGCCTTATATTTTCTTAACAGGGGATCTCATGCTCTCAACCAGGGCCTTATATTTTCTTAACCAAGGGACGGTATGTTGTTAACCAGGCGATGTTATGTTCTTAACCAGAAGATTTTATGTTCTTAACCAGAAGATTTTATGTTCTTAACCAGCAGATGTTATGCTCTTAAACATAAGGTGTTATGTTTTTAATCAAGGCGGTGTTATGTTCTTGACCAGGGATGATATTTTCTTAACCAGGAGATGTAATGTTCTTAACCAGGATATGTTATGTTCTTAACCAGGAGATGTAATTTTCTTAACCAGGAGATGTAATGTTCTTAACAAGGGCGGTGTTATGCTCTTAATCCGGGGAGACAGGAAATTACCCTGATGCTTGATTACCGCCCCTAGCTCACCCTTGAAAGCTTAGACTGCACGACTCTATCATTAACTCCTTCACATAAACTCATGTTGCTGTGCCTTTCAAGGTCCGTGATCTAAGGACAATGATTAGATCACTGTTGTTGACAATGGCTCGCGATGGTTAAACAATTATTAGATCACTGTTGTTGACAATGGCTAGCGGTGGTTAAATAATGATTTGATCACTGCTTTTGACAATGGCTAGCGATGGTTAAAAATGATTAGATCACTGTTGTTGACAATGGCTAGCGGTGGTTAAATAATGATTAGATCACTCTTGTTGACAATGGCTAGCGATGGTTAAAAATGATTTGATCACTGTTGTTGACAATGGCTAGCGATGGTTAAAAATGATTACATCACTGTTGTTAACAATGGCTAGCGGTGGTTAAAATGATTTGATCACTGTTGTTGACAATGGCTAGCGGTGGTTAAAATGATTTGATCACTGTTGTTGACAATGGCTGGCAGTGGTTAAATAATGATTTGATCACTGTTGTTGACAATGGCTGGCGGTGGTTAAATAATGATTAGATCACTGTTGTTGACAATGGCTAGCGATGGTTAAAAATGATTTGATCACTGTTGTTGACAATGGCTAGCGATGGTTAAAAATGATTACATC
Organism: Lymnaea stagnalis; assembly: GCA_964033795.1. NCBI lineage: Eukaryota > Metazoa > Mollusca > Gastropoda > Lymnaeidae > Lymnaea > Lymnaea stagnalis. The sequence continues at coordinate 412,962 of CAXITT010000220.1, forward strand.
ACTGTTTTTGACAATGGCTAGCGGTGGTTAAAATGATTTGATCACTGTTGTTGACAATGGCTAGCGATGGTTAAAAATGATTACATCACTGTTGTTAACAATGGCTAGCGGTGGTTAAAATGATTTGATCACTGTTGTTGACAATGGCTAGCGATGGTTAAAAATGATTACATCACTGTCGTTAACAAGGCTAGCGGTGGTTAAAATGATTTGATCACTGTTGTTGACAATGGCTAGCAGTGGTTAAATAATGATTTGATCACTGTTGTTGACAATGGCTGGCGGTGGTTAAATAATGATTAGATCACTGTTGTTGACAATGGCTAGCGATGGTTAAAAATGATTTGATCACTGTTGTTGACAATGGCTAGCGATGGTTAAAAATGATTACATCACTGTTTTTGACAATGGCTGGCGGTGGTTAAAATGATTTGATCACTGTTGCTGACAATGGCTAGCGGTGGTTAAATAATGAATAGATCACTGTTGTTGACAATGGCTAGCAGTGGTTAAAATGATTAGATCACTGTTGTTGACAATGGCTAGCGGTGGTTAAAATGATTTGATCACTGTTGTTGACAATGGCTAGCTGTGGTTTTGATCACTGTTGTTGACAATGGCTGGCGGTGGTTAAATTGATTTGATAATTGTTGTTGACAATGGCTGGCGGTGGTTTTGATCACTGTTGCTGACAATGGCTGGCGGTGGTTACATGGAAACATTCAGCGGTTCGTCGATAATCTCGACTCATTGGGGTTCGACCCGTCATTCAGAGATATGTCAAGTCGGAATCATAAAGACAGACTTTTTATATAAAGACAGACTTTTTATATAAAGACAGACTTGTTATTTAAAGACATACTTGTTATTTAAAGACAGACTTGTTATATAAAGACAGACTTGTTATAGAAAGACAGACTTTTTATATAAAGACAGACTTTTTATATGTCGGAAGATCAAAACGTATGCTCTTAAACCCCGTTTCATTAATACGTTGTGTTACAGTTATCCTTGGCTGGACAGATGAACGAGACAGACAGATGAACGAGACAGACAGATGCCCGAGACAGAGAGATGCCCGATACGGACAGACAACCAACAGGGACAAACTCATGAGGCAATGTCTACATGAGACCAATCAACCCACTAAAGAGACACAAGACGGATGGGCCCATTTAACAGACATACTGATACACTTGACGGGCAGACCACCGAGACAGGCAGACCACAGAGACATACACAGCAGCCAGGCAGACATAATTCACTGTCTCATAAATTCTATTTTTTTTTTGGGTATGCAACCTGACGACTAATTACTATTTTCACGCACCACTGACTCACGGGTATTTTCCCACACCCGTGAAATACCATGACGTGATTCTGATACAAGGTCCGATGCACAAGGTCTACCAGCCTGTGCAAACTCTTTGACAACCGATTCGACGGTCGAACATTGAACTTTACACACATTTGAAAGCAAGCGACGCCGTGAATCACGTCTATATCTATACACGTGTTGGCGAATTCGATGATTTGTCTTGATTTGCGCTCCTTCTACGTGCGGCTTGTAAAGGGGCAGATTGTAAAGGGGTGGCTTTGAAAGAGGCGGCTTGTAAATGGGTGGCTTGTAAACTGGTGGCTTGTAAAGGGGTGGCTTGTAAACTGGTGGCTTGTAAACTGGTGGCTTGTAAAAGGGTGGCTTGTAAACTGGTGGCTTGTAAACTGGTGGCTTTTAAAAGGGTGGCTTTGAAAGAGGCGGCTTGTAAACTGGTGGCTTGTAAAAGGGTGGTTTGTAATAGGGTGGCTTGTAAAGGGTGGCTTGTAAACTGGTGGCTTGTAAACTGGTGGCTTGTAAACTGGTGGCTTGTAAAGGGGTGGCTTGTAAACTGGTGGCTTGTAAACTGGTGGCTTGTAAAGGGGTGGCTTGTAAACTGGTGGCTTGTAAAGAGTTGCTTGTAAAGGGGTGGCTTTGAAAGGGTCAGCTTGTAAAAGGGTGGCTTGTGACGGGGTGGCTTTTATATTGTAGGTATCTCTTAAAGTAATCATTACACAGTTTTCTGACAGCTCAAATGGTCCTCCAGTGGAGGAAATGAGCAGCATGTTGAAACACTTTCACTCTTACTCCTGACGTTTTTACAACTCCGAGACTAATCGTGCAGGTGTGGAAAACTGCCATAAAACTTTTACCTTTATGCATTCACGCACCTTTCTAACAACGCCATCTGCAACACTCATTTTGGCCACTGAATTGATCCCAGCTCATTAACTGTAGGCAAAGGCGTAGGAATGGGTGTGTGTGTGTCGGGGGGATAGAGGGGCTGCATTAACCCTAGCTACGCCACTGATGGTAGGTCATGTGGGGGAGCGATCCACTCTTGGGATAGTCAGGTCGGACGTTTCACACATCCCTCTGTAGTGTGACAGATATCTTTAGTGTGACAGTTATCTGTAAAGCGATGGCTACTTCTGTAAAATATGTGGTTTGACAGCTCTCTGTACCGTGACAGTATTTGTTTAACACATTTTTCGTGACAGGTCTCTGGCGAGTGACAGCTATCATTTGTACGATATCTAATATTCCCAATGCACATATTCTAACATTATTGACTAGGTCTACATGTGAGTTTGCAGCGACTCCTCATGTCAGTTCACAGTGACCCTTCATGTGAGTTCACAGTGACCCTTTATGTGAGTACGCAGTGACCCTTCATGTCATTTTGCAGTGGGTCTACATGTAATACATGGACGTAATGACATCATTCAAAGTGTCGGCTGGGGGGTTAGAGAGTATACAGACGACCTTTGATCTTTACACCCAGCGCCGAAAGGCCACGCAGCAATTCCAAGATTACGTGACAATTTTGCAAAAAATATAAATGGCATGCCGTCAGCAAATTGGTTTCTTGTTAACCAACAAAAGCTGACTCCAGACGTGACGTCATCGGACAACGTGATCAAATGCAATAGCGGAGGAGATGTTTATTGGCTGATTGATTCCAGTTGTATGGACTTATAGAATGATGTGACGTCAGTGTGGTCAGTTTTATGGTCAAGAACTATTGATGTGTCTCAATGGTCTGGTGAAAAAAGACTTGTTTTTACATTAGTGTCCTTAATTACAACTAGCCAGTATACCCGGCGTTTCACGGGATTGTATTCAGAAAAAAAACAAAAAAAACTTCTACAGTTATTTTAGATAACATCAAAGTTTAGGGAACTATAAAACAATAACACGCTCCTAAAGGAACAAAAAATACTTTGTTAAATCTTCTCCTATAAAAAAAAAACACAATTGGATAACACGTGTTTTTTAAACATATTGGGGGCATGACCTTTTCATGAACTCTTCAGCCTCGACCTTGTTAAAAAAACGATGATTCAATGTCTCATCAAGCTGTTTCAAAGTTTCCCCCACGAAAGAATGGTTTCAGCAAGGTCAAAGCCACAGCCAGGTATCACTCAAACTAAAAATAGGATCCCTAAGTTATTCCATTGGCTGATGGGCTCCCGTTCCCCGGTGGGATCCCTGTGTCCGGTTCCATGAGGCACACTGAAAGTTACCCCCAAGGTAGGGGCCGACTTTGGCCAAGGTCCATCAATTCACGTAGCAGCATACACTGTACCCTAAGCCTTCAACTTTATTTAGTGTATGTCATAATATTTGAGGAATCTAATTGACAGTTACAGAAACATAAGAAACATACTAATGATAGCTATGTAAGACTAAAACGGGTATAGAAAAAATAGAAAGTTAGACTGCCAAGTGTGGACTGTATTCCCTTAAAACATATATTATTGTCAGTCTACTGGTATGTATATCTCATATATATGAAAAATGATATCCCCCCCCCCTTGTTTTTGGGCCCCAAAGTTGTGGATGATAGGGGGTCAGAATCCAACAGGATTTGAATATGGATTATCACGTGCATGTGTACTAAGGTTGGTCTAGATCCACTCACCCATGCAGGAGCCTATGTGTCAATTGATATTTATGTAGCTCATATAAGAAACAATGAATTTTGGGCACCAGGTCTCGAAAGAAGTACAAAATTCATTGTGGTTTCCTCATTCACAATGAAAGGATGATGCGTCAAGTTTGGTCAAGGGTGTGTCAAGTTTGGTCAAGGGTGTGTCAAGTTTGGTCAAGACTTTGTCAAGTTTATTCAAGAATGTGTCAAGTTTGGTCAAAGTCCATCATTTCACACAGAGACGTTTGCGGAAGAAACAGACAAACAAACAAATGTTCATCTGAAATAAATAAATGATTGTAAGGTTGATGACACAATCTGATTGTGACATCGTGATGTATATTTAGCTGATTGCGACATCGTGATGTATATTTAGCTGATTGTGACATCGTGAAGAATATGTAGCCGATTTGCGACATCGTGATGTATATTTAGCTGATTGCGACATCGTGAAGAATATTTAGCTGATTGCGACATCGTGATGTATATTTAGCCGATTGTGACATCGTGATGTATATTTAGCTGATTGTGACATCGTGATGTATATTTAGCTGATTGTGACATCGTGATGTATATTTAGCTGATTGCGACATCGTGAAGAATATTTAGCTGATTGCGACATCGTGATGTATATTTAGCCGATTGTGACATCGTGATGTATATTTAGCTGATTGTGACATCGTGAAGAATATTTAGTTGATTGCGACATCGTGATGTATAATTAGCTGATTGTGACATCGTGAAGAATATTTAGCTGATTGCGACATCGTGATGTATATTTAGCTGATTGCGACATCGTGAAGAATATTTAGCTGATTGCGACATCGTGATGTATATTTAGCTGATTGTGACATCGTGATGTATATTTAGCTGATTGCGACATCGTGATGTATATTTAGCTGATTGCGACATCGTGATGTATATTTAGCTGATTGTGATATCGTGATGAATATTTAGCTGATTGGAGTTTGTTGCACTTGGCAGTTAGGAAGATTTTAAGTTGGAGAAGTTTTAGAGTTTGGGAGAAGTTAGAGTTTGGGAGAAGTAGAGTTTGTAAACGATTACAGCTCGGTAAATGTTACAGATTGGGGGAGTTACATCGGGGAGATGTTAAGGTTGTAGAGATGTAACATCAAAAAAAAAGTTGAACAATCTAATAAAGTAGAGGGGGGCAGAAATGTTTTGGTAACATTGCCAACAGCTGTTACCGTTGCCGACATAACTTTCTTCGTCAGCACAACAACCAAAGATAGTTGTCAGCACAACAACCAAAGATAGTTCAAGCCATTCTGTATATCATTCTTACAATTGGACCATCATAGGCAGTGGCATTAACACGCAGCTGAATGACTCACTGATATTTATTAGCAGCAATTCGTTTGTCTTCATGAGTAATAAAATAAGCACAACGACAGCCGCACATGCTGATACAAGAGACGCAAGAGTTTGTCAAACTAACTAGATCAATCTTGTGACAAAAAATACCCATACCCATAAAATCAACTGAAAGTAACGCTTATCCTGTCACCATAAAAACTGCCTACCTGGCCAATAAATCATATTCAGCTTTAACACGAGATTCTTGTCTCTTTGTTAAACATGTAATTCTTGTCTCTTTGTTAAACATGAGATTCTTGTCTCTTTGTTAAACATGATATTCTGGTCTTTTTTTTAAACATGATATGCTCGTCTCTTTGTTCAACATGAGTTTGTTGTCTTTTTGTTAAACGTGAGATTCTTGTCTCTTTGTTAAACGTGAGATTCTTGTCTCTTTGTTAAACATGAGATTCTTGTCTCTTTGTTAAACATGAGATTCTTGTCTCTTTGTTGAACATGACATTCTTGTCTCTTTGTTAAACATGACATTCTTGTCTCTTTGTTAAACATGACATTCTTGTCTCTTTGTTAAACATGACATTCTTGTCTCTTTGTTAAACATGAGATTCTTGTCTCTTTGTTAAACATGAGATTCTTGTATCTTGTAAAACGTGATATTCTTGTCTCTTTGTTAAACATGAGATTCTTGTCTCTTTGTTAAACATGAGATTCCTATCTCTTTGTTAAACATGAGATGTTGTTTCTCTGTCGAGCCTGTGACTAAAACGCGCTGAAAGATTCCTGACTTTGCGACAGTAAATCTGCCAGCAGGCGCTATTTAATCGTTGGGTTTAGAACATGCACTTGCATTTGAATGTAATCTCAAGCCGGATCTTTGAAGATATATGACATGCTTGTTTATAATGAAGAATAAAGCAATCTTGACATTTGCATGCATGGGATGGAAACTAGGGGCTATTCTAGCAACAATTTCGGTTGTACTATAATCAAAGATCGGGTTTATTTGCACAAATTACGAAATGGTCGAGATCATCTTATGGAAAAGGTGCAGGAAGTGTTATATGGGGTAGACAGGCCGTCGACAGGGAAACCGTTTCAGAGAACATATGAACATGAAAAAAACTAAGAATGCCGTCCCGTTTTTAAATATTTCTACAGTGGTAACTATAATGCGTTTTTGGACATGGCACTATGGTGACATTGTGCCGCAAGGCTGAGAGTTCTCATAAAAGGATTTTTATAAAGAAAATAAATACATTGAAATAGTTGGTACGTTGTCTCAATATCAAGTTCGCCATCAATATCTCATAGAAAAACTAGAAGCTCACCATCAATATCTGATAGAACAACTAGAAATTCACCATCAATATATGATAGAACAACTAGAAGTTAACCATCACTATGTTTTAAGGAGATAGTCAAGGACAAATAGAGGTTTTAGACCAGGTGCTTTAAGAAGAAATTGACTTAGACCAAGTTGAATAAATATTGACTTTAGAAAAATTGATTATTTAAGAAATGATGGTTTTTGAACAGGTGGTTGATGAAATAGTGGTCACAGACTATGTTTTTTTAAAAGAGAAATGGTGAGTATAGACCAGCGGTTCTCAACACGTGGGCCAAGACTACTTTGGGTGTCGAACATCGGAAAACACATTTTTATGAAGTAGCAAACGAATGTAATTTTATGATTGGGGTCACCACAACACGGGAAACTGTATTAAAGGGTGGCGGCCTTAGGAAGGTCGAGAACCACTGGTATAGGCCACGCGGTTTAAGAAATGGTGGCTTCAGACGATTTGGTTTAAAAAAATATATTAAAAAGTCAATGTTACGAAAGGTATAAACAATAAACAGTAAGGAGAGTTCTTCATTTTTGTGTTTAATGATACATAGTGTGTTGTTGTATGCTGTGTGTTGTAGGTTGGTGTGTGTTGTAGGATGTTGTGTGCTGCAGGAGGTTGTGTGTGTAGTGATACATAGTTTGTTGTTGTATGCTGTGTGTTGTAGGTTGGTGTGTGTTGTAGGAAGCTGTGTGCTACAGGAGGTTGTGTGTGTAGTGAGACATAGTGTGTTGTTGTATGCTTTGTGTTGTAGGTTGGTGTGTGTTGTAAGATGTTGTGCATCGTGTCATGTTGTATGGGGTAGGATTTTTTATGCTGTAAGATGATGTATGTAGTATGTGTGCCCTGCAGTATGTTGTAGGATGTTGGGTGTTGTAGCATGTTTTCTGTTGTAGGATGTTATCTGTTGTAGGATGTTATCTGTTGTATGATGTTATCTGTTGTAGGATGTTATCTGTTGTAGGATGTTATCTGTTGTAGGATGTTGGGTGTTGTAGGATGTTATCTGTTGTAGGATGGTGTGTGTTACAGGTGGTTGGTTGTAGTGATTTATTGTGTGTTGTAGGATGGTGTGTGTTGTAGGATGGTGTGTGTTGTAGGATGGTGTGTGTTGTAGGATGGTGTGTGTTACAGGTGGTTGTGTATAGTAATATATTGTGTGTTGTAGGATTGTGTGTGTTGTAGTATCTAAGGGTAAGGGGCCCTTTGTCAGGACAGGGAAAAAACAACACGTGTTATATCCGTCTTCAGTAGGTCATGAAAATGTCATTGCGATGGTTATTGAAATTCTTATTCTGGCCAGGTCATTGTCATGTCAGGACAACCGATCAAAATGTCAGATTTAAAGGTGCATGTACACATGATAAAATTGCGACTGTCAACATTTGAAGCAGACGAGCTAACGGTTAGGAAATTTAAAAAAAACAACAACCGAAGAGCTAATAATAGAATTCGTATCCTAATACAAAGTTTCCAAAATTGTACACAAAGCCATAATCTACACAATGGCATGATTTGCACAAAGCCATGATCTACACAACGCCATGATCTACACAAAGCCATAATCTACACAATGGCATGATTTGCACAAAGCCATGATCTACACAAACTATGATCTACACAAAGCCATGATTTGCACATAGCCATGATCTACACAAATCCATGATCAACACAAAGCCATGATCTACACAAAGGCATGATTTGCACAAAGCCATGATCTACACAAAGCTATGATCTACACAAAGCCATGAGCTACACAAAGCAATGTATCTACACAAAGCCATGATCTACACAAAGCCATGATCTACACAAAGCCATGGTCTACACAAAGCCATGTTCTACACAAAGCCATCTTCTACAGAAAGCCATGATTTGCAAAAAGCCAGTCTATGAATTTTGGACACATTCGTATAATATTAACAAAAGGATATAATATGTACACAACGACATAATGTGTACAGTGACATGAAATAAAGTCTTTTGACATATGGACACATGACCGGATGTGCATAGAGCAGCATACTATTATGTATAACATGATATCATGTGTACGTTTAAACATGATATGTACACAAGCAAATCAAAATAGATACAATGACAGGATGTGCACACTACGAAGAGCCCATACACGCACAACCCATAGAGCCGTAGCACACAGTCCTGCTACATTTCTACTCTAACATAAAACTGTGCATGTAGACAAGGGTGTAGGAAGAGGGCTGCGAGGGGGCGCTACGCCCCGGACGACACCTTTTTCTTCATGGGGGTGGCATTTTTCTTATCTACTGTCGAGTTTTTTTGTCATTGAAAGGGGCTGCAAACTTGTCATCCCGCCCCTGGCGACACTAACTTTAGCTGCGCCACTGCATGTATATCAACATTTTGTTTCAGTGTAGTCCAGGCGTTGAGTTCTCTCACCACGTTATACATTTAGTTGTTGTTTTCTGTACAATAGTTACCGTCGTTAATCATCAACCTTAGAACCACCACTTACTAACACACAATACTTGGTAACCGGGTAACCTTCAAATTTGGTCTGCTGTGTCTTGCGGTCGAAGACAGACCTTGTGTCTTTCGGTAGAAGGCTAAAACCTGTGTTTTGTGGTAGAAGGATGACACACGTGTCCTGTCGTAGAATGCCGACACCCGTGTCTTGTGGTAGGAGACCGACACCTGTGTTTTGGGGTAGAAGGCCGATACCTGTGTCTTATGGTAGATGGCTGACACATGTCTCTTGTTGTAGAAGGCCAACACGTGTGTCTTTCGGTAGATGGCCCGCAACCTGTGTCTTATGGTAGATGGCTGAAACATGTGTCTTATGGTAGATGGCTGACAGATGTGTCTTATGGAGGAAGGCCGACAACTTTGTGTTGTGGTAGATGGCCGACATTGTTGTAATAGATAGCATAGCAAGGTAATAACTTGCAACACTTGTCTAAACTTTAGAAGCCCCCCCCCCCCGCTGTTCTCTGTTCTCTAGACAGGGCCCCCCCTGGATGCCTCATTTCGCTATTAAGGTTGAAATCATAAAATTTCATGTGTCACATCTGCTCCTAACATTGTTGTAAAAGATAGCATAGCAAGGTAATAACTTGCAACACTTGTCTAAACTTTAGAAGCCCCCCCCCCCCGCTGTTCTCTGTTCTCTAGACAGGGCCCACACTGGAAGCATCATTTCGCTATTAAGGTTGAAATCATAAAATTTCATGTGTCACATCTGCTCCTGACGTCAGTTAGAGATACTTAGAGTACACCTGAAATTTAAACCCTATGCATTTCTTTTAATGTAAACAACTCCAGTTTATGACCCCCAAAGGTTCTGTGATTGAAAGAAGTATACTCTGAAATATCTTCTTATGACAGTCAATGGAGGGTGATGTTGTAAAGATTTTCCGTAGTTGGATGTTATGGTATGCAAATTATGTGTTAGGGCGCAGTTGCTTTCCAGTCAAGATTGTAGGTGCGCAAGTGTTAGATAGTTAGGGCTCTTGTACCTTTTACTTGCATCTTTGTGCAAGAGGTGAGCTTTTATCCTGCCCTTGTCGTACTTTTGTCATCCCCTTGTCGTACTTATGTCATGTCTTTGTCGTACTTTTGTCATCCCCTTGTCGTACTTATGTCATGCCTTTGTCGTACTTTTGTCATCCCCTTGTCGTACTTATGTCATGCCTTTGTCGCACTTTTGTCATGCCTTTGTCGTACTTTTGTCATCCCCTTGTCGTACTTATGTCATGCCTTTGTCGCACTTTTGTCATCCCCTTGTCGTACTTTTGCAATGCCCTTGTCGTACTTTTGTCATGCCTTTGTCGCACTTTTGTCATCCCCTTGTCGTACTTATGTCATGCCTTTGTCGCACTTTTGTCATCCCCTTGTCGTACTTTTGCAATGCCCTTGTCGTACTTTTATCATGCCAGCAAGAAGGATTTGTCTTAAATTCACATTACACTTGATAGAATTGTATCACATTTTGTTGGAGCGAATAATTGTGTATTTTGTAGGGGCCAGAATAATCGTCTCCACGGTCCTGGCTTCAGGTCACGACCCTGGCTATAGGTCAAGGCCCTTGCTGTCGGTCAAGGTCTTAGCTATTGGTAAAGGCCCCGAAGGAGTACAAGTGTATGACCTGACAGTTGTCTTGACGTGGTAACAGAGTATTCTTATTTTTATTGCGGGTAAATGTGCTTTTGAATTAAAAAAAAAACAAACAAAAAGATACAACATAGATTGTTATCCTTTAACTGTTGTGAATTATTTCCCTTTTCATATTAACTTTGCTTTTGTTCTTGTCTGGCTGGCAAAATATTTGGACGGCTAAATGACCCACTTCCCGTCAGCGTACCCAGCTGAAACTTGGCACATAAGACTCATTACAACATATTCTGCGAAATTTTAAAGCACCAACCCCAGAAATAAGTGTTTCCTGTTTCCCAAACGGAAGATGAAGGGAACATGACGTCACTGATTTCACGACATAAAATTCCCGATGACCGCGCTAAAGGATATCCTTTACACACATTTTTGTTCTTTTTTAAAATCGCATGTGTGTTTGGTGCGCAATATTTTCTTTTTTTTCCCCCTGAAATTGTTGGTGAAAAAAATTTGGGCGCGGTGTAACAGAGGGTGGGTCATGAGAATATGAATATAGTTCAGGGGCGTGGAAATATGTGCGGTTGCAAACCTTGGGGGAGGGGGGGAGGGGGTTGGGGGGGGGGGAAGCACTGATGGAGATTCTTATAAGGGGCGTTACCTGTATGTTGGGTTAGATTATGTTCAACCCCAAACCCCAATCATGAGAATATGAATATAGTTCAGGGGCGTGGAAATATGTGCGGTTGCAAACCTTGGGGGAGGGGGGGAGGGGGTTGGGGGGGGGGGAAGCACTGATTGAGATTCTTATAAAGTGCGTTACCTGTATGTTGTGTTAGATTATGTTCAACCCCAAACCCCATAGCTTGAAATTATCTTTTATAAAGGATTTATGCCAAACATACTTTATTTGTAGGGGTCGTTTTAATGAGTGATTTACATTTGTAATCTGATCCCTGTCTTCATCCGATTCTTCTAAATAGCAAAGTTCATCCAAACTTTATTGATATTTTCAAATGGTTTTCTTCATGGCTAAAGGATGGACTAATAGGTTTAGGATGGACTAATAGGTTTAGGATGGACTAATAGGTTTAGGATGGACTGATGGTTGGAGGATAGCTAGGTGGAGGATGGAGGATGGATGGATGGGTGGAGGATGGATGGGTGGAGGATGGATGGGTGGAGGATGGATGGATGGGTTGAGAATGGATGCGTGGATGATGGATGGATGGGTGGAGGGTGGATGGATAGGTGGAGGATGGATGGGTGGAGGATGGATGGGTGGAGGATGGATGGGTGGAGGATGGATTGATGGGTTGAGAATGGATGGGTGGAGGATGAATGGGTGGAGGATGGATGGATGGGTGGAGGATGGATGGGTGGAGGATGGATGGTGATGGGTGGAGGATGGATTGATGGGTCAATGATGGATTAATGTTTGGATGGATTGATGGGTGGATGGATTGATGGGTGGAGGATGGATTGATGGGTCAATGATGGATTAATGTTTGGATGGATTGATGGGTGGCTGGATTGATGGGTGGCGGATGGATGGGTGGAGGATAGATGGATGGAGGATGGATGGATAATTGCAAGATGGATAGATGGTTGGAGGTTGGATTTGTGGGTAGATAATGTATTGATCGGTGGAGGATGGATTGATGGGTGGATGGATTAATGGGTGGATGGATTAATGGGTGGATGGATTGATGGGCGTAGGATGGATTTATGATTGGAAGATGGATTGAAGGATTGATGGGTGGAGGATGGATGGGTGGAGGATGGATTGATGGGTGGAGGATGGATGGGTGGAGGATGGATGGGTGGAGCATGGGTGGGCGGAGGATGGATGGATGGGTGGATGGATTGATGGTTGGAGGATAGATTGATGGTAGGATATATGGGTGGAGGATGGATGGGTGGAGCATGGGTGGGCGGATGGATTGACAGCCTAAGGAGGGTGGAATGATGGCAGGAGGATGGAATGATGGCGGGAGGATGGAATGATGGCAGGATGATGGAATGATGGCAGGAGGATTGAATGATGGCAGGAGGATGGAATGATGGCAGGATGGAATGATGGCAGGATGATGGAATGATGGCAGGAGGATGGAATGATGGCAGGAGGATGGAGTGATGGCAGGAGGATGGAATGATGGCAGGAGGATGGAATGATGGCAGGAGGATGGAATGATGGCGGGAGGATGGAATGATGGCGGGAGGATGGAATGATGGCAGGAGGATGGAATGATGGCAGGAGGATGGAATGATGGCGGGAGGATGGAATGATGGCGGGAGGATGGAATGATGGCGGGAGGATGGAATGATGGCAGGATGATGGAATGATGGCAGGAGGATGGAATGATGGCGGGAGGATGGGATGATGGCGGGAGGATGGAATGATGGCGGGAGGATGGAATGATGGCGGGAGGATGGAATGATGGCAGGAGGATGGAATGGTGGCAGGAGGATGGAATGATGGCGGGAGGATGGAATGATGGCGGGAGGATGGAATGATGGCAGGAGGATGGAATGATGGCAGGAGGATGGAATGATGGCGGGAGGATGGAATGATGGCAGGATGATGGAATGATGGCAGGAGGATGGAATGAGAGAAATAGAGCGGAATTTCCCCCTATAACATACAGGACACATTCATTGGTGGTATTGCAGAGATACTTGAGAGGGTAGTAGGGTGTAGTGCACGAATAGCATACATGTAGTAGGGTGTAGTGCACCAATAGAATACATGTAGTAGGGTGTAGTGCACGAATAGCATACATGCAGTAGGGTGTAGTGCACCAATAGAATACATGTAGTAGGGTGTAGTGCACGAATAACATACAGGACACATTCATTGGTGGTATTGCAGAGATACTTGAGAGGGTAGTAGGGTGTAGTGCACGAATAGCATACATGTAGTAGGGTGTAGTGCACCAATAACATACATGACACAGTTATTGGTAGTATTGCAGAGGTACTTGAGAGGGTAGTTTGATGTAGTGCACCAATAACATACAGGACACAGTTATTGGTAGTATTGTAGAGGTACTTGAGAGGGTAGTTTGATGTAATGCACCAATAACATACAGGACACAGTTATTGGTAGTATTGTAGAGGTACTGGAGAGGGTAGTTTGATGTAGTGCACCAATAACATACAGGGCACAGTTATTGGTAGTATTGCAGAGGTACTTGAGAGGGTAGTTTGATGAAGTGCACCAATAACATACATGACACAGTTATTGGTAGTATTGCAGAGGTACTTGAGAGGGTAGTTTGATGTAGTGCACCAATAAAATACAGGACACAGTTATTGGTAGTATTGCAGAGGTACTTGAGAGGGTAGTTTGATGTAGTGCACCAATAACATACAGGACACAGTTATTGGTAGTATTGTAGAGGTACTTCAGAGGGTAGTTTGGTGATGTGCACCAAAAGCCCCTCGTCGGTCCGTCCGTCCGTTGGATCGGTTTCAAGTTGTTGAAATCCCTGCATGTCGCCGAGTACATACCTTAACCCTGTGATACCTGGTTGTGATTTGGATGCGGGCTAGTGCAGTCGACAGGAGAAAGTATTTCTTAGATACGGAGTTCTCTTGTCTCTAGGCCAACTGGCGTTGAAGCCATGTTGTGAGATCAGCAGATCGTACACGTTTCTCTCTGTGATAGGGGCCGGTGTGAAACACAAGCGTACATGAATGGGACATAGGCGCTGGTGTTGTTAGAGATATGACAGGGATATGTTAGGGATAAGTTAAGGATACTTGAGGGATAAGTTAGTGATATGTTAAGTTTATGTATGTGATGTTATGGATATGTTATGGATATGTTAGGGATATGTTGAACATGTGTTGCACATAAGTAAGGCCCGTGTTAGTGATATGTTAGTGATACTATGTTATGGATAAATAAGGCACATGTTAGAGATATGTTATGTTAGTGATATGTAAGTAAAATGTTTGTGATATGTTAGTGATATGATGGTGATATTTTGGTGATATGTTGGTAATATGTCATTGCAAAATTCGTGATATGTTATTGATATATTGGTGTTATGTTAGTCATATGCAAGTAAAATGTTTGTGAAATGTTAGTGATATGCTAGTGTTAGTGACATGTTGGTTATATGATGGTGAATGTTGGTGTTATGTTAGTGTTATATTGGTGATATGCTAGTGAAATGTGGGTGATATGCTAGTGAAATGTTAGTGATATGCTAGTGATAAGTTGGCGATAAGTTAGTGATATGTTGGAGAAATGTCAGTGATATGTTAGTGATATGTTGGTGATTTTTTAGTGATATGTTGGTAATATGTTAGTGATATGTTAGTGATATGCAAATGATAAGTTGGTGATTTGTTAGTGATATGTTGGAGATATGTTAGTGATATGTTAGTGATATGTTGGTGATATGTTAGTGATATGTTAGTGATATGTTGGTGCTATGTTAGTGATATCCTAGTAAAATGTTAGTGATATGCTAGAGATAAGTTGGTTATATGTTGGAGATATGTTAGTGATATGTTGGAGAAATGTTAGTGATATGTTAGTGATATGTTGGTGATTTTTTAGTGATATGTTGGTAATATGTTAGTGATATCCTAGTAAAATGTTAGTGATATGCTAGAGATAAGTTGGTTATATGTTGGAGACATGTTAGTGATATGTTAGTGATATGTTGGTGATATGTTAGTGATATGTTAGTGATAAGTTGGTGATATGTTAGTGATATGTTGGTGATATGTTAGTGATATGTTAGTGATATGTTAGTGATATGTTGGAGATATGTTGGTGATATGTTGGTGATATGTTAGTGATATGTTGGTGCTATGTTAGTGATATCCTAGTAAAATGTTAGTGATATGCTAGAGATAAGTTGGTTATATGTTGGAGATATGTTAGTGATATGTTGGAGAAATGTTAGTGATATGTTAGTGATATGTTGGTGATTTTTTAGTGATATGTTGGTAATATGTTAGTGATATCCTAGTAAAATGTTAGTGATATGCTAGAGATAAGTTGGTTATATGTTGGAGACATGTTAGTGATATGTTAGTGATATGTTGGTGATATGTTAGTGATATGTTGGTGATATGTTGGTGATATGTTAGAGATATGTTGGTGATATGTTAGTGATATGTTGGTGATATGTTAGTGATATGTTGGAGACATGTTAGTGATATGTTAGTGATATGTTGGTGATATGTTAGTGATATGTTGGTGATATGTTGGTGATATGTTGGTGATATGTTAGTGATATCCTAGTAAAATGTTAGTGATATGCTAGAGATAAGTTGGTTATATGTTGGAGACATGTTAGTGATATGTTAGTGATATGTTGGAGATATGTTGGTGATATGTTGGTGATATGTTGGTGATATGTTAGTGATATCCTAGTAAAATGTTAGTGATATGCTAGAGATAAGTTGGTTATATGTTGGTGATATGTTAGTGATATGTTAGTGATATGTTGGTGATATGTTGGTGATATGTTGGTGATATGTTAGTGATATGTTAGTGATATGTTGGTGATATGTTGGTGATATGTTGGTGATATGTTAGTGATATGTTGGTGCTATGTTAGTGATATCCTAGTAAAATGTTAGTGATATGCTAGAGATAAGTTGGTTATATGTTGGAGATATGTTAGTGATATGTTGGAGAAATGTTAGTGATATGTTAGTGATATGTTGGTGATTTTTTAGTGATATGTTGGTAATATGTTAGTGATATCCTAGTAAAATGTTAGTGATATGCTAGAGATAAGTTGGTTATATGTTGGAGACATGTTAGTGATATGTTAGTGATATGTTGGTGATATGTTAGTGATATGTTGGTGATATGTTGGTGATATGTTAGAGATATGTTGGTGATATGTTAGTGATATGTTGGTGATATGTTGGTGATATGTTGGTGATATGTTAGTGATATGTTGGAGACATGTTAGTGATATGTTAGTGATATGTTGGTGATATGTTGGTGATATGTTGGTGATATGTTGGTGATATGTTGGTGATATGTTAGTGATATCCTAGTAAAATGTTAGTGATATGCTAGAGATAAGTTGGTTATATGTTGGAGACATGTTAGTGATATGTTAGTGATATGTTGGAGATATGTTGGTGATATGTTGGTGATATGTTGGTGATATGTTAGTGATATCCTAGTAAAATGTTAGTGATATGCTAGAGATAAGTTGGTTATATGTTGGAGACATGTTAGTGATATGTTAGTGATATGTTGGAGATATGTTGGAGATATGTTGGTGATATGTTGGTGATATGTTAGTGATATGTTGGTGATATGTTAGAGATATGTTGGTGATATGTTAGTGATATGTTGGTGATATGTTAGTGATATGTTAGTGATATGTTGGTGATATGTTGGTGATATGTTAGTGATATGTTAGTGATATGTTAGTGATAAACGTAACTAGGCAGAAGTAATTCGTATAACAAAAGCGTATTAATGCGACTGATCAAGGGAGATAACTCTATAGCATCAATGTTTTATCTTAGTCTATTATGTGAGCTAATAATTAACAGCGGTTCTAAAAATGTTTCAAATGTACAAATTCGTTCTCCACTTGTGCCTGCCTAGCCTACACTTCATTCAGATTTCTGATGAACAACATCCGGTCAATATTTGTCAATGAATTATTTTTAACTGATTTAAGCATTTCAGGTGTGTTTTTCTTGTTAACTTCTAAACACTTTTATAATAAGATTGTTATATACAAGACCTGATTGGCTAATCGATATATTGATTGGGGATATGTCATCAAGAATGATATAACTCTATATAAAGTCTGGTCTGTCGTCTCAATTTGAAGTCTGGTCCATCAACTCTATGTAAAGTCTGTTTTGTCAACTCTGTCTAAAGTCTGGTCCATAGTTGAATTAATAATTATATATAAATTTCAATAAATACTTATCTCAACATTTTAATAAATATTTACATCTTAAGTTCAATAAATAATTATATTTACAGTTTCTTAAATATTTATATCGAATGTTCAATAAATATTTTTCTCTACAGTGAAATAGATATTTATATCTACAGTTCAATATACATTTATATCTATAGTTCTCTAAATATTTATAAGATCAGCTAAATAAAGATTTGAATCTACAGTTCAATAAATATTTATATCTGGACTTCTTAACCTGCGGTGACTTAGCTTGCACTTGTCATTTATTGGATGAACTTATTGATTGTTGTACATTTCTCGTCTTTCCACAGAATCATTAGGTCCAGTAGTGGGGTTGTCACGTGATTGACCAGCGGTTGGCTGTTTCCTGGAACTACGTGTCCAACAACCCCCCCCCCCACACACACACACACCTGGCCGCCACCCCCTTGTATTAAGATAAAGGTGGCGCCAAAGTTTTATGGCTATGAAATGAGACTTTGACAAACGATTTACTGAAGAAAAGAAGGGGAGAGCACACAAAAACCGCCGAAGAGTTTGAGCAGGAGTTGAGTCCCCTTATCTAGAATGACAAAAGCTTGGATTACGTCCCGTCGGTGCATGAATTACGACCGTTAGTGCAGCGGAAGGTCGATTAGGTCCTGGCCAATAGCGGACGTGACCATGAGACGCAACGGAAGGTCTTCTACTTGGTGCGTTCACGTCATGGACTTGTGTGTTCACGTCATCGACTGGTGTGCAACGTGGTGAGAACAATCGGGACTGGCGGAGCATTTCGGAATGGAGATTATTTCTAAGGATAAAAATAAAGTCATAATGTTGGGAAAAACACTATTCAGGTAAGTCCCATGGCTGGACATTAAAATTTTCGTTTTGATGAGATTTTATGTATAATTGGTAGCACTGGCATGCACTCTATTCATGCAGAACCGGTAGCACTGACATACACTGTATTCATGCAGAACCGGTAGCACTGATATACACTCTATTCATGCAGAACTGGTAGCACTGACATACACTCTATTCATGCAGAACTGGTAGCACTGACATACACTCTATTCATGCAGAACTGGTAGCACTGACATACACTATATTCATGCAGAACTGGTAGCACTGACATACACCATATGTATGGTGCAATAAACGGTAGAGTACAAGAGACTCCTGACCAAATACTTAGTACAGACCTGGTGACCTGGTACAACACACGTAGAGTACAAGAGACCCATGGTTCCAAGTCATCGAACTTAAGGACTATTGAGGCTTTTGTCCTTAAAGCTAGAGTTTCCCAAATGGGGCCCATAGAACATGCGACACGAAAAACGTTCATCAAAACCCCCACCCCCTCCCTCAAAAAAAAAAACACAAAAAAAAAACAAACAAACGAACCCAGTAATGTGACTCTCGTTCAAATTACAACTGCTACGGCAATTTGCGAGCTGGCGATTTCCACTTGAGAGGCATTGGTCCTTAAAGCTAGAGTTTCCCAAAGGGGGCCCATAGAACATGCGACACGAAAAACGTTCATCAAAACCCCCCCCCCCACCCTCAAAAAAAAAAACACAAAAAAAAAACAAACAAACGAACCCAGTAATGTGACTCTCGTTCAAATTACAACTGCTACGGCAATTTGCGAGCTGGCGATTTCCACTTGACTGGTTTGTGTGTTTGAATTGTACGTCTGCATGAAACAATATGAAACATTCGTGTCTGGATGTCAGGAGTCGTACTGGAGACCCGCTGCCGTTACTACGTGAGGGGTCTTGAGTTGTCGGAATAAGGGTTAAGGAAAGATCGAATGTTAATATAAAAGTTGATGATTCATTTCTTGTATAGCAGGGGTCTCGAGACCCGCGGGCCATTGTCAGCCCGCAAGATGAGCTAATTTGCGGCCCTATACCTGATAGCAAAGTTCAGTGTTAAAGCGACCCGCGCGTTTGGCCCATTCTATATCTATTATGTGACGACCCCCCCACCCCCGCTATGGTTTCAGTCGATTCTCACCGACTAGTCTAATTCTGATTTTTAAAATTATATTTGTATACGTTTGGACGTTGGTTATAACAACAAGACACTTTTGTAAAAAATCGGACTATAAGTTTTTATTTTACAGCATTTTATGAGAAAATTTCGAATTGGATCACAGGTTTGAAGACTTTAAAACAGACAGACACTTTTCAAACGTTTGCTTTCCCAATGTGGAAGATTCCCCCCACCCCCTTTTTTCCCCACTTCAAATGGAGCTGTTTGATCTTCAGTGCAACTCTGAACTCAAGGCTAAGTTTGGGGAGGTGGATGGAAAAACAGACAAGCTTGGACAACTTATGTGAGAATTGCTCTCCAACTTCCTTGAGATTTCCAGGTTGTTCAAGTGGATCAGGTCAAAGTTCACGGCCAAACTTAGTGGTGAACATCATCAATCTATATTGAGGGTCTCAGTTGCTTCCTCACTCAAGCCAAATGTTGCTCAGCTGTGTAAGAAGAATCGCTGCCAGGTCTCTGGCAACAAGCAGTAGGAGGAAATAAGTGAACCCTAGTTCTTAAGAACCCTTAATGTTTTCATTTGTTATCTGTAAAATTTCAGCAGATTATTACAGTTGCATTACAGTTGGTCCCTTTTCAATACTCAACCCATTGAACTTGTAATCGCTTTTTTGTGGAATTATTGATGCGGCCCAGTCTCAATCAGACTTGACCTCCTGCGGCCCCCTTATAATTTGAGTTTGAGAACCCTGTTGCATAGCGTAATTTTCCAACCATGCTATTTTAGCGTGCTCACAGCGCTATGATTTCATAAACTCTATTTAAACAAAAATGTCTTTAAATGGTTCTCAAATGATTTTTTATAATTTTAAATCCCCTCAAAGATTGAGGCAAAATGTTTCATAAATTAGGCGCTATTGTTTCAAAAGAGCGCACTCTGTGTGACTTTTTTCTGGGTCCTTCCACACTGGGAACTCTCAGAGGGACTGCATTGAAGAGCACAGGTTCTTTAAGGATGCATGTTGAAAAATCTTCTTCTTTAGGTAGTCAGGTGCCGAGCCATCGATACAGCTGTACGCCAGAAATGGAAGCACATACTAACTATTTTGACGACTGATTAATTCATTTAGAATTGGAGATTTTAATGAAAAAGTCCTGTGTTCTAACATCCACTCATTTTATTACTGCGCCCATTGGTCCCATTTCAATACTCAACCCATTGGTCCCATTTATTACGGCACACATTGGTCCCATTTTATTACTGCACCCATTGATCCCCATTTTATTATTGCACTCATTGGTTTCCCTTTAATTACTGCACCCATTGGTCCCATTTTATTACTGCACCTATTGGTCCCATTTTACTACTGCACCCATTGGTCCCATTTTACTACTGCACCCATTGGTCCCATTTAATTACTGCACCCATTGGTCCCATTTAATTACTGCACCCATTGGTCCCATTTAATTACTGCACCCATTGGTTTCCCTTTTATTACTGCACCCATTGGTCCCATTTTATTACTGCACCCATTGGTCCCATTTAATTACTGCACCCATTGGTCCCATTTTACTACTGCACCCATTGGTCCCATTTTACTACTGCACCCATTGGTCCCATTTTACTACTGCACCCATTGGTCCCATTTTATTACTGCACCCATTGGTCCCATTTAATTACTGCACCCATTGGTCCCATTTTACTGCTGCACCCATTGGTCCCATTTTATTACTGCACCCATTGGTCCCATTTTATTACTGCACCCATTGGTCCCATTTTATTACTGCACCCATTGGTCCCATTTTATTACTGCACCCATTGGTTTCCCTTTAATTACTGCACCCATTGTTCCCATTTTATTACTGCACCCATTGGTTTCCCTTTAATTACTGCACCCATTGGTTTCCCTTTAATTACTGCACCCATTGGTCCCATTTTATTACTGCACCCATTGGTCCCATTTTATTACTGCACCCATTGGTCCCATTTCATTACTGCACCCATTGGTCCCATTTTATTACTGCACCCATTGGTCCCATTTCATTACTGCACCCATTGGTCCCATTTTAATACCGTACCCATTGGTTCCATTTTATTACTGTACCCATTGGTCCCATTTTATTACTGTACCCATTGGTCCCATTTTATTACTGTACCCATTGGTCCCATTTTATTACTGTACCCATTGGTCCCATTTTATTACTGTACCCGTTGGTCCCATTTTATTACTGTACCCATTGGTCCCATTTTATTACTGTACCCATTGGTCCCATTTTAGTACTGTATCCATGGTCCCTCTTTTATTACTGCACTTATTGGTCCCATTTTATTACTGCAATCATCTGTCACCATTTCATTGCAGCAGGAATTGGCCTCTAGCCAGCAGCTCTAATGAAAAATCAGGAACTCTCCAACCTCAGTGGTCAGCCTGACCTACTAACAATTCATTTCTCACTCAGATGTCAAACTGACCTCACCGTTTATTTATCATGAACATTAAGATCCAATGCATTGAACATTCCGGGAGTTAAAATTAGCATCCTTAAAATACCTGGTATTTACAGAAACGTGTCTCCTCCCCCACTCCCCATGTTTCCTTTCCTCACTGGAATGTGTGCAGCCAGGAAATAATGAAGCTTTTCATCGTAATAATGGATTATGTTAATGGATATGTCGGTAGGTGTGATCGGCATCCAGAAATTTGTACGAAAGAAATTTTTTGAAAGGAAAATTGTTCAAATGAAATAATGGTGGAAAAATAAAAAAAAATAAAAAATTTCATTAAAAAGTTTACATTTGACCCATTTCTGAGTGGCCTCTCCCATTAGAAAACAAAAATCTATTATAAGAACTCACCATCTGTCTTGTGTTTCCCAGCTGTTAGGTCAATAAATACCCATCCACAGAACCGAACCTATTTATATCCCCATACAGAACCAAGCAAATATCCACGTACAGTACCAAGCAAATATCCAAGTACAGAACCAAGCAAATATCCATGTACATAACTCAGCATATATCCACGTACAGGACCAAGCATATATCCACGTACAGATCCAAGCATATATCCATGTATAGAGCCAAGCATATCTTCATGTACACAATCAAGTTTAATTCCCTCTACAGAACCTAGCAGAGTCCATTGACTGCTCCAAGTATATAGTTCCATGTACAGAACCTAGCACAGTCCATTGACTCATCCAAGTATAGTTCCATGTACAGAACCAGCACAATCCATTGACTCATCAGGGTATATAGTTCCATGTACAGAACCTAGCACAGTCCATTGACTCATCCAAGTATAGTTTCATGTACAGAACCTAGCACAGTCCATTGACTCATCCAAGTATAGTTCCATGTACAGAACCTAGCACAGTCCATTGACTCATCCAAGTATAGTTCCATGTACAGAACCTAGCACAGTCCATTGACTCATCCAAGTATAGTTCCATGTACAGAACCTAGCACAGTCCATTGACTCATCCAAGTATAGTTCCATGTACAGAACCTAGCACAGTCCATTGACTCATCCAAGTATAGTTCCATGTACAGAACCTAGCACAGTCCATTGACTCATCCAAGTATAGTTCCATGTACAGAACCTAGCAC
The DNA here is from genome assembly GCA_964033795.1 of Lymnaea stagnalis. NCBI lineage: Eukaryota > Metazoa > Mollusca > Gastropoda > Lymnaeidae > Lymnaea > Lymnaea stagnalis. Next base: position 436,222 of record CAXITT010000220.1, read on the forward strand.
AGTCCATTGACTCATCCAAGTATAGTTCCATGTACAGAACCTAGCACAGTCCATTGACTCATCCAAGTATAGTTCCATGTACAGAACCTAGCACAGTCCATTGACTCATCCAAGTATAGTTCCATGTACAGAACCTAGCACAGTCCATTGACTCATCCAAGTATAGTTCCATGTACAGAACCTAGCACAGTCCATTGACTCATCCAAGTATAGTTCCATGTACAGAACCTAGCACAGTCCATTGACTCATCCAAGTATAGTTCCATGTACAGAACCTAGCACAGTCCATTGACTCATCCAAGTATAGTTCCATGTACAGAACCTAGCACAGTCCATTGACTCATCCAAGTATAGTTCCATGTACAGAACCTAGCACAGTCCATTGACTCATCCAAGTATAGTTCCATGTACAGAACCTAGCACAGTCCATTGACTCATCCAAGTATAGTTCCATGTACAGAACCTAGCACAGTCCATTGACTCATCCAAGTATAGTTCCATGTACAGAACCTAGCACAGTCCATTGACTCATCCAAGTATAGTTCCATGTACAGAACCTAGCACAGTCCATTGACTCATCCAAGTATATAGTTCCATGTACAGAACCTAACACAGTCCATTGACTCATCCAAGTATAGTTCCATGTACAGAACCTAGCACAATCCATTGACTGCTCCAAGTATATAGTTCCCTCTACCGAACCTAGCACAGTCCATTGACTCATCCAAGTATAGTTCCATGTACAGAACCTAGCACAGTCCATTGACTGCTCCAAGTATATAGTTCCCTGTACAGAACCTAGCACCGTCCATTGACTCATCCAAGTATAGTTCCATGTACAGAACCTAGCACAGTCCATTGACTCATCCAAGTATAGTTCCATGTACAGAACCTAGCACAGTCCATTGACTGCTCCAAGTATATAGTTCCCTCTACAGAACCTAGCACAGTCCATTGACTCATCCAAGTATAGTTCCATGTACAGAACCTAACACAGTCCATTGACTCATCCAAGTATAGTTCCATGTACAGAACCTAACACATTCCATTGACTCATCCAAGTATAGTTCCATGTACAGAACCTAGCACAGTCCATTGACTCATCCAAGTATAGTTCCATGTACAGAACCTAGCACAGTCCATTGACTCATCCAAGTATATAGTTCCATGTACAGAACCTAGCACAGTCCATTGACTCATCCAAGTATAGTTCCATGTACAGAACCTAGCACAGTCCATTGACTCATCCAAGTATAGTTCCATGTACAGAACCTAGCACAGTCCATTGACTCATCCAAGTATAGTTCCATGTACAGAACCTAGCACAGTCCATTGACTCATCCAAATATAGTTCCATGTACATAACCTAGCACAGTCCATTGACTCATCCAAGTATAGTTCCATGTACAGAACCTAACACAGTCCATTGACTCATCCAAGTATAGTTCCATGTACAGAACCTAGCACAGTCCATTGACTCATCCAAGTATAGTTCCATGTACAGAACCTAACACAGTCCATTGACTCATCCAAGTATAGTTCCATCTACAGAACCTAGCACAGTCCATTGACTCATCCAAGTATATAGTTCCATGTACAGAACCTAGCACAGTCCATTGACTCATCCAAGTATAGTTCCATGTACAGAACCTAACACAGTCCATTGACTCATGCAAGTATAGTTCCATGTACAGAACCTAGCACAGTCCATTGACTCATCCAAGTATAGTTCCATGTACATAACCTAGCACAGTTCATTGTGTAATCCAAGTATAGTTCCATGTACAGAACCTAGCACAGTCTATTGACTCATCCAAGTATATAGTTCCATGTACAGAACCTAGCACAGTCCATTGACTCATCCAAGTATATAGTTCCATGTACAGAACCTAGCACAGTCCATTGACTCATCCAAGTATAGTTCCATGTACATAACCTAGCACAGTTCATTGTGTAATCCAAGTATAGTTCCATGTACAGAACCTAGCACAGTCCATTGACTCATCCAAGTATATAGTTCCATGTACAGAACCTAGCACAGTCCATTGACTCATCCAAGTATAGTTCCATGTACAGAACCTAGCACAGTCCATTGACTCATCCAAGTATAGTTCCATGTACAGAACCTAGCACAGTCCATTGACTCATCCAAGTATAGTTCCATGTACAGAACCTAGCACAGTCCATTGACTCATCCAAGTATAGTTCCATGTACAGAACCTAGCACAGTCCATTGACTCATCCAAGTATAGTTCCATGTACAGAACCTAGCACAGTCCATTGACTCATCCAAATATAGTTCCATGTACATAACCTAGCACAGTCCATTGACTCATCCAAGTATAGTTCCATGTACAGAACCTAACACAGTCCATTGACTCATCCAAGTATAGTTCCATGTACAGAACCTAGCACAGTCCATTGACTCATCCAAGTATAGTTCCATGTACAGAACCTAGCACATTCCATTGACTCATCCAAGTATAGTTCCATGTAAAGAACCTAGCACAGTCCATTGACTCATCCAAGTATAGTTCCATGTACAGAACGTAGCACAGTCGATTGACTCATCCAAGTATAGTTCCATGTACAGAACCTAGCACAGTCCATTGACTCATCCAAGTATAGTTCCATGTACAGAGCCTAGCACAGTCCATTGACTCATCCAAGTATAGTTCCATGTACAGAGCCTAGCACAGTCCATTGACTCATCCAAGTATAGTTCCATGTACATAACCTAGCACAATCCATTGACTCATCTAAGTATAATTCCATGTACAGAACCTAGCACAGTCCATTGACTCATCCAAGTATAGTTCCATGTACAGAACCTAGCACATTCCATTGACTCATCCAAGTATATTTCCATGAACAGAACCTAGCACAGTCCATTGACTCATTCAAGTATAGTTCCATGTACAGAACCTAGCACAGTCCATTGACTCATCCAAGTATAGTTCCATGTAGAGAACCTAGCACAGTCTATTGACTCATCCAAGTATAGTTCCATGTAGAGAACCTACTAACACAGTCCATTGACTCATCCAAGTATAGTTGCATGTACAGAAGCTAGCACAGTCTATTGACTCATCCAAGTATAGTTCCATGTAGAGAACCTACTAACACAGTCCATTGACTCATCCAAGTATAGTTCCATGTACAGAACCTAGCACAGTCCATTGACTCATCCAAATATAGTTCCATGTACATAACCTAGCACAGTCCATTGACTCATCCAAGTATAGTTCCATGTACAGAACCTAACACAGTCCATTGACTCATCCAAGTATAGTTCCATGTACAGAACCTAGCACAGTCCATTGACTCATCCAAGTATATAGTTCCATGTACAGAACATAGCACAGTCCATTGACTCATCCAAGTATAGTTCCATGTACAGAACCTAGCACAGTCCATTGACTCATCCAAGTATATAGTTCCATGTACAGAACCTAGCACAATACATTGACTCATCCAAGTATAGTTCCATGTACAGAACCTAGCACAATCCATTGACTCATCCAAGTATAGTTCCATGTAGAGAACCTACTAACACAGTCCATTGACTCATCCAAGTATAGTTCCATGTACAGAACCTAGCACAATCCATTGACTCATCCAAGTATAGTTCCATGTAGAGAACCTACTAACACAGTCCATTGACTCATCCAAGTATAGTTCCATGTACAGAACCTAGCACAGTCTATTGACTCATCCAAGTATATTTCCATGTAGAGAACCTACTAACACAGTCCATTGACTCATCCAAGTATAGTTGCATGTACAGAACCTAGCACAGTCTATTGACTCATCCAAGTATATTTCCATGTAGAGAACCTACTAACACAGTCCATTGACTCATCCAAGTATAGTTCCATGTACAGAACCTAGCACAGTCCATTGCCTCATCCAAGTATAGTTCCCTGTCAAGCCATACACTTAGTTTCATGTCCTTTCCCTTGGAATATTTCCTCGTATGAACAATTCGTTTGTTCATTCGAAAGAACTAAGATGTTCAGGTTTGATTGCTTCATCAAATCCCATTAATCATGAACTTTTAAACCAAGGAATTAAGTTCAGATTTTTATTGATTCAGCATATCTTATTAATCATGAACTTTTAAACCGAAAAACAAAGTTCAGATTATATTGCTTCAACATATCTTATTCATCGTGGACTTCCAAAAAGAGACTGGCGATTTTTGCATTGGAGATTTTGGCTACTAGTGCCATTAGATTACAAACATCTTAGAGCCTGTTTTATAGATGTTTCTTTGAAATGTTCCTTTGCAACATGTATGCACCTCTGATCTTGGTGTAAAAGAATAATTAATCGCTACCATGTGCTTTGTTGGAAAAAAATGCACCCACCATGACGTCAGAGACATATTTGTTCTCCTGTGGTACTGGGTGGAGGTGGGGGGGGGGCTGCTCCGTTAAAGTTTACATTAAAATTCATACATCCAAAGCTGTCTTGTAAATGGTTACAGTACAACCAAAGCTGTCTTATCTATGGTATCAGTACAACCAAAGCTGTCTTGTCAATGATTACAGTACAACCCACCAAGCCAAATCTGTCCTGTCAATGGTTACAGCCCACACAGACAAAGCTGTCATGTCAATGGTTACAGTACCACCACACAGCCAAAGCTGTCCTGTCCATGGTTTCAGCCCACACATCCAAATCTGTCTTGTCCATGGTTTCAGCCCACACAGACAAAGCTGTCATGTCAATGGTTACAGTACCACCACACAGCCAAAGCTGTCCTGACCATGGTTTCAGCCCACACATCCAAATCTGTCCTGTCCATGGTTACAGCCCACACATCCAAAGCTGTCCTGTCAATGGTTTCAGCCCACACATCCAAATCTTTCTTGTCAATGGTTTCAGCCCACACAGGCAAAGCTGTCATGTCAATGGTTACAGTATTACCACACAGTCAAAGCTGTCCTGTAAATAGTTTCAGCCCACACAAGCAAAGCTGTCCTGTCAATGGTTATAGTACTACCACACAGCCAAAGCTGTCTGTCAATGGTTACAGAATTACCACACATCCAAAGCTGTCCTGTCCATGGTTTCAGCACACACAGGCAAAGCTGTCCTGTCAATGGTTATAGTACTACCACACAGCCAAAGCTGTCTGTCAATGGTTACAGAATTACCACACAGCCAAAGCTGTCCTGTCCATGGTTTCAGCCCACACAAGCAAAGCTGTCCTGTGAATGGTTATAGTACTACCACACAGCCAAAGCTGTCTGTCAATGGTTACATAATTACCACACAGCCAAAGCTGTCCTGTCCATGGTTTCAGCCCACACATCCAAAGCTGTCCTGTCAATGGTTATAGTACTACCACACAGCCAAAGCTGTCTGTCAATGGTTAGAGAATTACCACACAGCCAAAGCTGTCCTGTCCATGGTTTCAGCCCACACATCCAAAGCTGTCCTGTCAATGTTTACAGTACTACCACACAGGCAAAGCTGTCCTGTAAATGGTTTCAGCCCACACAGCCAAAGCTGTCCTGTAAATGGTTTCAGCCCACACAAGCAAAGCTGTCCTGTCAATGGTTATAGTACTACCACACAGCCAAAGCTGTCTGTCAATGGTTACAGTACTACCACACAGGCAAAGCTGTCCTGTAAATGGTTTCAGCCCACACAGCCAAAGCTGTCCTGTCAATGGTTTCAGCCCACACAGGCAAAGCTGTCCTGTCAATGGTTAAAGAATTACCACAAAGCCGAAGCTGTCCTGTCAATAGTTACAGCCCACACAGACAAAGCTGTCCTGTCAATGGTTACAGCCCACACAGCCAAATCTGTTCTGTCAATGGTTACTGCACACAAAGCCAATGCTGCCCTGTCAATGGTTACTGCACACATAGAAATGCTGCCCTGTCAATAATGCTTTCCACACATAGCAATGCTGCCCTGTCAATGGTTACTGCCCACACATAGCAATGCTGCCATGCCAATGGTTATTGTCCCCACATAGTAAACCTCTCCTGTCAATGGTTACTGCACACATAGCAATGCTGCCCTGTCTATGGTAACTTTACATATAGCAATGCTGCCCTGTCCATGGTTACTGCACACATAGCAATGCTGCCCTGTCCATGGTTACTGCACACATAGCAATGCTGTCCTGTCTATGGTAACTTTACATATAGCAATGCTGCCCTGTCCATGGTCACTGCACACATAGCAATGCTGCCCTGTTAATGGTTACTGCACACATAGCAATGCTGCCCTGTCATGTAAAACACTACCTGCGTTCCGACAGGTGTAAAAAATAAAATAACAAGCAAAGGAGTCTTTTGTTCTGAAAGAATAATGTCATCATTACGTAATGGTGTACAGTGTAATGTTGAAATGGAGCCAGGTAGAACCGATTAATGCAGGCACATGAAAGGTAAGGTGTAGGATGTGCGAGGGGCGGGGTTGATTCTATTCATAGGCTGATCTAGAGAAGTGAGCTCGTCTTGTTAAAGAGTTAAAGACGAACGTGGACTGATGTCAAATATTTCAGGAGAAATTAGAGTTTAATAGCAAAGAACGCACTCAATAATTGCTTCATTTAGTAGTTACCTCATTCAATCGTTGCCTCATTCAATAGTTGCCTCATTCAATAGTTGCCTCATTCAATACTAGCCTTATTCAATAGTTGCCTCATTCAATAGTTGCCTCATTCAGTATTGAAAGCGAGGCCTGTGTTGGAGACAATGGACCTTATTTTAGTTTGACGTAATGAAGTGCGGCCTAGAGTCTGAGGCTATAGAACAGACTTGAGTGGGGCGCAATGATTTCGATGATTTGTCTAAAACATCCAGTTTTTATATAAAATAGTGAATTTGTTCGATACAAGATTTAGAATATAAAGCTTTTATATAAATTAATGACTTGTTGGATACATGATGTGGAAAATCCATTTGTCATGTAAACTTATACATTTGTTGGATACAAAATGTGGAATTTCCAGTTGCTATATAAACTAATAAAGTTGTTGGATACAAGATGCGGGAAATCAAGATGCGATATAAACTAATACATTTCGTGGATGCAAGATGTCAGCATCTATTCGTTCTAACAATGTATTTTCGATGTGACTGATCCATAGAGATGATATCTCAAGTTGTCCACCAGGAGGAAATTTTTTAAGATGTCCACCAGAATGACGTCCCCAAGATGTCACCAGGATGACGTCCCCAAGATGTCCACCAGAATGACGTCCCCAAGATGCACACCAGGATGACGTCCCCAAGATGTCCACCAGAATGACATCCCCAAGATGTCCACTAGAATGACGTCCCCAAGATGTCCACCAGAATGACGTCCCCAAGATGTCCACCAGAATGACGTCCCCAAGATGTCCACCAGAATGACGTCCCCAAGATGTCCACCAGAATGACGTCCCCAAGATGTCCACCAGAATGAGGTCCCCAAGATGTCCACCAGAATGACGTCCCCAAGAGGAAGACATCCTCAGTAGGCAATCCTAAAAAAAAAAATCCTTCGCTGGAGATGACATGTAAAGCTCTTGATAATTTGTCGTATTAACTTGATAATGCCTGGACTGTTTCCGTGGCATAGGGGGGGGGAGGAAGGTGAGCGTGGAGGTAGAGCGGTGCACCCAGGGTGACACTATAATTTTATAGAGACGGGTGGCAATTTCGGTCAAATGTAGTGTTTATCGGGGAAAGAGGTGGCGAAAATCTTGACCTGCCCCAAGTGGGAGTAACCCGAGCTACGGTACGCCCCTGAACTATTTATTAGTTCATTTCCTCAATCAACAGTCGGTGACATGTGGCGTGAATCAAAACTTTAAACAACTCAACTATCATGCAATCATTAAAGAATTCAACTTTAGCCAGCATGATGCCATCATTAAACAATAAACAACTCAACTTTAGCCAGCATGATGCCATCATTAAACAACTCAACTTTAGCCAGCATGATGCCATCATTAAACAACTCAACTTTAGCCAGCATGATGCCATGCAAACAATCCTCCACTGAAGCTCCATAAATTGTTCGTAGCAGATGTAATTTATAAATATCTCCTCAAGAGAAAATGTTAGCCTAACCCGGACTTTGTCTGCATTCGTTCTTTCAATTATTCAATGGACATCGCAGGTGTGTTACGTTAGTGATTTATGATCAACTATAAAGTCTGTCCCACAAGATTCGACATGTCTGTTCGACAGACTTTACCTAGTAAGGCAGACATAGCACATGCCCCACCACAACAGACTTTACCTACTAAGGCAGACATAGCACAGGCCCCACCACAACAGACTTTACCTAGTAAGGCAGACATAGCACATGCCCCACCACCACAGACTTTACCTACTAAGGCAGACATAGCACATGCCCCACCACAACAGACTTTACCTACTAAGGCAGACATAGCACATGCCCCACCACAACAGACTTTACCTACTAAGGCAGACATAGCACATACCCCACCACAACAGACTTTACCTACTAAGGCAGGCATAGCACATGCCCCACCACAACAGACTTTACCTACTACGGCAGACATAGCACATACCCCACCACAACAGACTTTACCTACTAAGGCAGGCATAGCACATGCCCCACCACAACAGACTTTATTTACTAAGGCAGACATAGCATATGCCCCACCACAACAGACTTTACCTACTAAGGCAGATATAGCACATGCCCCACCACAACAGACTTTACCTAATAAGGAAGACATGGCACATGCCCCAACACAACAGACTTTACCTACTAAGTAAGACATAGCACATGCCCCACCACAACAGACTTTACCTACTAAGGCAGACATAGCACATGCCCCACCAAAACAGAGTTTACTTACTAAAGCAAACAGAGCATATGCTCCACCACCACATCTTTTACCTACTAAGGCCGACATAATACCTGCTATACCACCAAAGTCTTAGCCTACCAAGAAAGACATAATACCTGCTATACCACCAAAGTCTTAGCCTACCAAGACTGACATAATACCTGCTATACCACCAAAGTCTTAGCCTACCAAGAAAGACATAATACCTGCTATGCCACCAAAGTCTTAGCCTACCAAGACTGACATAATACCTGCTCCAGCCCCCCTTCCACCCCACGAACCGTATTGACGCCTGTCTAAGTCTAACACCAGTCTGGATTAGGCTGTCAGGGTGTCAGTGAGATCGAAGTGAACAATTCATTTATCTGTAGGTGGGATTGCCAGGTTTCACTCTTTCCACTGGTTCTCATAACGTCACGCCAAGGGGCTCAACCTTAGAATAGTTACATCCCCTGCCAGTTTGTGAACAGCATGATGCGACAAGGATGCTATTCGAGAAGAGCAAGGGACGCTATACGAATAGATCAAGGGACGCTATACGAATAGATCAAGGGATGCTCTACGAATAGATCAAGGGATGCTATACGAATAAATCATGGGACGCTATACGAAAGATCAAGGGACGCTATACGAATAAATGAAGGGACACTATACGAAAAGATCAAGGGACACTATACGAATAAATCAAGGGACGCTATACGAATAGAGCAAGGGACGCTATACGAATAAATCAATGGACGCTATACGAATAGAGCAAGGGATGCTATACGAATAGAGCAAGGGATGCTATTCGAGAAGAGCAAGGGACACTATACCAATAGATCAAGGGACGCTATACGAATAAATCAAGGGACGTTATACGAATAGAGCAAGGGACGCTAAACTAATAAATCAAGGGACGCTATACGAATAGAGCAAGGGATGCTATACGAATAGAGCAAGGGACGCTATACGAATAAATCAAGGGACGCTATAAGAATAAATCAAGGGACGCTATTCGAATAAATCAAGGGACGCTATAAGAATAAATCAAGGGACGCTAAAAGAATAAATCAAGGGACGCTATACGAATAAATCAAGGGACGCTATACGAATAGAGAAAGGGGCGCTATATGAATAGATGAATAGAGCAAGGAACGCTATACAAAGAGATCAAGGGGCGTTATACTAATAGAGCATGTGACGCGATGCAACCACATTTTAACCCCCCCCCCCCACCGACATAACCCCTTGTTATTATTGTCTTCAAAGTGATTATACCTACGTAACTGAATATCCTTGTACTAATCAGAGGCGTTGGAAGTAACGTATTGAGAACCCTTGGATCAGGTACACATCATAACAGGCTTGATAACATGAGTGGGGTCCACTGACACCTTTTGTGGCAGGTTGGCAGCCATTCGCTGGCTAATAGTTTTAAATTGTATACCAACAGAGTCAGGTCAAATATGGCGGTCTATAACAATGGACGCTTTGAGCTGTTCAATCATTACAAACAGTTGCCCAACAGTGTTGATATGTTGATATCCTTCTGGTGAAGTCTGAGAGTGTAGCACTGATAACAACTTAATTAACTTTCAGCATTCCCAAAATGGCGGCTGTACGTGTATTTCCTGTCACGTCAGTCAACGCCATGACGTCTGCTTCTTTGGCGTGACAGTCAGAAGTAGCGCTTTAGGACAAGGGTTCTCAAACATTTTTTGACGGAATTAGGACTAGCAAATAGGAAAAGAGATCCTGGACAATGACATGGGTTTCCAAACATTTTTGACGAAATTAGAAGTGTCGAATAGGAGAATAAATTTTGTACAATAACAAGGGTTCCCAATTTTTGTTGTTGACGGGATCAGCCCTGGCAGCAGAGCCAACACTTGCTGAAGCTGGCGTAGCTGCACGTGCACCAAACTAAACAAACATCCAAACGAGATTAGTTCAAGAATGAATAGCAAGCCAATAAAACAGGTGACATGTCATTGCTGGTAATAAAATAGTTCGTTCCCATGAGCCATTTCCCGTCATTTCAAGGAGCTAAGTGCCTATCCACTTTGTCAAAGCTTAGTTTGTTTTGGTATTGTTCCAGGGTAGCACCCTCCAAGCTGAAATGTCCATTGTATCGCCTTGATTGGTCATTGAAGCTTATCAAGTCTATTTCGTTTCAATATATATCTTACACCACCTTGAACAGTCTCTAAGAGATTATGCTTACCTCGTTCCACCAATGTATCATGTCATGATGGTGGGAAATGTGGATTTATCAGACATCATGTTTTATCGTTTGGAAGATAGGTGTAAGCAAATACATCTTCAAACTTTGATGGAGATTATAGACTTCAAGAGTCAGATAGTAGCAGACGTTTACAGACTGCAAAAGTCAGATAGTAGCAGACGTTTACAGACTGCAAGAGTCAGATAGTAGCAGACGTTTACAGACTGCAAGAGTCAGATAGTAGCAGACATTTACAGACTGCAAGAGTCAGATAGTAGCAGACGTTTACAGACTGCAAGAGTCAGATAGTAGCAGACGTTTACAGACTGCAAGAGTCAGATAGTAGCAGACGTTTACAGACTTCAAGAGTTAGATAGTAGCAGACGTTTACAGACTGCAAGAGTCAGATAGTAGCAGACGTTTACAGACTTCAAGAGTCAGATAGTACCAGACGTTTACAGACTTCAAGAATCAGATAGTAGCAGACGTTTACAGACTGCAAGAGTCAGATAGTAGCAGACGTTTACAGACTGCAAGAGTCAGATAGTAGCAGACGTTTACAGACTGCAAGAGTCAGATAGTAGCAGACGTTTACAGACTGCAAGAATCAGATAGTAGCAGACGTTTACAGACTGCAAGAGTCAGATAGTAGCAGACGTTTACAGACTGCAAGAGTCAGATAGTAGCAGACGTTTACAGACTTCAAGAGTCAGATAGTAACAGACGTTTACAGACTGCAAGAGTCAGATAGTAGCAGACGTTTACAGACTTCAAGAATCAGATAGTAGCAGACGTTTACAGACTGCAAGAATCAGATAGTAGCAGACGTTTACAGACTGCAAGAATCAGATAGTAGCAGACGTTTACAGACTGCAAGAGTCAGATAGTAGCAGACGTTTACAGACTGCAAGAGTCAGATAGTAGCAGACGTTTACAGACTTCAAGAGTCAGATAGTAGCAGACGTTTACATACTGCAAGAGTCAGATAGTAGCGAACATGTACAGACTGCAAGAGGCAGAAAGTAGTGAACATGTACAGACTGAAAGAGGCAGATAGTAGCGAACATGTACAGACTGAAAGAGGCAGATAGTAGCAGAAATTTACTATAAATATCTTTAGACTTATTTAATTTCATCTCGTCAACTTAACGCACCTGGACCCGAAGTTGAAGCTTTGTGTTACGGTAGTGTATAGACATGAAGTCTGACCTTGGTGTATAGACATGAAGTCGGACCTTGGTGTATAGACATGAAGTCGGACCTTGGTGTATAGACATGAAGTCGGACCTTGGTGTATAGACATGAAGTCGGACCTTGGTGTATAGACATGAAGTCGGACCTTGGTGTATAGACATGAAGTCGGACCTTGGTGTATAGACATGAAGTCGGACCTTGGTGTATAGACATGAAGTCGGACCTTTCGGTCTAGACTCGGAATTTTGACCTTGGTGTACAGACCTTAAGTACCCATGTCCAGCATCGAATCCCAATGTCCTGCATCAAATCCCAATGTACAGCATCAAATCCCCATGTCCAGCATCAGTTCCCCATGTCCAGCATCAGTTCCCCATGTCCACCATCACTTCCCCATGTCCAGCATCAGTTCCCAATGTCCAGCATTAGTTCCCCATGTCCAGCATCACTTCCCCATGTCCAGCATCAGTTCCCCATGTCCACCATCACTTCCCCATGTCCAGCATCATTTCCCCATGTCCAGCATCAGCTCCTCATGTCCAGCATCAGTTTTCCATGTCCACCATCCATTTCCCATGTCCAGCACCAGTTTCTTATGTACATCATCAGTTTTCCATGTCCATCATCCATTCCCCATGTCCAGCACCAGTCCCCTATGTCCAGAACCAGTTCCTCGTGTCCAGCATCAGTTCCCTATGTCCAGCACCAGTTCTCCATGTCCAGAATCAGTTCCTCATTCCAGCATCAGTTTCCCATGTACACAACAAGTTCCCCATGCCCAGCATCAGTTTCCCATGTACTTCACCAGTTCCCTATGTCCAACATCAGTTCCTCATGTCCAGCATCAGTTCCCTATGTCCAGCATCAGTTCATCATGTCCAGCATCAGTTCCTCATGTCCAGCATCAGTTCCTCATGTCCAGCATCAGTTTCCCATGTCCAGCATCAGTTCCCTATGTCCATCATCAGCTTCCTATGTCCAGCATCAGTTCCCTATGTCCAGCATCAGTTACTCATGTCCAGCATCTGTTCCTCATGTCCAGCATCAGTTTCCCATGTCCAGCATCAGTTTCCCATGTCCAGCATCAGTTTCCCATGTCCAGCATCAGTTCCCTATGTCCAGCATCAGTTCCCCATGTCCAGCATCAGTTCCCTATGTCCAGCATCAGTTCCTCATCTCCATCATCAGTTTCATATGTCCAGCATCAGTTTCCTATGTCCAGCATCATTTCCTCATGTCCAGCATCTGTTCCTCATGTCCAGCATCAGTTTCCCATGTCCAGCATCATTTCCCTAAGTCTAGCATCAGTTCCTCATGTCCAGCATTGGTTCCTCACATAATTTATTCATAGCTACAATGACGCCGAAGAATGCGTCCATAGTTACGCCTCTTACATGCATGAGAGCGCATGGCCTGCAGGCTTACTTAATTCCTTTCCAGACCTACTATTTATGTGTATCGCGCATGACAAAACATCGAATTGAACCGCTTCCGGGTCATTTCAACTAAGAATACTGATGGCAGATCTCGTTAACTGCATGCAACTATGTCTAGCATCATTTCTGTGATGGCATTTCATGTCTAGCGTCCTTTCTGTTATGTTTTTTTATGTTGAGCATCATTTATTTTATGTTATTTCATGCTTAGCATCTTTTTATTTATGACATTCATCCCCAGCATCATTTCTTACATGGAATTTGTAATCGTAGCATCCTCTCATTGAGGGCAGTTCGGACAGTTCCTGACAATCAAATAGGACTCTAGCAACCTTTCTATCTAAGTATCCGTCACATCACATAAGTCTGTCTAATCCCATATTTCTATCTATTAACAAAGGTCTTTCTATTCTCATATCGACTTGTCCGTCTAATTCCATATTTCTATCCATTAACAAAAGTCTTTCTAATCCAAAATTTCTGTCTGAGCACATATCAATATAACTGTCTTTTCATACTGACAACACTTTCTTTACTTCCAAATCACACATTTATGAACTATAACATCTATAAAAACCTAAATAATGACCTCTATAATAATCTCTATACCGTCCTCTATAATCCACCAAAATTGTATTCAATGTAAGCAATGAAAGTTGATATAGCTCTTTGAAAAGTGTCATGTCTATTTCGTAGAGCGACTTCTCATTGACAGATTCACTGTTATGTCTCACAAGTCAATAAAAAACATCTGTCCAATGTGGCATGTTTGCCAGGCGTTGTTTGAGCCCATGCTGCACACAGGATGTCAGGGCGACCCTGGCTATTTTCACTCTCTGACGCGGGGTCTATTTTTAGCACTGTCTGCTCCGTCCACGGGTCATTCAGAGGTCATCTGTCAGCCATTGGATTATCGTCTGCTGTTTTTATCGATCAAACAGATCACCGGAAATGATCTCGAGAGGTGAGGAAAGAATTCAAATGCGCACTTGATCCTGAGATTCATATTTCTTTCATTTTTTCCCCCTTGACCTGGGATCGAGAACTTTTTCATGGCAAAGAACCAAATGTTAAGTGTTTAAAAATCTAGTTAAAAAGATTTAAGAGCGACATGAAAACAATATCAGATTTGTTAGAGTAATCCCCCTTTAAAAAAAAAAAAACTCTAAAACTTCTAATTCGCATTTATAATATTAATTTTAGTTGAGGCCGATCATATCGGCCGAAACACCACAGAAGCTGCCATAACACCACAAAAGCAGCCATAACACCACAGACGAAGCCATAACGCCACAGAAGTAGCCATAACACCACAGAAGCAGCCATAACACCCCAGAAGCAGCCATAACACCATATAGGCAGTAATAACACCACAGAAGTAGTCATAGCACCACAAAGCAGCAAAACATCACAGAAGTAGTCATAACACCGTAGACTCATTCATAACACCAGAAGCAGACATACCATTCACTACAAACAGACATAACGCACAGACATAACAAGAACATATACAGGCTGTCATTTAATGCTTATAGTTATTACAGATCTCCTGTATTGGATGATCACATATCTCCTGTATTGGCTGATTACAGATCTCCTGTATAGGCTGATCAGAGATCTCCTGTATTGGCTGATACAAGATCTCCTGAATTGACCTATCACAGATCTCCTAGATAGGCTGTTCACAGATCTCCTGTATTGGCTGATAGCAGATCTTCTGTATTGGCTGATTACAGATCTTCTGTATAGGCTGATCAGAAATCTCCTGCATTGGCTGATACAAGATCTCCTGAATTGACCTATCACAGATCTCCTAGATTGGCTGTTCACAGATCTCCTGTATTGGCTGATTACAGATCTTCTGTATGGCTGACCTCTGATTAAAGAGTCTAGTATGATAAAAATAAAATAAATGATGAATCTGTCACCTTTCACTTGTGTAATGGGAAACTAATCCACCAATCAGGTGTGTAATGGGAAACTAATCCACAAATCACTTGCGTAATGAGAAACTAATCCACCAATCACTTGTGTAATGAGAAACTAATCCACCAATCACTTGTGTAATGGGAAACTAATCCACCAATCATGTGTGTAATGGGAAACTAATCCACCAATCACTTGTGTAATGAGAAACTAATCCACCAATCACTTGTGTAATGAGAAACTAATCCACCAATCACTTGTGTAATGAGAAACTAATCCACAAATCACTTGTGTAATGGGAAACTAATCCACCAATCACTTGTGTAATGAGAAACTAATCCACCAACCACTTGTGTATTGAGAAATTAATCCACCAATCACGTGTGTAATGGGAAACTAATCCACCAATCACGTGTGTAATGGGAAACAAATCCACCAAACACTTGTGTAATGAGAAACTAATCCACCAATCACTTGTGTAATGAGAAACTAATCCACCAATCACTTGTGTAATGGGAAACTAATCCACAAATCACTTGTGTAATGGGAAACTAATCCACCAATCACTTGTGTAATGAGAAACTAATCCACCAATCACGTGTGTAATGGGAAAATAATCCACAAATCACTTGCGTAATGAGAAACTAATCCACCAACCACTTGTGAATTGAGAAATTAATCCATCAATCACTTGTGTAATGAGAAACTATTCCACCAAACACTTGTGTAATGGGAAACTAATCCACCAATCACTTGTGTAATGAGAAACTAATCCACCAAACACGTGTGTAATGGGAAACTAATCCACAAATCACTTGCGTAATGAGAAACTAATCCACCAACCACTTGTGTATTGAGAAATTAATCCACCAATCACGTGTGTAATGAGAAACTATTCCACCAACCACTTGTGTAATTGGAAAACTAATCCACCGGTTACTCATGAGAGAGCAAAAAAAAAAATGTTACGTTTATTTTTGTGGATGTACTTTAAACAACAACAATAAAAACAACGTAATCCAGAATGATCTAGCCCTAACCCTAACCGTAACCATAACCCTAACCCTAAGCTACATTCCAAATATGCGAGACCCTTGAAAAAAACAAGGTAAACCAATCATGACCTTTGAACCCCGAGACGCCAACCTTAATGAGCGTAAGAGCATGCTGTGCGCCAGGTTATCTTAGCATGTTAAACAAGGGTAGACATTTGGTTTAAACTTGTGATAAAATATGCTTTAAAAGTGGAAACCTGCATTAAACTGGATGTTTCCAGTCTGAATATCCCCCCCCCCCTTACCCCCTTCCCCCCCCCCCCCCCCCCCCCCCCCCCCCCCCCCCCCCCCAAATGCTGCTAAAAGTTGAACAGACAAAGGACAGAGAACTCTTATGAAGGTGATTTGTTTGGTCAGTTCTTCTCATTCGTTATTAGTTCTAACGAGCTGAAGAAGGTGAAACAGATATTTAGAGATGTTCAGATTGTTTCTGCCTGGTCTTCACAATTCAGATTGACACATTGATGCTTAGAAATCACTTAAATCCCCGACGACCGACCTCCGAAAAACGACCACCGACCTATGAACTCCTACCTCATGCTCCAAACAACGACCACCGACCACCAGCCACCGACCACCGGCCACCAACCACTGGCAACCACAGTTGCATGGCCAGGTTGTACCCGACCAGTCTTTTATCTCACGTTGAGTGAATAAATCCACATTCTTAGAACATTGCATTTGAACCAACACTTGATATTAGCATTGTCTTTGAACCAACACTTGATATTAGCATTGTCTTTGAACCAATACTTGATATTAGCATTGTCTTTGAACCAACACTTGATATTGGCATTGTCTTTGAACCAACATTTGATATTAACATTGTCTTTGAACCAACACTTGATATTAGCATTGTCTTTGAACCAACACTTGATATTAGCATTGTATTTGAACCAACACTTGATATTAACATCGTCTTTGAACCAACACTTGATATTATCATTGTCTTTGAACCAACACTTGATATTAATATCGTCTTTGAACCAACACTTGATATTAGCATTGTCTTTGAACCAACACTTGATATTAGCATTGTCTTTGAACCAACACTTGATATCGGCATTGTCTTTGAACCAACACTAGATATTAGCATTGCCTTTGAACCAACACTTGATATTAGCATTGTCTTTGAACCAACACATGATATTAGCATTGTCTTTGAACCAATAGCATTATATTAGCATTGTCTTTGCGCAACCACTCGATATTAACATCGTCTCGAACCAAAAGATGAAATTAGCGGTCACGATAAAATAACAGTGTCAAATTCCCCACGTCGGAGCAGATTGGAGATTGTTCAGTTCAAACCCAGTCTTGAGGGTTGTCCATAAACACATGTGCACCTTTCCGGTTGTGAACTGCATTCTGGGAATTGGTATTCGGCCAAGTCACGGATTTCCGTATCGCTGGTAGATCATTGGCTATTTCTACTCTGTTTTAATTTAGCGATTTTTTTACTTGAGTACGTAGTTGATTAATTAAGTCTCGTTTTTTTAGACATTGGCCGTGGTATAGTGTTTATCATTAGTAACACGATGAAGAAAGCAACTGGCTGCATCACTAGTTAATTCAATTGGCTGCACCACAAGCTTAAACGAACGGTTAGCTAAACAGCTAAAACAACTGGTTACAGCAGATGACTAGAAGAGCTGGTTACAACAGCTTGCTAGACGAACTGGTTACAACTGTTGGGTAAAACGAACGGCTAGCTAGCCAGCTTGAACAATTGACATATCAACTAGCTATAATAACTGTGTAAACTAACGGAGAAAAATAAGGTCGTAAAATAAACGGAGTATAATAACGGGGTAAAATAACGAAGTAAACAAGGGTTCTCAAGTAAAAACAATCACTCTGCAGTTACTCAACATAAAAAATGGCACACCTTTATTTCACTGACTGGAATAATTCATGCAATCTTAACTGTACATTTAAATTGAAGATCCTCACTTCCAGCATCTCCCGCCAGCCAGCTAACGTTACTTTGGAGATGGTGTCGGTGGGTCGTCGAGTTCGCACTCATAATACCCCCCCCCCCCGCCCCCCCCCAAGACCTCCCCCGAAGCACGCCGGGAACTTCCCTCACTGGCCTGAGGGACGTCCGGCAGACCGAGGGCGCTGCGTTTAAAGCGTCCGTAGTCCGCTCTCCTATGGGCCAGCCAGCTAACAAAACTTGCCAATGCACTGTGGCGTTTCCTTAAACTATGTGAGAAATGGTCTAGGATTATACGCGAGGAAATGCCTCAATGGCAATTTGCTTATCTCACAATCAAGCGAAATTGGTGAAGTAAATTGCACAAGTGCCGGTAGAAGTGGCACAAATATTGGGTTAAGAGTCACAAATAGAGTTACAACTGACACAATTACCGGTATACATTTCACAAATACCGATAAAAGTGGCACAAATTCTGGTAAAAATTACACAAATACCGGAACAAGTTGCACTAATACAGGAACCGGTTGCATAAATACCGGTAAATGTGTCACAAGTACCGGTACAAATTGCAAAAATACTGATAATAACCCCTTTCCATCTGAGTTTCAAATCGTGCATATTACTACTAAATCAATAGATGGGAACAAATTTGTGGTGGGAGAAGTCTTGACGCTGCGACAGAAGCCCCCCCCTCTCCACCCCCCCCCCCCCCCCCAAGTGTTAGCCCAATAAACTCTCGAACCCCCTCGAATTGAATGGTTGAGTTTTCTGTGGGGAATTCTGCCTTTCGTTTGTTGTCGTAGAATAACGTGTTCCTGTCTCGAGAGCCACAATGGTGGTATTCAGCGCTGATAGGACCATGTCTTTGGATCACGTGTCGTTAATTCGAGTAGCGCGTTCTTCACTCGCTTGTGTCACGCTGATAATGACAGCAGTCTTCATATGGCCGGGATTTCAAGGGTCTGTGTGTGTGTGTGTTGGGGGGGGGGAGGGGGGGAGGGGGGGGGGGGGCGTCACGTAGTGAAGCGTAGTGAGGTGTAAGGAGAGTAGTGAGGCGTAGCGAGGCGTAGTGAGTTGTACTGAGGCGTAGTGAGACGTAGTGAGGCGCAGTAAGGCGTCGTGAGACATTGTGAGACGTAGTGAGGCGTAATGAGGCATAGTAAGGTGTAATGAGATGTAGTGAATGTAGTGAGGCGTAGTGAGATGTTGTGAGGCGTAGTGAGATCTAGTGAGGCGTAGTGAGACGTAATGAGGCGAACTGAGACGTGGTGAGACGTAGTGAGAAGTAGTGAGACGTAGTGAGGCGTGGTAAAGCGTTGTGATGCATAGTCAGACGTAGTGAGAAGCAGTGAGACGCAGTGAGGTATAGTGAGGCGTAGTGAAACTTAAGACGCATTGATGCATCTTGAGACGTAGTAAGGCATAGTGAGATGTAATGAGGCATGGTGAAGCGTGGTGAAGCGTGGTGAGACGTAGTGAGGCGTAGTGAGACGTAGTGAGATGTAGTAAGGAGTAGTGAGACGTAGTGAGGAGTAGTGAGACCTAGTTAGGAGTAGTAGGACGTAGTGAGACTTAATGAGGCGTAATGAGATGTAGTGAAGCATGGTGAGACGTAGTGAGATGTAGTGAGACGTAGTAAGCTGTCGTTAAGTATTGTAAGACGTAGTGAGCCGTGGGAAATATGAAATGAAAGTAAAGACACTCAAAAATGGTTGCTACATTGGATGAAAAGAAAGATTATTGTGGGAGATGTACGAATTACCTTTGGTGGGATGCAACCAGCATCTAATAAGAGAAAAGTGAAAAAATTTAAAGGTTGGTGTGGAGTGGGGGCCATGGCAAGAATGTGCGAGACAGAGAATAGAGAAAGAGCAGTCAGAGGAGATAGAGAGACAAGAAAATAATGATGTTACCCAACAGCATGCGGGGTAAGTAATGGTGAATACAAACGGAACCATCTGCCAGAGAGAATGCTGGGATGGAACCATCTGCCAGAGAGAATGCTGGGATGGAACCATCTGCCAGAGAGAATGCTGGGATGGAACCATCTGCCAGAGAGAATGCTGGGATGGAACCATCTCCCAGAGAGAATGCTGGGATGGAACCATCTGCCAGAGAGAATGCTGGGATGGAACCATCTGCCAGAGAGAATGCTGGGATGATTTGTTTCATGTACAAAAAGGTGCCATTGCATAAACAGGGCGACATTTTCAGTGTTTGCTTTTGTCGTAAATAAGAGTAAACAATAAGAGTAAGCAATAAGAGTAAACAATAAGAGTAAACAATAAGAGTAAACAATAGCTTAGCATTTCTTTACAAATATAGAAATGATAAATATCGATAAACAAATGAATGGAGTCTAGAGATTCTTGGAATTATATAACTGTTAAGATAGAGGACATTTGAAGATTTAAAGGTTTGTCAATAAATGGGCCATTTGAAGGTGCCAAGGTTTGTCAATAGATGAGACATTTGAAGATTTAAAGGTTTGTCAATAAATGGGACATTTGAAGATTTAAAGGTTTGTCAATAGATGAGACATTTGAAGATTTAAAGGTTTGTCAATAAATGGGACATTTGAAGGTGCCAAGGTTTGTCAATACATGGGACATTTGAAGATTTAAAGGTTTGTCAATAAATGGGACATTTGAAGATTTAAAGGTTTGTCAATAGATGAGACATTTGAAGATTTAAAGGTTTGTCAATAAATGGGACATTTGAAGGTGCCAAGGTTTGTCAATAGATAGGACATTTGAAGATTTAAAGGTTTGTCAATAAATGGGCCATTTGAAGGTGCCAAGGTTTGTCAATAAATGGGACATTTGAAGATTTAAAGGTTTGTCAATAAATGGGACATTTGAAGGTGCCAAGGTTTGTCAATAGATGGGACATTTGAAGATTTAAAGGTTTGTCAATAAATGGGACATTTGAAGGTGCCAAGGTTTGTCAATAGATGGGACATTTGAAGGTGCCAAGGTTTGTCAATAGATGGGACATTTGAAGATTTAAATGTTTGTCAATAGATGGGACATTTGAAGATTTAAAGGTTTGTCAATAGATGGGACATTTGAAGGTGCCAAGGTTTGTCAATAAATGGGACATTTGAAGATTTAAAGGTTTGTCAATAGATGGGACATTTGAAGGTGCCAAGCTTTGTCAATAAATGGGACATTTGAAGATTTAAAGGTTTGTCAATAGATGGGACATTTGAAGATTTAAAGGTTTGTCAATAGATGGGACATTTGAAGGTGCCAAGGTTTGTCAATACATGGGACATTTGAAGATTTAAAGGTTTGTCAACAAATGGGAAATTTGAAGATTTAAAGGTTTGTCAATAGATGGGGCATTTGAAGATTTAAAGGTTTGTCAATAAATGGGACATTTGAAGATTTAAAGGTTTGTCAATAGATGGGACATTTGAAGGTGCCGAGGTTTGTCAATACATGGGACATTTGAAGATTTAAAGGTTTGTCAATAAATGGGAAATTTGAAGATTTAAAGGTTTGTCAATAGATGGGGCATTTGAAGATTTAAAGGTTTGTCAATAAATGGGACATTTGAAGATTTAAAGGTTTGTCAATAGACGAGACATTTGAAGTAGTACAAGTTTGTCATGAAATGAGACATTTGAAGGCGTATCAAGTTCATCAAGAAATGAGACATTGGCATTGTTACCGACCTATGCTTGAGTAGCGAAGTGACAAGGGAGACTAGTCTGCGAAACCCGAAGTAGGACGGAAGCACAGTCATCGATCATTGATCTGTAATGTCGTAAACTGGTCCGGCTGTCCATAACTGATGAAACCTTTTAGGCTATGAGATTATAGAAGTGCCTTTAAGGGTATCACATCACTTAATCTAATAACGCTTAGTGCTATAAAATGAAGTAAATGGAGTTTCTCTATCATAAGCAACGACATCCATATTCTTTAATAATGTTAAATATATGTGGTATGGGGTATTTCCGGCTTAAACTGGAATAAACGAAAGATAACATACTTTGAGGTTCTCAAACCCTGTCAGATGTTTAAGTTTGGATAGTGACAGTGAATGCAGGCTCCGCTATGGATCTTTATCTCATGACTAGTATGTTTGTGTTTACTTGTACTGAGACTTTTGCTATTTGTGATTTCCGACACAACATGGATCCCAACGCAGATCTTGGCAATTGACGTATTTCCAGGTTCCCAAGTTTCTTGTATGCTTAGTCTCTCACCTTGAGTCGTTTGAAGCATGAGCCAACAGATAGCTTGAAGCATGAGCCAACAGATAGCTTGAAGAATGAGCCTATAGATGGGTTGCATTATGAGCCCATTGATAGCTTGAGCATGAGCTAATAACTCGCTCGATACATGAGCTGATTGATAGCTTGAGCCAATAGATAGCTCGATACATGAGCCAACCGATAGCTTGAGCTTGAGCCAATAGAAGGTGATCATAGATTGTGTGCACAGACTTCACAACTGAGAGTCTCCAGCTTCAATATCTACAAACTTCAGAAGGCACAGAACTCAGCATGCAGACTCATTTTTAAATCAAAGAAACATGACCACATTCAACCACACATGCGGCAACTCCACTGGCTTCCAATATCCTCTCGCATCAAGTACAAGTCTGCCAATCTATGCTTCAACTCGTTCAAGGCTTCCAATATCCTCTCGCATCAAGTACAAGTCTGCCAATCTATGCTTCAACTCGTTCACTGACCCTCACTTTCCTGTCTATCTCTCTGAACTGTTGCTTCCTTACATCCCCACAAGACAACTACGCTCTTCCATTGACAATAGAACCCTCTCAATCCCAAGAACCAAAACTAAGACCATCGGTGAACGCTCCTTCTACTTCCATGGGCCCACGTTCTGGAACCAGCTCCTCTTCCATATCCGTCATTGTGAAACCTCGTCCACTTTTAAAAAGTCCCTTAAAACCCATCTGTTTAGGTCCACCTATGACCTGTGATGGACCCTCCTTGCCCTGCCTCATTTTCTGTCTCGGGTTGATCCTGTAATATATGACAAAACGTGCCAAAGTGTCCTCGTTTTATAGCCATTTTAATTGTTTCTATAGTATAGCAGTTACTATCCTAATGTCTCATTTTTTTATTTTACTTACACAACATGTTTTTAATAATTGTAAAGCGTTTAGAGCCTTATGGTAAGCGCTATATAAAAATGCCTCAATAAATCAATATATATTTAGCTTCTGGTGAGCCCTGCTTTCTTTTCACAATTAAGCGTTGCCATATGTGTCAGCTTTTCTCCCTTGGCTGCTCTTCTCTGTGCCTGCTCTCCTCTGTAGCTCCTCTTCTCTCTAACAGTTCTCCTCTGTACCTGATCTTCTATGCGCCTGCTCTTCTCTGTGACTGCTCCGCATTATTGTTCTAATAGGTCGTAACGTCTTGTAGCAGGAATAATCTATTGAGTGACAGGAGAGGATGCCCCCTCACTCACTAGTTGAGACGGGGGGAGGGGGTTGCCCTGATTCAACCATGACCTTTTTGATGCCATCAATTAATTTTCTATGACATCACCGAGTTTGATGGACCTGGTTGTAAATATAATCACAAAAAACAAACAAACACACAAATAAATGACGTTTCAGTGTAACGCCTTTTTCGTGAAAAACAAACCAAGACAAATGGGAAAAAAAAGGGGGTGGGGAGGTAGTAGAGAGAAGAGACAACTAGAAGGGACAACTGTCGAGATGTAATCGTAAAAATGGCTGGAATTGAAATATTATGCAAACATGATCCCTAACCCATGAATGGTGCACAGAGGAGAGAGGTGTCCTACCTTATCACTAACCACCTGAACTCTTCACATGTGTGAGTATTGTAATACCTTACTATTAATCTTGATAATCCTGCAAAGGTGAGAGTTCGAGATTATATAAAACTTTAAATTAAGGGAGAGAAATGTGTGCTGACAGAATAAAAGGAAGATAAATGTTTGCTATAAGAATAAATTGAGAGAAATGTGTGCTAAAAGAGTAAAGGGAGAGAAATGTGTGCTAATAGAATGAAACTTGTACTAACTGAATGAAGGGGAAGAAAAGTGTGCTGACAGAATGAAGGGGAAGAAAAGTGTGCTGACAGAATGAAGGGGAAGAAAAGTGTGCTGACAGAATGAAGGGGAAGAAAAGTGTGCTGACAGAATGAAGGGAGAGAAATGTGTGCTGACAGAATGAAGGGGAAGAAAAGTGTGCTGACAGAATGAAGGGAGAGAAATGTGTGCTGACAGAATGAAGGGGAAGAAAAGTGTGCTGACAGAATGAAGGGGAAGAAAAGTGTGCTGACAGAATGAAAGGGAAGAAAAGTGTGCTGACTGAATCAAGGGGAAGAAAAGTTTGCTGACAGAATGAAGGGGAAGAAAAGTGTGCTGACAGAATGAAGGGGAAGAAAAGTGTGCTGACAGAATGAAGGGGAAGAAAAGTGTGCTGACAGAATGAAGGGGAAGAAAAGTGTGCTGACAGAATGAAGGGAGAGAAATGTGTGCTGACAGAATGAAGGGAGAGAAATGTGTGCTGACAGCAATTGTGCAAGAAGAGTTAACACCTTTTTCGACAACTGTTAATAGGGCTACAAGAGGGGCGCACAAACAATAGAGTTGCTTCCCTTGGCCAATGCTAACACATCATTCAGTAGGAGCTTTCATGGGAAACCCTTTCCGGAAATTCCCTGCGCACTCCATAACCCTGACCTTCAACCCTGCCTGTCACGTGATGCTCGTTCGTTGGGGATTTTTGCTCATTCTTGTGTTTACCAGCTTGGCAGACCCTACCGCCGGGGGAACACTTGATATCATTATTCTAAACAACTGTCTTAGAACTGACGCGTTGAAATTGAACAAACATGAATTAAAACATCACAGATATGTGATATGTGAAATAGTTGGAAATGGGAAGAAGGCATGAGAATAACCAGAGGCGTCACTAAGGCTGGTGTCACCCAGTGCGTCAAACTCATGACGCCACTTATGGGGATAAGTCTAATTGGCGAGTCCCCCGTGATCAAACTCATGACGCCACTTATGGGGATAAGTCTAATTGGCGAGTCCCCAGTGATCAAACTCATGACGCCACTAATGGGGATAAGTCTAATTTGGCGAGTCCTCCGTGATCAAACTCATGACGCCACTTATGGGGATAAGTCTAATTGGCGAGTCCCCCGTGATCAAACTCATGACGCCACTAATGGGGATAAGTCTTATTGGCGAGTCCCCTGTGATCAAACTCATGACGCCACTAATGGGGATAAGTCTAATTGGCGAGTCCCCCGTGATCAAACTCATGACGCCACTAATGGGGATAAGTCTAATGGGTGAGTCCCCCGTGATCAAACTCATGACGCCACTAATGGGCATAAGTCTAATTGGCGAGTCCCCCGTGATCGAGACCATACATAATAACATGGAACTAGTGCTTAACCCGGTGCAGTTTTGGTAGGGTATTTTGAGAAAATACCGGGTGGCCCCTTGGGTGGTACGACAGTCCTACACCCTACATGCCGGCCTTTAAATAATACGTCTACAGACAGTCCTACAGAGAGTCCTACACCATACCACTGGCTCTTTCTTGATTAATAAAATGATCACCTCAGTAAAAGTTCAAATTTTTTTTTTAACCAAAGTTAAAATGGCGCTCGCTGCCTGACTGCTTTTTTCACCCCAGTACTATTAATATAAATCATGTATTGTAAGGGGGAAAGGGGGGGGGGGGTTGGGTCAAATCTTATTCTCCTTTTCTCGGGATCAGCTGAATCCCGTGGAATGAGAAACTCCAAGTCCATCCAGTTTTTAAAAGAATTTTTTTAAAAGACGCTCAGAAAAACAAAAAACCAAAAACAAAAAAAAAACGAGTGGGGGTGGGGAAAAAAAAGGGGGTGGGGG
>CAXITT010000220.1:465105-479070 GCA_964033795.1 Lymnaea stagnalis
CCACTCACCAATCGGGGGGGGGGGGAGAGGGGGGGAGGGGGGAATGTCGGTTGCTACAGGTAAAAAGGGAGACAACCGCTCCCTAACACTGTTTACAGACACACGAGCGAAAAGGGATTAACCGTGTGACGTCATGTGCGCGCAACGGAAACCTTAATATTATCTACCGGAAAATATTTTCTGCTTACCGAAATGTATCCATGAGAAGGTGAAGGTCATGGGAAAATGTAGTGTCTAAAGATCACCAGTGATGAAACACAAATTACTGGATCATTTCCTATATCAGGTTGTGAGATTGCTAACGTAAGAACCACTGAAAATAAATGTATGAAATGTTATATCATGTCAAATAATAAATATTTATTGCAATCAGTGCTTTGTGCTTAGCGCGTGCCTTGCCAGCACAAGAATTTATTCCATCTTAGATGAGCAATGGCGTGACTACACCACACACGTCATCAGCTCACACCACACACGTCATCAGCTCACACCACACATGTCATCACCTCACACCACACATGTCATCACCTCACACCAAATACGTCATCACCTCCCACCACACACGTCATAACCTCACACAACACACGTCATCACCTCACACCACACACGCCATCACCTCACGCCACACACGTCATCACCTCACACCACACACGATATCACCTCACACCACACATGCCATCACCTCACAACTCACACCACACACGTCATCACTTCACACCACACACGATATCACCTCACACCACACATACCATCACCTCACACCTCACGCCACACACGTCATCACCTCACACCACAAAAGATATAACCTCACACCACACACGTCATCACCTCACGCCACACACGCCATCATCTCACACCACACACGTCATCACCTCACAACACACACGTCATCATCTCACATCACACACGCCATCACCTCACACCACACACGTCATCACCTCACACTACACACGACATCAGCTCACACAACACACGTCATCACCTTCCACCACTCACGTCATCTCCTCACAACACACACGCCATCACCGCACACCACACACGTCATCACCTTAGACAACATGCGCCATCAGATCATTTCTGTTTCATGTGCAGTAACAATGTCTCGTTCAATTAACAATATTGACAGTCCATTCAATCAACCATAACATAGATGATTTTAGTAAGTTTTTTATCAACTTCAGTTTTGAACAACTTATTTTATTTTACTTGCCAAGTTACCTGAATTGTCCACATTATTTTTTGCCGTCGCAGTATTCGAAGAAGAATTTGCCAGTGGCACCAGCAATGGAAGATACTGAAATGATGTTTGTACTTCTACTGGAATCTTTAATTTTTTTCAAGATCGTCACTTCTGCTACTAAATCCAAACCATCTACACCCCGTGAAGCACCACTTCTCAGCGCCAAAACGATGTATACTCATTGTTTGCTTAAAGTATATAATGTTGCGATAAGGAGTCGCTGAATATCATATAGAAAACCAACAATGTCGAAGTACAGTCGCAGGTGTTGTAAACACGTGTCTTCAAGAGCCCCAACGCCTGGTCAACTAACAACAGCAAATATTCATCAGGCTTCCATCAGTTGCGTCTGGTTGTTAGCTTCTTGTGCCTTGCCTCTTGTTTCTTCAGGCAGCAATCTCTTGTGCCGGGACCTCTAGATTCTTTAGACGTCCGTCTGTTGCATCTTTCCTCTAGATTCTTCAGGCATCAGTCTGTTGTGTCTTGCCTCTAAATTCTTTAGGCATCAGTCTGTTGTGTCTTGCCTCTAAATTCTTTAGGCATCAGTCTGTTGTGTCTTGCCTCTAAATTCTTTAGGCATCAGTCTGTTGTGTCTTGCCTCTAAATTCTTTAGGCATCAGTCTGTTGTGTCTTGCCTCTAAATTCTTTAGGCATCAGTCTGTTGTGTCTTGCCTCTAAATTCTTTAGGCATCAGTCTGTTGTGTCTTGCCTCTAGATCCTTTAGGCATCCGTTTGTTGTG
Organism: Lymnaea stagnalis; assembly: GCA_964033795.1. Lineage (NCBI taxonomy): Eukaryota > Metazoa > Mollusca > Gastropoda > Lymnaeidae > Lymnaea > Lymnaea stagnalis. The sequence continues at coordinate 467,086 of CAXITT010000220.1, forward strand.
CTTTGCCTCTAGATTCTTCAGGCATTCAATTGTTGCGTTTGTCTCTAGATCTTTCAAGCCTCTGTCTGATGTGTTTGTCTCGAGATTTTTCAGGAATTCGACTGTGGCGGTTGTAATTAAATTTTCTTTGCAGCGGTGAAAGCTAATGCAAATCCATCTTTTTAAGTATTTGGGAAGAAACGCATTCAACCTTGAGCGTGTGTAATGGGAACATCAATTTGCATAGCGGAGGTTTTTGCAAGATTTTCTTGACGGTGTTGGTGACAAACAGAACCCCAAGGCGTATAACCATGGCAAGCAGATTTATAAAAATCCCCAGCTCGTAGTTTGAAAAACGATCAGCTTCACTATGCATGTTAGTGTCTTCATGCGCTTCAACTGGATTGTATTGGCTGGAAATTACGAACTATGAATAGGCGCAAAACGCCCTGGGCGCGTCCTGCGTGGGCAGACAAGGGACGTGTCCGGTAAGCATGTACCTGCCATAAATAAACAGCAACCTACAGGGCTGCCAGCTGTGACAAATCACAGTTGGAAGTAAAAGCAGAGACAGTGGAGGGATCAATGATTGCACGTTGCCGTTAATGGATATGAGGCTAGAGGCGAAGGTGGTAACCTCTAGCCGATGATTCTTACTATGCAGCCCTGAGAAGCTGCTCCAAGGCAACCGTTTCGTCCCAGCTGCTTCGCAAATTAGTAGCGTCGTGGAAACCCACTGTAGAAACTGTCTGAAGGGGCGTCCAACGCTTCCACGGGATGTGTGGGGGGAGATATTATGACCTAAATTTACCACCCCAACTCCTGAGAAATTCGATCGCGTGCACCGTGTGCAAGCACAGTGTCGGACCGATCGGGTGTCTTTGGGTTGGGGTGGTCTCAAACGGAACCCAATCGAGCGGACTCGGGTGGGGGCTGACCTGGCAAAGGGACATCTCCAACGTGCCACTTCGCGGCACGATACCGGGCTTAGTGGGGATGCTTTGGGGAGGACATAAAGAGGATTAGCTCGACGGCCCGCTGACACCATTTCTTTATGTGACATTTCAGTAAAGGATACGCGTGGGGCTACACAAGCGTAGGGCGCCCACTAGGAATGGGTCTTGGTCACCCTGTTCGCTACCACCTAGCGCCGGCCAGGCCTTCAAATAAGTTGAAAACTTCACTGAACACATTGTTCAGTTTCGTTGACAGTCTCTTTGTGGCAAGATCATCACGGTGAATGAAATAACCTGTTGACTTGAGTTCAGCCGTTTTCGATTTAATAAGTACAGCATCCCGAAATGCCACAGAGTAATGGCTGCTGGGGCCATACCATACATCAAATGAAAATTTGAAATCCAGGTCAGGTTTGCCAACAATGTAATTATTTTGTTTAATGTTGGTTTTATGTTTTCCTTTGCACACAGAACAAGAAGTAAAGGAATAAACAAGACACATGATGGCGGTCAGTAACAAGACAGGAAATAGGTCACAAATTGAGATCGTTTCAGTAACTGCTTATAAAGTCAGTAACATGACAGGAAAAAAGACCTGTGCTTATATAGTGTGGGCTGTGTTTTTATAGTGTGTGCTGTGTTGATATAGTGTGTGCTGTGTTATATAGTGTGTGCTGTTTTGATATAGTGTGTGCTGTGTATATATAGTGTGTGCTGTGTTAATATAGTGTGTGCTGTGTTTATATAGTGTGTGCTGTGTTTAAATAGTGTGTGCTGTGTTTAAATAGTGTGTGCTGTGTTGATGTGCCATGACATTTACAGGGACAGTTGTTTGACACATTGTTATGAAGGGTGTCATGATATGTCTTAAGTCACGTGTTATGACATCAGGTGCCCCAGATAACAAAAAGAGCACCAGATAATAGAAGGTGCCCCAGATGACAGAAGATTCCCCAGATAACCAATCTAAAGTGAGCACTCGGCTGAATAAAAAATAATAATGAGTATTGATAAAATAAGAGGACAGAAACCGGAAGTTAAGATGAAAATGGGAAACACATCACCTGCTGTGATAACCTGCTGTGATAACCTGCTGTGAGGTACATGTCGCTGGAAAAATAACTTACATAACTCAAAATAAATCTCTCTATCTCTCCCTCACTATCTCTCTATATCGCCCACAAACACAGTATATCTTCTCCTCTCTCTCCTGCTCTCTCTCTCCCATAAACTAAATCTCTCTTACTCTCCCTTTCCTTCTCTTACTCGCTTTCTTTCACTCTCATTCTCTCACTATCTCTCTCACTATATCTCCCACTCTTACTCTCACACTCCCTCCCTCATTCTCTCTCTCTCTATCCCTCACAAACTCAGTAAATCTAACCCTATCTCTCCTTTCCCTCTAGCTTTCTCTCTTCCTCTCTCTCACTCTCCCTCTTTCACTCACTCTGTATCTCTCCAAGCATAAAGAAGAGAAAGTTGTTTTAAAAATGTTATAAGTCCATGACATATGACATAACATCTATCCTTATTTACAATTTTGTAGACATATGACATAGCATATCCCCTTACGACATGTCTGTAGACATATTGTGACATATCTCCCCTTAATGACATGTCTGTTGACATAATGTGACATATCTCCCCTTAATGACAAATCTGTAGACATAGTGCAAATGATCTCACCTAAAATTCCCATAATTCCAAATTACATTGAAACCGGCTAGTATCGAAATGGACCGGCTAGTACCGAAATGGACCGGCTAATACCGAAATGGACCGGCTAGTATCGAACTGGACCGGCTAGTAACGAAATGGACCGGCTAGTACCGAAATAGACCGACAAGAACCGAACTGGACTGGCTAGTATCGAAATGGACCGGCTAGTACCGAAATGGACCGGCTAATACCGAAATTTATTTATTTATTTATTTAGGCATTTTTATCTAGCGCTTACCATAAAGCTCTAAGCGCTTTACAATTATTAAAAACATGTAAACTAAGTAAAATAAAAATGAGACACTAGGATAGTAACTACTATACTATAGAAACAATGAAAATGGAGCGGCTAGTATCGAACTGGACCGGCTAATACCAAAATGGAACGTGCTGGATTGATGGCACACCGCTAGTTGATAAGCGGCACACCGCTAGTTGATAAGCGGCACACCGCTAGTTGATAAGCGGCACACCGCTAGTTGATAAGCGGCACACCGCTAGTTGATTGGCGGCACACCACTAGTTGATTGGCGGCACACCGCTAGTTGATTGACGGCACACCGCTAGTTGATTGACGGCACACCATTAGTTGATTGGCGGCACACCACTAGTTGATTGACGGCACACCGCTAGTTGATTCGCGGTACACCGCTAGTTGATTCGCGGTACAGCCATGCCTTTATTTATGAAACTAAATTACAAAGATAATTCTTGTACGATCTCTGCAAGCCCGCATAGGGACCAGGAAACCTGGAAGTCTTGTCCAGCAACATGCAATGTTACCTTAGACTCACCTGTGTTCCCACGATCAAAGAGATGCTTCCTTGTTGTTGCATTCATCTCTCATGTTATCGATCTTATGAACATAAATCATAAGAGAACTTCTGGCGATACCGTGAGGTAGCATGATTATATCAAGACAGAAAGTGTGTGGGGTAGCATGATTATATCAAGACAGAAAGTGTGTGGGGTAGCATGATTATATCAAGACAGAAAGTGTGTGGGGTAGCATGATTATATCAAGACAGAAAGTGTGTGGGGTAGCATGATTATATCAAGACAGAAAGTGTGTGGGGTAGCATGATTATATAACAAGTGTGTGGGGTAGCATGATTATTTAACAGCAGAAAGTGTGTGGGGTAGCATGATTATATAACAGCAGAAAGTGTGTGGGGTAGCATGATTGTATAACAGCAGAAAGTGTGTGTGGGGTAGCATGATTATATAACAGCAGAAAGTGTGTTGGGTAGCATGATTATATAACAGCAGAAAGTGTGTGGGGTAGCATGATTATATAACAAGCGTCTGGGGTAGCATGATTATGTTACAGTAGACATTAGACATGCCATATATCTGCTGAGCAAGGAATGATAAAGTGTTAACTTTGGATACAGATCATCTCAAATTTTAAAAAAGATAGCATTATGTACAAAGGGTATTGTCACAAATAAAAGACTTGAGATTTATTGCTTGGGATAAGTTGAAATTGATAAAACAAAGAAAGGTTAAACCCGAAAAGGAACGCAATAAAACGACGAACGTGTCGGCGGGAAGCCTTAGTCAGTGAAAAAAACAGAAAAAAACAGGATAAATAAAAAAAAAAAAAAATAGCACTTTGCTTAAAATCTGAGAGGACAACAAATCAATTTCCGGTGTAAGAATGGGTTGTACTTATGAATATTAATATTAAAAAAAAACAATTAAAAGATGCATACAAAGGATTTTTACAAAAAAAATTTTTTTTTATCGTTTGTCTATTCATTCTTTTGTTAGACATATCTTTGAACTGGTCAATAGATTCATTATTTTTACCAAAGAAAGCGGAAATACATTTCCTAAAGCATCTTTTAAATACTTTAAATCTCAAAATATGAACACAGTTTCAAATTTATAAAATAAAAAGATTAACACAGCCATTCTTTTTTACACTGCTCATTTAACGTATACTATAACTTTTCACATATACCATAACATTCTTTATATGTCGATTTTACTGACACCTTGTAACATTTTTTATATGTCAATGTTTACAGTCATCTGGTAGTAACATTCTTTATATGTCAATGTTTAGTGACATCTGGTAGTAACATTCTTTATATGTCAAGGTTTACTGACATCTGGTAGTAACATTCTTTATATATCAATGTTTACTGACATCTGGTAGTAACATTCTTTATATGTCAATGTTTACTGACATCTGGTAGTAACATTCTTTATATGTCAATGTTTACAGACATCTGATCGTAACATTCTTTATATATCAATGTTTACTGTCACCTTGCAACTTTGAGTTGGTTTTATTGCAAGAGTACATTTGTGACTTTGTCCAATGTTGCATTTCATTGTACAACATATTATAAATGTCCAATGCTGTATTTTTATGTACAACGTAGTATATCTGTCCAATGTTGTAGTCGTATATAAATACAACACAACCCATCTATCCAATGTTGTAGTCGTATATAAATACAACACAACTCATCTATCCAATGTTGTAGTCGTATATAAATACAACACAACTCATCTATCCAATGTTGTAGTCGTATATAAATACAACACAACTCATCTATCCAATGTTGTAGTCGTATACAAATACAACACAACTAATCTATCCAATGTTGTAGTCTATATAAATACAACACAAATCATCTATCCAATGTTGTAGTCGTATATAAATACAACACAACTCATCTATCCAATGTTGTAGTCGTATATACAACAAAACCCATCGTCCAATGTTGTAGTTTTATATTCAACAAAGCATGATAAAGACATTGCGATTTCAAATATTTACATTATTTTAGGGCGTGGCCTTTTTTTGAGGTCAAAGGTAGGAAGACAAGAAACAAATATTTGATACTATCAATGCCGAGCCATGGATCCGTTCATGAATGAGGCCATGTTTACGCAACCACTGGAGCCGGCAGTGTGAGAGCCTCAAGGCAAGGGTGTGAACTCTGAACTCTGAACTCTGATTGGTCCGCAGGGAGGTGTTATTGTTCATTTTTATAAATTGCCATCAGACGACATATGTTTAAGCTCCACGGGCCAAGGGACGGAACTTTGTCCAGCTTTAGCAGGAAGGCGGGGCTGTTCAGCCCCTCACTGAATGTTTAGATGGCCTCCCCTTGGGGTGCCTTTCGATTTCTAAACATTTGTTTTCTAGGATAGCTTTGCCATATATTAGAGAAAAAAAAAATTGTCCTTGAAGATTGTGTTTATAGTTTTGAGAACAGATTAAACATGTGCTGATATGATCATTCGACCAAAAAAAAAAAAAAAAAAAATCAATGCTATGTAGTGAAAGAAAGAATTGTCAGCCAAAGTTCGCTCAGCGTTCTCAAACAGATTTCGTAGAACGACCCCGTGAGTGTGTGGGGTAGCTTGATTGTCTAACAGCAGAAAGTGTGTGGGGTAGCATGATTATAGAACAGCAGAAAGTGTGTGGGGTAGCATGATTATATAACAAGCGTGTGGGGTAGCATGATTATATAACAGCAGAAAGTGTGTGGGGTAGCATGATTATATAACAAGTGTGTGGGGTAGCATGATTATGTAACAACAGAAAGTGTGTGGGGTAGCATGATTATATAACAAGCGTGTGGGGTAGCATGATTATATAACAGCAGAAAGTGTGTTGGGTAGCATGATTATATAACAGCAGAAAGTGTGTGGGGTAGCATGATTATATAACAAGCGTCTGGGGTAGCATGATTATGTTACAGTAGACATTAGACATGCCATATATCTGCTGAGCAAGGAATGATAAAGTGTTAACTTTGGATACAGATCATCTCAAATTTTAAAAAAGATAGCATTATGTACAAAGGGTATTGTCACAAATAAAAGACTTGAGATTTATTGCTTGGGATAAGTTGAAATTGATAAAACAAAGTAAGGTTAAACCCGAAAAGGAACGCAATAAAACGACGAACGTGTCGGCGGGAAGCCTTCGTCAGTGAACAAAACAGAAAAAAACAGGATAAATAAAAAAAAAAAAAATAGCACTTTGCTTAAAATCTGAGAGGACAACAAATCAATTTCCTGTTTAAGAATGGTTTGTACTTATGAATATTAATATTAAAAAAAAACAATTAAAAGATGCATACAAAGGATTTTTACAAAAAAAATTTTTTTTTATCGTTTGTCTATTCATNAAAAAAAAAATTGTCCTTGAAGATTGTGTTTATAGTTTTGAGAACAGATTAAAAATGTGCTGATATGATCATTCGACCAAAAAAAAAAAAAAAAAAAAATCAATGCTATGTAGTGAAAGAAAGAATTGTCAGCCAAAGTTCGCTCAGCGTTCTCAAACAGATTTCGTAGAACGACCCCGTGGAAGAGTTTTACATAAATACAAACTTTACATTTTTGTTAAAATCATCTGCATAATATTTAAACTAATTGTTTGTCTTTACATACATCCTAAATCTAATATTTAATGACGTTTTTTTTAAAATTTACAGTTGACTTGTTTCTTTCATAATTGACTTGTTTCTGTCATAATTGACTTGTTTCTGTCATAACTGACTGATCTCTTTCATAATTGACTTGTTTCTGTCATAACTGACTGATCTCTTTCATAATAGACTTGTTTTTTTTTTCATAACTGACTTGTTCTTTCATAAATGATTTGTTTATTTCATACTGATTTTTTTAAAAATTCATAACTGACTTTTTTTTATTTCATAACCGACTTGTTTATGGTACAGAAGCTCTTAGAAAAAATAAATGATTAATTTTTTAGAAAGCTCTTAGCTCAGTTGAACTATAACTTTATCAACATCAGTATTCAACATTTGAAGCAGACACAGACCAACATCAATATTCAACAGTTTAAGTAGACACAGACCAACATCAATATTCAACAGTTTAAGTAGACACAGACCAACATCAATATTCAACATTTTAAGTAGACACAGACCAACATCAGTATTCAACATTTTAAGCAGACACAGACCAACATCAGTAATCTATATTTTAAGAGACACAGACCAACATCAGTAATCTATATTTTAAGCAGTCGCAGACAAACATCAGTAATTTATATTTTAAGCAGACACAGACCAACATCAGTAATTTATATTTTAAGCAGAGACAGACCAACATCAGTAATCTATATTTTAAGCAGACACAGACCACCATCAGTAATCTATATTTTAAGCAGAGACAGACCAAAATCAGTTATCTATATTTTAAGCAGACACAGACCAACATCAGTAATCTATATTTTAAGCAGACACAGACCAACATCAGTAATCTATATTCTAAGCAGACATAGACCAACATCAGTAATCTATATTTTAAGCAGACACAGACAAACATCAGTAATCTATATTTTAAGCAGACACAGACCAACATCAGTAATCTATACTTTAAGCAGACACAGACCAACATCAGTAATCTATATTTTAAGCAGACACAGACCAACATCAGTAATCTATATTTTAAGCAGACACAGACCAACATCAGTAATCTATACTTTAAGCAGACACAGACCAACATCAGTAATCTATATTTTAAGCAGACACAGACCAACATCAGTAATCTATATTTTAAGCAGACACAGACCAACATCAGTAATCTATATTTTAAGCAGACACAGACCAACATCAGTAATCTATATTTTAAGCAGACACAGACCAACATCAGTAATCTATATTTTAAGCAGACACAGACCAACATCAGTAATCTATATTTTAAGCAGACACAGACCAACATCAGTAATCTATATTTTAAGCAGACACAGACCAACATCAGTAATCTATATTTTAAGCAGACACAGACCAACATCAGTAATCTATATTCTAAGCAGACACAGACCAACATCAGTAATCTATATTTTAAGCAGACACACACCTTAAGAGGATTGCTCAGCACCAGTCTTCATTAAAAACTTGGTTGCCTCTAAAATAATTTTACCACTCGCCTACAAGAGTCGCTGTACTGTGCTAGCTTTGGTGGAGAGAAACACACACACACACACACACACACACACACACACACACACACACACAGAGACACACACACACACAAAGAAGAAGACATTAAAAAAGATGGACGAATGAAGTTAAAAATGCCGTTTCGTTAGACGGGGTGCGCCCTTATTACATCAAAATTACCGGGGTGACGCCCTGAGCGCCCCGGCCCGTCTACTCTACGGGGAGCTGGGAGAAGTTAAACGCAGTTAGCAGTGGGTCCAGTCTAGAGGAATTCCCAGTGATACAACGGGTTCCAAGTGAGTCCCGCCGTTCAGCATCTGGACCTGGCACGGACATGTTGCCATTGACCTTACGTTAACCCCCACGCAACAGAAATATAATTACTGACAAAATGTGTAGGTTAAATATATTTTTGTTAGAAAAGATAAGTGACATCTATGATAAGCCATGTCTATGATAAGCCATATCTATGATAAGCCATGTATATGATAGTATCATCTATGATAATCATTTCTATGATAAGTTATATCTACGATAAGTCATGTCTAGGATAAGTCATACTTATGATAACCCATATCTATGATAATTCATATCTGTGATAAGTCATATCTATGATATGTCCTATCTGTGATGTTTATTGTACTCTTATTGTATAAAAATCTCGTTTTAAAAATAAAAAAAAAATCGAAAACGGAAGAAAAATGCTAAAAGTCTTGACTACACTTGTCTTAGTCTGTCTTATGATTGTCTTAGTCTTGACTACACATCAGATAGTCTAGTCCTTCGCGTGCAACGTTGAAACACATTTTATGTTCTAACATTTTGGTGAGGAAATCTTGGGAAAACATTTCACCTTGTCTTTAAAAAAAAAAAAACAACAACCAACAGGAACGAAACGAAAATGAAGGAAAACGAATGCGCATGAAATCTGGGTAAATGGTGGGGTTTTGGCGATGCCCATCAGGAGCAGCTGAGTCTGTCACCATATTGCCCCGCCCATCCGTGCACGTGCTCCGTGTTGTGATCTGGTTATCTGCCAAAGAGAAAGGGGGGGGGGGAGTCAAAGTTATTACTGAAAACTGCACCCATTCTTACTTCTAAGCGGTCAGTGACATGAATTCCAACTGCACTTAATCTTACATCTAAGATGCCATTGACATTACTGCAAACTGCATCCAGTCTTACATCTAAGTCATCAATGACATTAATGCCAACTGCACTTAGCTTTCATCTAAGATGTCAATGATATTACTTCCAAATGCACTGAATCTTTATTTCTAAGAGGTCAATGAAAGTACTGCCAACTGAACCCAGTCTTACCTCCAAGTGGTCAATGACATTAGTGTACTCATAAATTCACTATCCTCGAGTCATACTTGACGTCATCGATAAATGTCATAAAACTATTCCTTCAAAGAAATGTCACAATCATGTTTACTCCGGCAAGATCCCGGTTAATTATTATGAAATAGCAATTTTATCGCCGGGATCTCCTGACATCCCGGTGAACGTTGCATTAGCACAAGAGAGTAGCGGTCAGCCTTTTAAGGGGATACTATCAAGGGGGGGGGGGAGGTGACAGCATTCAAGCCGTGAGAACAAGATATGATTTGGAGTGGAGGGGAAAAAGAAGACTTAATTAAAAGGACGCTTCGGCCAAACGCCTTCGTCAGCAGATAATACAAAATTAAAACAAGAAAACAACCAAATATCTGAAATTGAAAACTTGAGAGTTCCTAGATACACAAAAGTAGCAATGTCATGTAAGTCTTGACAAAATATGCCTGCAAGTAAACCACTTTATAAGAATCCCAATGGGAGTCGCTTAGTCGATTGTTTTGTCACGTGATGAGAGTAAATACGAGTAAGACTTCCGGTAGGCTGTATGCAACACTCTAGTGCTTGACAACAGTAGCCCGATACACACTACAACTAGTAATTCAAGATGCCGAGGCAATGTTCGGCTTTTGGCTGTTCAAACAGTTCAGTTAAGGACAGCGGTATACGTCTGCATAAGTTTCCGCTTAAGGATAAAGAACATTTAAGACAATGGCTTGACAAAGTGGACCTTCGTTAATTATTCACATGAAATCTTGTTCCAACCGGTTATTAAAATATTCCTTCGTCGCACAAATATTTATTAAACACGCAAATGACGTCATGGGTATGCCGACATTTCGTCCAATTAAAATTAACAATAAAATAAACAAAAGGGGATTACTCTTGCACAAATATTGAATAAACACGTACATGACGTCATTGGCACGGAGCTCAAGAACAGCCTGTCGAACAGGACAATGAATATCGCTCACAAATTTTTCTTGAAATAACTTTCTTCCTTTAATCATAACTGACGTATATTTATTGTCACATTGATGTATTTCATTTAAAAAACGCGTGTATTCCAGAATATTTTGAAAGGTAAAATTTTTAAGTAACATGACATTGGGGAAGCACTGATGAAGTATCTTTTGTTGTGTATAGCAGACTAGTGATGGCTTACTCTCACCACGTGACCAAACAAGGAAGTGACTAAGCGACTCCCATTAGTGCTCCACTCGGTACAACACCGCTACACCATTTTTACGAATCTCATTTAGCGCCGTTATCGGGATTTTCCAATTTGCGAGCCTTTGAGCACACAATTACACCGCATGTTCTTTCATAATTAGAGAATGATAGTTATTGATACGCGTGACATCGCGTGTCTGAGTTTTGTGTTTAGTTAGAGCAGTTGTTTTATTTTAAAAAAATACTTTTACGATTATGTTATTTACCCAACACCCCACTATCATTACAACCCCATATTCCCATCCATCGTCATCATCTACCCAGTGGCGTAACTAGTGTGTAGTGCAAACCGAGGGGGGTCACAATTTTTACCGCCCCCAAAACTAACAAACTTCCTCGATTGGTTGAAAATACTGACCCTCAGAATAAAGTTTTTTTTTAAAGTACACCGGGGTCGGACAGCCACCTGTTTCATCTCTACATTACCTACTCTAGCTAAACCCCATACCTACTCTAGCTCGACCCCATACCTACTCTAGCTCGACCCAATACCTACTCTAGCTCGACCCCATACCTACTCTAGCTCGACCCCATACCTACTCTAGCTCGACCCCACACCTACTCTAGCTCGACCCCATACCTACTCTAGCTCGACCCCATACCTACTCTAGCTCACCTTCTTACCTACTCTAGCTCACCTTTTTACCTACTCTAGCTCGACCCCTTACCTACTCTAGCTCGACCCCATACCTACTCTAGCTCACCTTCTTACCTACTCTAGCTCGACCTCATACCTACTCTAGCTTACCTTCTTACCTACTCTAGCTCGACCCCATACCTACTCTAGCTCACCTTCTTACCTACTCTAGCTCGACCCC
>CAXITT010000220.1:479464-500854 GCA_964033795.1 Lymnaea stagnalis
CGACCCCTTACCTACTCTCGCTCCCCTTCTTACCTACTCTAGCTCTACCCCATACCTACTCTAGCTCGACCCCTTACCTACTCTAGCTCACCTCCTTACCTACTCTAGCTCGACCCCTTACCTACTCTTGCTCACCTTCTTACCTACTCTAGCTCGACCCCTTACCTACTCTAGCTCACCTTCTTACCTACTCTAGCTCGACCCCTTACCTACTCTAGCTCGACCCCTTACCTACTCTAGCTCACCTTCTTACCTACTCTAGCTCGACCCCTTACCTAATCTAGCTTGACCCCTTACCTACTGTAGCTCACCTTCTTACCTACTCTAGCTCGACCCCTTACCTACTCTAGCTCACCCTCTTACCTACTCTCGCTCACCCTCTTACCTACTCTAGCTCACTCTCTTACTACTCTATCTTACCTTCTTACCTACTCTAGCTCACCTTCTTACCTACTCTAGCTCGACGCCTTACCTACTCTAGCTCACCTTCTTACCTACTCTAGCTCGAACCTATACCTACTCTTGCTCAAACTATTACCTACTCTAGCTCACCATCGTACCTACTCTAGCTCGACCCCTTACCTACTCTAGCTCACCTTCTTACCTACTCTAGATCACCTTCTTACCTACTCTAGTTCGACCCCTTACCTACTCTAGCTCGACCCCTTACCTACCTTAGCTCATCATCTTACTTACCCTAACTCACCGTCGAACCTACTAAAGCTCACCCTCATATGTACTCTAGCTCCCCCTTATACCTGCATACTATAGCTCACCCTGTTACCTACTCTAGCTCACCCTCTTACCTACTCTAGCTCACCCTCTTACCTACTCTTGCTCAAACTATTACCTACTCTAGCTTACCATCGTACCTACTCTAGCTCACCCTCTTACCTACTCTAGCTCACCCTCTTACCTACTCTTGCTCAAACTATTACCTACTCTAGCTCACCATCGTACCTACTCTAGCTCACCCTCTTACCTACTCAAGCTCACCCTCTTACCTACTCTAGCTCACCCTCTTACCTACTCTAGCTCACCATCTTACCTACTCTAGCACACCCTCTTATCTACTCTAGCTCACCCTCTTACCTACTGTAGCTCACCCTCTTACCTACTCTAGCTCACCCTCTTACCAACTAAAGCTCACCCTCTTACCTACTCTAGCTCACCCTCTGACCTACCTACTCTAGCTCACCCTCTGTATACACCCATAACTAGATTGAAAGAAAAGCTGTCGCACAGTTCCTATATTTTACTACTTATAGCCCGCCAAACATTGGCGACAGCAATGAGTGAACTTCCCATCTACTAAAGTTACCTGACAAAACATGAACTCAAGTAACGCACATTTCAGAATCCCGATATTTGCTACACCCCTCCCCCCCCCCTCATGATACGTCACTGCACACTTTTTATTTCATGCCCATAACTATTTTAATATTCTGATGTCCCAACCACTTTTAAACCGAATATTAATTACACCATATTTAAATTGAGGCGATTTCATTTTCAGAAAAGATGAAACATTGAGCAACAAAAGCAATTGCGTTTTTTTTTTTAAATTAAAAAAATAATTTAGCGTCGTTATCGGGAATTATATTTTGCATGCTATCCGGAAATGGAAGAAGTCACACCACAAGCTAAATACATGTAAGAGATGATACAGCTAAACTAAACTTATCAATCTCACTCTTTGCTCATGTTTGACGCGTTCTTTAAATCCGAGGAAAACTCTGGGAACTGGCCCTCTCTTCCCTGACCCCCCCCTCCCTATCCCTCTCCCCCCTCATTCATAAGGGTGTAAGAATGCACTTCCGGTAGTTGAAACGTAAAAACATTCGGCTAATAGCATTACGGAAGTGTCGCTGAAGGACCTGCGCACCTGGTGGGCGGCGTCTCTGTATCTTAAGTTGCCGTTCGAGAAATTGTTGCAGTTGTTCCACGTGGGAAACGTCCACGCTTTACTTTCGATGTTCTCTCCTTGCTCGAGGTGAGCATTGTTCAACACAGCGGCGTAGCCAGCGTAATTGTGCCACCCCCACCCACCGTTCCACGGGGAAAAGAACACTGCAGATGGCCGCACATGTCAACCCTCAACAAAAAAATAAGCCCCCCGGGGCGGGACAGCCCCTCTGCTTCCCCCTTTCGTCGGCCCTGGTTCAGCATAGCGCCTTGCTGGATGTTTTTACATGAGGACTGATTGTATAGATTGTAGAGATTGTTTAGATATTATACTTTGTTTCTGTATAACGCAATGTTATAATAAGATCTACGATTGAACGATCTTAAAATCAGTTTCAAAGATCTGTAAAATAGGTATGAACTTCAAAATTGAGTCTGATGGTATGCAGGTCGATCTTTCAGGATTTCGGTTTAACGTGATACCTATGGTCATTGGGGCTTGTGTCATTTGGCCTGGTCATATCCAGTAATCATTGGGAGTTGTGTCCCTTGGCCTGCTCATATCCAGTGGTCATTGGAACTTGTGTCCTTGGCCTTCTCAGATCCAGTGGTCATTGGGGCTTGTGTCCTTTGGACTGCTCATTTTCAGTGGTCATTGGGAGTTGTGTCCTTTGGCCTGCTCATATCCAGTGGTAATTGGGGCTTGTGTTCTGTGGCCTGCTCAGATACAGTGGTCAATGGAGTTGTGTCCTTTGGCCTGCTCATATCCAGTGGTCATTTGGAGTTGTGTCCTGTGGCCTGCTCAGAGCCAGTGGTCATTGGGGCTTGTGTCTTTTGGCCTGCTCTGATCCAGTGGTCATTGTGGCTTGTATCCTTTGGCCTGCTCTGATCAAGTGCTCATTGGGGCTTGAGTCGTTTGACCTGCTCTGATCCAGTGGTGATTGGTGCTTGTGTCCTTTGGCCTGCTCTGATCCAGTGGTCATTGAGGCTTTTGTCATTTGGCGTGCTCAGATCCAGTGGTCATTGGGGCTTGTGTCATTTGGCCTGCTCAGATCCAGTGCTCATTGTAGCTTGTGTCATTTGGCCTGCTCAGATCCAGTGGTCATTGGGGCTTGTGTCATTTGGCTTGCTCAGATCCAATTATCATTGTAGCTTGTGTCATTTGGCGTGCTCTGATCCAGCGGTCATTGTAGCTTGTGTCATTGGGCCTGCTCTGATCCAGTGGTGATTGGGGCTTGTGTCCTTTGGCCTGCTCTGATCCAGTGGTCATTGATGCTTGTGTCCTTTGGCGTGCTCAGATCCAGTGGTCATTGGGGCTTGTGATGTGTCATTGGGCCTGCTCTGATCCAGTGGTGATTGGGGCTTGTGTCGTTTGGCCTGCTCTGATCCAGTGGTCATTGATGCTTGTGTCCTTTGGCGTGCTCAGATCCAGTGGTCATTGGGGCTTGTGTCTTTCGGCCTGCTCAGATCCAGTGGTCATTGAGGCTTCTTGTCATTTGGCCTGCTCTGATCCAGTGCTCATTGTGGCTTGTGTCATTTCACCTGCTCTGATCCAATTGTCATTGGGCCTCGTGTCATTTGGCCTGCTCTGAACCAGTGGTCATTGTAGCTTGTGTCATTTGGCCTGCTCAGATCCAGTGGTCATTGGGGCTTTTTCATTTGGCCTGCTCTGACCCGATGGTCATTGGGGCTTGTGTCGTTTGGCCTGCTCTGATCCAGTGGTCATTGATGCTTGTGTCCTTTGGCCTGTTCTGATCCGATGGTCATTAGGGCTTGTGTCATTTGGCCTGCTCTGATCCGATGGTCATTGGGGCTTGTGTCATTTGGCCTGCTCTGATCCAGTGGTCATTGTAGCTTGTGTCATTTGTACTGCTCTGATCCAGTGGTTATTGTAGCTTGTGTTATTTGGTCTACTCTGATCAAGTGCTCATTGTGGCTTGTGTCGTTTGGCCTGCTCTGATCCAGTGGTCATTGATGCTTGTGTCCTTTGGCTTGCTCAGATCCAGTGGTCATTGGGGCTTGTGTCCTTTGGCGTGCTCAGATCCAGTGGTCATTGAGGCTTGTGTCATTTGGCCTGCTCTGAGCCAGTGCTCATTGTGGCTTGTGTCATTTGGCCTGCTCTGATCCAGTAGTCATTGGGCCTCGTGTCATTTGGCCTGCTCTGATCCAGTGGTCATTGTAGCTTGTGTCATTTGGCCTGCTCAGATCCAGTGGTCATTGGGGCTTGTGTCATTTGGCCTGCTCAGATCCAGTTGTCATTGAGCCTCGTGTCATTTGGCCTGCTCTGAACCAGTGGTCATTGTAGCTTGTGTCATTTGGCCTGTTCTGATCCGATGGTCATTAGGGCTTGTGTCATTTGGCCTGCTCTGATCCGATGGTCATTGGGGCTTGTGTCATTTGGCCTGCTCTGATCCAGTGGTCATTGTAGCTTGTGTAATTTGTACTGCTCAGATCCAGTGGTCATTGTAGCTTGTGTCATTTGGCCTGCTCTGATCCAGTGGTCATTGTAGCTTGTGTCATTTGGCCTGCTCTGATCCAGTGGTCATTGTAGCTTGTTTCATTTGGCCTGCTCTGATCCAGTGGTCATTGTAGCTTGTGTCATTTGGCCTGCTTTGATCCAGTGGTCATTGGGGCGTATATTCTTCGGCCTGCTCTTTGCAGACAATCATTTGGTACTTTAAGATCTGGCCAGGGCGTGTGTTTGAATACAAATCTTTCCATTGGGCCTACAGCTCATTAATTTAATCAATAGTATTATTAATTAGCTATGTTAATTTACTTCGCAAAGTTGAATGGTGAAGCTGTGTTGAATGATGAAGCTGTGTTGAATGGTGAAGCTGTGTTGAATGATGAAGCTGTGTTGAATGATGAAGCTGTGTTGAATGATGGAGCTGTGTTGAATGATGAAGCTTTGTTGAATGATGAAGCTTTGTTGAATGATGAAGCTGTGTTGACTGATGAAGCTGAACGATCTAAATTCATCTAAATGATGAATGATTTATTTTTATCCCAAGCAAAGTTTTGATAAAACTGAATTATATTTTCGCTCTGTTTTTACACATTTTGCTCCGTGGGGTGGGGGGAGTTGGCTTTCTTCAGGGGGGGAGGGGGGAGATCCCACTACGAAGAAATGCCTGACAGAAAGTTTGTTTTCCTTCCTTAAGGATAGCCCCATTACTTGGCTAGCGAGACTTTGCTACCTAGGTACTTAACCCTGTCTCACCCCATTTCCTAAGATTAGCATCTGCATCAATTTGCTAGCGAGACATTGCTACCTAGGTACTTAACCCTGTGTCGCCCTCTGCTGAACATTAGCTGCCATTACTTGGCTAGCGTGACATTGCTACATGGCTGCGTATCCATGTCTGGAGACATCCGAGTTCACGTCTTAACCTGCCGAACTCGGTAGAGTGACCGGCAATGTGAAAACAATAAATGGTGGCTTTGGTTTTGGTGGCTCAATTCGCATTCGGACGTGACACAGACAGCTAATGAAACTTACGTCACCCGTCATGATATTCAATGTTTAGTGTTTCGTGTTGATATCTCAAGGATACGTCAGGGATAGGTTTTCATGGTGATATCCCAAGGATATGTCAGGGATAGCTTTTTATGTTGATATCCCAATGATACGTTAGGGATAGCTTTGCATGTTGATATTCCAAGGATACGTCAGGGATAGTTTTTCACGTTGATATCCGAAGGATACGTCAGGGATAGCTTTGTAAGTTGATATCCCAAGGATATGCCAAGAATACCTTTTTATGTTGATATTCCAAGAATAGGTTTCATATTGATATCCCAAAGTTATTCAGTAAGCTCTTCATCTTGATGTCCAATTTATTGGTTTGTAGTTTTCATTCAGACATGAAAACTTGAACTGGTCGGAAATGTTCAAGGTCAGACCATGGGTACATAAGGGGATATATTCAAGGTCAGACCATGAGAACATTGGGGATATATTCAAGGTAAGACAATGAGTACGTTGGGGATATTTTCAGGGTCAGACCATGAGAACATTGGGGATATGTTCAAGGTCAGACCATGAGAATATTGGGATATGTTCAAGATCAGACCATGAGAAAATTGGGGATATATTCAAGGTCAGACCATGAGAAAATTGGGGATATGTTCAAGGTCAGACCATGAGAATATTGGGAATATGTTCAAGGTCAAACCATGAGAAAATTGGGGATATATTCAAGGTCAGACCATGAGAAAATTGGGGATATATTCAAGGTCAGACCATGAGAAAATTGGAGATATGTTCAAGATCAGACAATGATAAAATTGGGTATATATTCAAGGTCAGACCATGAGAATATTGAGGATATATTCAAGATCAGACCATGAGAAAATTGGGGATATATTCAAGGTCAGACTATGAGTTTATTGGTGATATATTCAAGGTAAGAACATGAGAACATGTGGGATATGTTCAAGGTCAGACCATGAAAAAATTGGTGATCTATTCAAGGTCAGACCATGAGAAAATTGAGGATATGTTCAAGGTCAGACCATGAGAATATTGGGGATATGTTCAAGGTCAGACCATGAGAAAATTGGGGATATGTTCAAGGTCAGACCATGAGAATATTGGGGATATGTTCAAGATCAGACCATGAGAAAATTGGGGATATATTCAAGGGCAAACCATGAGAATATTGGGGATATGTTCAAGGTCAGACCATGAGAACATTGGGGATATGTTCAATGTCAGACCATGAGAACATTGGGGATATATTCAAGGTCAGAACATGAGAACATTGGAGATATATTCAAGGTCAGACCATGAGAACATGTGGGATATATTCAAGGTCAGACTATGAGTACATTTGGGATATATTCAAGGTCAGACCATGAGAACATGTGGGACATGTTCAAGGTCAGACCATGAGAGCATTAGGGATATATTCAAGGTCAGACTGGCATGATTCCGGATTTCCTTAAAACCGGAACCAAGTCGGATGTAGATGATACCGGATGGAGATGATACCGGATGTGTTCAGTTGCTAAAACTTTGATGATTTAGTTAGTTCATCACATAAAGAGAGAAAAAATATCCACAACTGGATGCAAATTATTCTCAGAAATCCATGTATCATATCAATACAACGCTTGCCATGTTAACCGCAGTCCCGTTGCGTACCTACAATAGTGCAGGTGGTGCCGACACACCAGGGCCCGAGGCTTAAAGGGACCCGGGGCCAAAAGGGACCCGAGGCTAAGAGGGGCCCGTGGTCAAAAGAGGTCCGTGACCAAAAGAGGCCCGGGGCCAAAATGGGCCCGGAGCCAAAAGGGACCCGGTGCCAAAGGGGCCCGAGGCCAAAAGAGGTCCGAGGCCAAAAGAGGCCCGAGGCCAAAAGAGGCCTGAGGCCAAAAGAGCCAGGGTAAAAAAGAGACCCGGGGATATACAATTATAAAGAAAAAAAAAATAAGATAAAGATTTTCCGGGACTCGTTTCATGTCTCACCCCCGGTCCACTCAACTCTAGCTACGGGTCCACTCAACTCTAGCTACAGGTCCACTAGACTCTAGCTACGGGTCATGACAACTCTAGCTACGGGTCCACTCATCTCTAGCTAAGGGTCCACTCAACTCTAGCTACGGGTCCACTCATTTATAGCTAAGTGTCCACTCAACTCTAGCTACGGGTCAACGCAACTCTAGCTACGGGTCCACTCATCTCTAGCTAAGGCTCCACTAAACTCTAGCTACGGGTCCACTCATCTCTAGCTAAGGGTCCACTCAACTCTAGCTATGGGTCCAGTCATCTCTAGCTAAGGGTCCACTCAACTCTAGCTCAAGTCAATAGGACCTACTAGTCACATGTTGGTTATGTTAGCTGTCAACCAATAGGACCTACTAGTCACATGTTGGTTATGTTAGCTGTCAAGTCAATAGGACCTACTAGTCACGTGTTGGTTATGTTAGCCGTCAAGTCAATAGGACCAACTAGTCACATTTTGGTTATGTTAGCTGTCAAGTCAATAGGACCTACTAGTCACATGTTGGTTATGTTAGCTGTCAAGTCAATAGGACCTACTAGTCACATGTTGGTTATGCTAGCTATCAAGTCAATAGGACATACTACTCTTATATTGTTTTTGTAGCTCTAGGACAATGGTCTGGTGCAGAGTTGCCACATATACACTCACACACAAATATGTCGTTACAAAGAACAGAGACTCTATGCATAATTACTTTCATGGCTATGGACACCTGATTAACCCCCCAAATGAATTTTGCCATATTTACCCCATTGGGGATAATTGACCTCGGTTCGTCGACCTCTGACCTAAATAATAAAATCCCGTGATCATAGCTATTTCTGAATATTCATTTTCCTGCTTTTATTCCAGATCAGACAGCAAGTTTCTGATGCAATCTGCTGCTGTGGTTGTGCTGCTATGCCAGGTAGGCCCTCAGCCGTCTTGTGATGTGTTCCTATGGAAAGTCTACCTTTATGTGATGATAGCTTACCTATGTGTTAGGATAGTTTACCTTTGTGTTGTGATACTTTAACTTTGTGCTACGATGGTTTACCTTTGTTTTATGATAGTTTACCTGTGTCAAGATAGTTTACCTTTGTGTTATGATAGTTTACCTTTGTGTTATGATAGTTAAACTTTGTTTTATGATGGTTTGCCTTTGTGTTATGATGGTTTACCTTTGTATTATGATAGTTTACCTATGTGTTATGATGGTTTACCTTTGTGTTATGATAGTTTACCTTTGTGTTATGATGGTACAACTTTGTGTTATGATAGTTTACCTTTGTGTTATAATAGTTTACCTTTGTGTTATGATGGTTTACCTTTGTGTTATGATAGTTTACCTTTGTGTTATGATGGTTTACCTTTGTGTTATGATAGTTTACCTTTGTGTTATGATAGTTTGCTTTTGTGTTATGATAGTTTACCTTTGTGTTTTGATGGTACAACTTTGTGTTATGATAGTTTACCTTTGTGTTATGATGGTACAACTTTGTGTTATGATAGTTTACCTTTGTGTTGTAATAGTTTACCTTTGTGTTATGATAGTTTACCTATGTGTTATGATGGTTTACCTTTGTGTTATGATAGTTTACCTTTGTGTTATGATAGTTTACCTTTGTGTCATGATAGTTTACCTTTGTGTCATGATAGTTTACCTTTGTGTTATGATAGTTTACCTTTGTGTTATGATAGTTTACCTTTGTGTTATGATAGTTTACCTTTGTGTCATGATAGTTTTATTTTGTGTCATGATAGTTTACTTTTGTGTCATGATAGTTTACCTTTGTGTTATGATAGTTTACCTTTGTGTTATGATAGTTTACCTTTGTGTTATGATAGTTTACCTTTGTGTTATGATAGTTTACCTTTTTTATGGTTGTTTACCTTTGTGTTATGATGGTTAAACTTTGTTTTATGATGGTTTACCTTTGTGTTATGATGGTTTACCTTTGTGTTGTGATGGTTTACCTTTGTGTCATGATAGTTTACCTATGTGTTATGATAGTTTACCTTTGTGTCATGATAGTTTACCTTTGTGTTATGATATTTTACCTTTGTGTCATGATAGTTTACCTTTGTGTCATGATAGTTTACCTTTGTATCATGATATTTACCTTTGTGTTATGATAGTTTACATATGTGTTATGATAGTTTACCTTTGTGTTATGATAGTTTACCTTTGTTTCATGATAGTTTACCTATGTGTCATGATAGTTTACCTTTGTGTCATGATAGTTTACCTTTGTGTCATGATAGTTTACCTTTGTGTTATGATAGTTTACCTTTGTGTCATGATAGTTTACCTATGTGTCATGATAGTTTACCTTTGTGTCATGATAGTTTACCTTTGTGTTATGATAGTTTACCTATGTGTTATGATAGTTTACCTTTGTGTTATGATGGTACAACTTTGTGTTATGGTGGTTTACCTTTGTGTCATGATAGTTTACCTTTGTGTCATGATAGTTTACCCTTGTGTTATGATAGTTTACCTTTGTGTTATGATGGTACAACTTTGTGTTATGATAGTTTACCTTTGTGTTTTGAATTTTGAAATCTAAAGAGTAAATAAATGGACCAAACCATTTAGATAAAAAATGACACAAAATTTCCCGATATACATGTATATCGTTAGATTTCTATGTTTGAAAAGCGTTAACAATAAACTAGAAACATAAATTTGACAACGTTCCCCTGTTTATACCGTTGACATCTCTGAAAAAGCTTAGAGTCAGCAATATAAAATTGTAGATTACTAAGTCAACACCTTTACCCCTAAATGACGGTCAAGAATTTAGGAAATATTTTGTTTAAAAAAAAATCATGAGAAAATTCCATGCATTCGTTCTGTTGAGAATCTCATCACGTGGGTTGTAAAAAGGAATTTTTCGTTCTCATTTCGCGGTTAGAAAGCCAGTCATATTTCTAGCACAGAAGAGGAAAAACGCCAACCAACAATCAGAAACGATTTCCCCATTGCCTGCAGCTCACAGCCTCACATCACGAGAGCCAGATGGTGTCTTACTGGGCGGGGGTGGCATAAAAATGAGTCCTTGATGCTGTAATCTGGGAGCAAGACATAAAAAACATTATAAATAGACGCCCTCTTAAAAAAAGTAAAATTCTTATTGGACGGAGAGATCAGTTTTATCAGAGGCCAGATTATTTCTCAGCCGCTCGGCTCCCATCAGTGAGCGCATGGCCGCGCAGCTTCTTTTGTGAGTGACTCGGCCACTTGGCTCATTAGGTGCAGGTGCATTAAACCATTTCACCGTAGAACAGAATCTCTGCTTCTATCTATGACGAAAGTTGAAGAGTCATGCAGATTGGAGGTAACAGAACCCCACTTACACATTGTACACTTATCTTAGGAGTCACTGAGATAAGAGGTGACAGAAGCCCACTAACACATTGTACACTTATCTTATGAGTCACTGAGATAAGAGGTGACAGAAGCCCACTTACACATTGTACACTTATCTTATGAGTCACTGAGATAAGAGGTGACAGAAGCCCACTTACACATTGTACACTTATCTTAGGAGTCACTGAGATAAGAGGTGACAGAAGCCCACTTACACATTGTACACTTATCTTAGGAGTCACTGATATAAGAGGTGACAGGAGCCCACTTACACATTGTACACTTATCTTAGGAGTCACTGAGATAGGAGGTAACAGAAGCACACTTACACATTGTACACTTATCTTAGGAGTCACTGAGATAGGAGGTAACAGAAGCACACTTACACATTGTACACTTATCCTAGGAGTCACTGAAATAGGAGGTAACAGAAGCACACTTACACATTGTACACTTATCTTAGGAGTCACTGAGATAAGAGGTGACAGAAGCCCACTTACACATTGTACACTTATCTTAGGAGTCATGAAGATAGGAGGTAACAGAATCACTTTTACACATTGTACACAGTTATCTTAGCTGTGTGTATCGTACTCATAAAATATTGTATTGGACTATTGAATTAATCAGACAAAGGTTCCTCTTTATCATTTAAAATGTATTGTTGTGTAACGTTAATTTAAAAAGACTAACAAAAAAAACAACAACAAAAAAACACACAACTTAATGCTCAACCTTTAGGTGAGACTTCCCTAAACTTCAGAACTATGATTGAGGTAGGGGCTGGCAACCCTTTATTTGTAGAGGGCCGTATAGAAAATTAGTATATTTTGCGGGCGCATGACAATGATATAGGTATAAAGTATTTGAGACAAAATATATAACTTCAATACATTAAAAATAATTCAAGTGAGATGGCAACTAACAGCTTGTGACAAGTGTTGTTACGATTGTAGTCGCGAGTGCTGTTAATCCATTTCCCGGAAAGTTTTGTGGGCCGGATTAAACTCATGTGACCCGCAGGCCGTATGGTGGACACTCCTGGGTTACCGAAAGAAAAAAAAAAAAAATTTAAAATTCAGATGTCTTTAGCTATCCGATTAATTAATCTTCACTTCGTGGTAATAACGGGAGTTGCTTTAGTTAGATCAACCAGACTAGCATAGAATAGGTTAGGACAGAAGAGAGTATCGATACAATTAACGTCAAGAGCTTACAAATATAAGATATTACATTTGGGTAATTCAAACTTTTCCGTCCACGGGAAAAAATATTTTTGGTTTTCAAATGCCCAGAGCACCGGACCCACCGCCCTGGGAATTTTCACCTTGACTCTATGTCTACTGTACTAGGGCCTACGTCCCCATTGCATCCACAGGGCACCATGGCATCCATAGGGCACAAAATCCTCCATAGAGCACCATAGTGTCCATAAGGCGCCATAGTCTCCATAGAGAAAATAGCATCCATAGGGCACGTATCATCCATAGGACACCATAGCATCCATAGGGCACCATAGTCTCCATAGAGAAAATAGCACCCATAGGGCACATATCATCCATAGGGCACAATGACCTTGCGTGCAAGACTTTAAAAATACCCCTGTATTAAATAGAAATATCTCATCATAATGCATTAAACATATCGTATCATTAAAATGTGATACAATGTAAGCGTAAGGTAATACGATGTTAGTTTAATGTGATATCATGTAAGTGTAATCTGATACATTGTAAGTGTAATCCGATAAAATACAAGTGTAATTTGATTTAATATAAGTGTAATGTGATAAAATGTAAGTGCAATGTGATGTCATTGTGAACTAATGTAAATGAAACCTGGTATAATGTAGAGGTAATGTGATGTAATTCAAGTGTAATGTTCTAGATCACGTGTTGTTCAAAGTGACAAATGATTGTATACATTGACAACTTGTCGTACAAATCGACAAATGTGTGTATAAATAGTCAACTGGTTGTACAAACAGACAACTGGTTGTATAAATAGTCAACTGGTTGTACAAACAGACAACTGGTTGTATAAATAGTCAACTGGTTGTACAAACAGACAACTGGTTGTATAAATAGTCAGCTGGTTGTGCAAACAGACAACTGGTTGTATAAATAGTCAACTGGTTGTACAAACAGACAACTGGTTGTATAAATAGTCAACTGGTTGTACAAACAGACAACTGGTTGTATAAATAGTCAACTGGTTGTACAAACAGACAACTGGTTGTATAAATAGTCAGCTGGTTGTACAAACAGACAACTTGTTGTATAAACGACAACTGGGGTACCCGCACCATGACAGCTGGTTGACCCACCATGGTGTACTGGATTTTAATTTAGGTGTTACTCTAATAAACAAATACAACTCATCTACCACACACCTGTATGGTAAGGGAAGGGGTGGTGCCGTACTAATGAGAAAGCAAGCACCCTGCCAGCTGTCAACATCCATCAGATGGGTGCAGGTGAGTAGCTTATGGGACTCTAATATGTGAGACAACGGAGTCAAGATGTCTTCTCTAGCTATCAGTGAGGGGTATTAACTACCGCCCTTGAAAAGATGGCATCTTACTAAAGACAGTCGACGCAGTAGGTTCATGTACTTAATGATACAATATGATACAATGTAACGTACGACTTGGTGATATAATGTAGTACTTGATGATGCAATTTAGACTTGGTGATACAATGTAGGACTTGGTGATACAATGTAGGACTTGGTGATACAAAGTAGGACTTGGTGATACAATGTAGTACTTGATGATACAATGTAGGACTTGGTGATACAATGTAGGACTTGGTGATACAAAGTAGGACTTGGTGATAAAATGTAGGACTTGGTGATACAATTTAGGACTTGGTGATACAAAATAGGAGTTAGTGATACAATGTAGGACTTGGTGATAATATTTAGGACTTGGTGATACAATGTAGGTCGTTCTTAATTAACATTCTAATCAATAGCAGGTGGCTCATTAAATCTCTATTTTAATTTATCATTGATTACGACAGTTAGTGTACTGTGTACAGTATTATGTCAGTGTACTGTGTACATTAGGTCTGCCAGTGTACTGTGTGTGTACTTTAGGTCTGTCACTGTATTGTGTACATTAGGTCTGTCAGCGTATTGTGTACTTTAGTTCTGTCAGTGTACTGTGTATATTAGGACTTCTAGCCAGAACTAACTATGGAAAATCACATTAACATGCTTTGCAAGGTGATTTTTCTAGAGTTGAGCAGAATTAGTCATATCAGACCTTTTTTAACGTTTGATGCATCAAAGATGCTGACGTCTGCATTCGTGCTATCACGCATGGACTACTGCAATGCTCTCATGGCGGGTCTTCCGGCTACGCTCCTGGATATAATTAAAAAAGGACAGAATAATGCGCCTCACATTGTTCTGCGCGTACGCAAATTTGACCATGCTAAAACACTTCTGAGAGAGCTGCATTGGCTGCCGGTCGGCGCTCGCATAGAGTTCAGAATTGCTACTCTGTGCACTGATGCTTGCATGACCTGGCGCCGTCCTATCTCAAATCGCTCACGACGCTGTAGGTACCCAGTAGATCACTCCGTTCATCCGATTGTGGCAAACTCTGGATACCGCGAGTCCGCCGGGAGACCTACGGAAGGCGCACAATACCGCTTTTGCTGGCCGTAGAATCTGGAACGCCCTTCCAGTCGCTCTCAGAAACATCCAGACACTGGAGTCTTTCAAAACTGAGTTGAAACACATCTTTTTCGCTCTGACCTGCTGGAGTGATGTAGTCAAATTGGTTTATATCGTCCATTTGCTTGTATGTAGATGTTATAGTGTTGCGTTTTGTAATTAGGGATTCAGCGTGCTTTTAAAATGAACTTTTAAAATATTATTATTATTATTTACGTTTGAACAACATATCAGTTGAGACTTGAAAGATTCCCGTGTGGACATCACATCACCAGAATGCTGCTCATCAAAACTAAATGATTTAAAATTGTGTTGCCCATCTTTATTTCCAGGCAGCTCTCTCAGTCAGTGCTGTGGAAGTCAGCGGTGTCGGCCAGTGGTCCAGTTGGTCAGCGTGTTCATCCTCTTGCGGTCAAGGCATAGCGTCAAGATCCAGGAATTGTGGCGGAGAGAGTATGTACGTATAACTAATCTTTGTGGAGGAGAGAGTTTATGCGTATTACTAATCTTTGGGGAGGAACGAGTGTGCACTTATAACTGATCTTTGATTTTAGAATGTCTGCCTTACCATTAAATTCTAATAACTAACTGAATTTTAACTTCTATTATCTAACTTACCCTTATCTCCAAATATATGTACTCATAATGCCCATACCACCCTTTACTCCAAATATCTAAAATACCCTGTACTACAATATCTAACTTCATATTTTCTCCAATGAAGTTAACTTATACTTTACTCTAAATATCTAACTTAAATTTAACTTCAAATATCTAACTTCATCTTTATTCCTCACATTTAACTTAACCATTTATCAAAATAACTAACTTATCTTTTACTACTAGCTTTTAACTTACCCTTTACCCTAACTTACTTTTAACAGAATGCCGCCCTGACTAGGCCACGAGGAGACTCCTCTGCATTTGATACTAAAGAAATATATCCTCTTTAGATTTGACAAAATTCAACAGTCAACTTTCCAATAAACTTCCTTTCACTTTCCTTCCACTTTACTTCCACTTTCCCTCGACTTTACTTCCACTTTCCCTCCACTTTTCCCCAACTTTACTTCCACTTTCCCTCGACTTTACTTCCACTTTCCCTCCACTTTTCCCCAACTTAACTTCCACTTTTCCTCAACTTTACTTCCACTTTCCCTCGACTTTACTTCCACTTTCCCTCCACTTTTCCCCAACTTAACTTCCATTTTTCCCCATCTTTACTTCCACTTTCCCTCGACTTTACTTCCACTTTCCCTCCACTTTTCCCCAACTTAACTTCCACTTTCCCTCGACTTTACTTCCACTTTCCCTCGACTTTACTTCCACTTTCCCTCCACTTTTCCCCAACTTTACTTCCACTTTCCCTCGACTTTACTTCCACTTTCCCTCCACTTTTCCCCAACTTTACTTCCACTTTCCCTCGACTTTACTTCCACTTTCCCATCACTTTCCCTCGACTTTACTTCCACTTTCCCTCGACTTTACTTCCACTTTCCCTCCACTTTTCCCCAACTTTACTTCCACTTTCCCTCGACTTTACTTCCACTTTCCCTCCACTTTTCCCCAACTTAACTTCCACTTTTCCTCAACTTTACTTCCACTTTCCCTCGACTTTACTTCCACTTTCCCTCCACTTTTCCCCAACTTAACTTCCACTTTTCCTCCACTTTACTCCCACTTTCCCTCCACTTTATCTCCACTTTCCTTCCACTTTACTTCCACTTTCCCACCACTTTACTTCCACTTTCCCTCCACTTACCCTCGCACAATTGCAAGATACATTATAGATACTCAACATCAGAATCCTAAAACTATGTCAGTTTTCTAGCTTATCATAAAATAAAATACCATGTTCTGTCAAACAATCTTTGAACAATGTGCTACATGTATATCTACACACCACAAAGCAATGTTGTATGATGTATTTTCTCACTACAGTACAACTCAAGACTCAATGGCGTGTATTGGGAGAAGCTCTCAAGGGAAAATATGTTTTTTACAGGTGAGTTTTTATTGAATTCTTTTTAATGCGCATTCATCCTTCATTATGAGAAAATGGCGGTGACTCTGGAGTACATGGTGGCATTTCACTGGCAGTGACTCTAGAGTAGACGGTGGCATTTCATTGGCAGTGACTCTAGAGTAGATGGTGGCATTTCACTGGCACTGACTCTAGAGTAGACGGTGACATTTCACTGGCAGTGACTCTAGAGTAGACGGTGGCATTTCATTGGCAGTGACTCTAGAGTAGATGGTGGCATTTCACTGGCAGTGACTCTAGAGTAGACGGTGGCATTTCACTGGCAGTGACTCTAGAGTAGACGGTGGCATTTCATTGGCAGTGACTCTAGAGTAGATGGTGGCATTTCACTGCCAGTGACTCTAGAGTAGACGGTGGCATTTCATTGGCAGTGACTCTAGAGTAGATGGTGGCATTTCACTGGCAGTGACTCTAGAGTAGACGGTGGCATTTCACTGGCAGTAACTCTAGAGTAGATTGTGGCATTTCACTGGCAGTGACTCTAGAGTAGATGGTGGCATTTCACTGGGAGTGACTCTAGAGTAGACGGTGGCATTTCATTGGCAGTGACTCTAGAGTAGATGGTGGCATTTCACTGGCAGTGACTATAGAGTAGACGGTGGCATTTTGGAACTGAACTTAATCTCTACCCAATCGCTTACTACCATTTATTGTTATTCAATCTTTAATATTCTTGTTTATTAGCTTCATGCATAACAATGTTACTAATTTTGAATAAACCATAGAATGTATTATGTTAATATGTATGATCATCATGTGTTTAGTCCTTGGACCGTTGGGGCGCCGCAGATGACAAGAAAACTATCCTTCTCCACGCCTCTCTGTTTTCTGAGCTTCGCACAGCATCGCCTAGTTTTAGTCCCGTCCACTCTTTGATGTTATCTCTTTTATTTTCAGTAATAGTCTGACAAGACGAACTTGTTTTTTAGAGAAATCCTTCTTCTTTTCTTGACACAGAATTTCAACGACTCTCTCCAAACATTCTTTGACCATTTCACCATCTGAATATGGCTTCAGTTGCTCTGCTAGTTTCGTGGCTACTGCATAATTAACTTTTACATAGCATGTTGATTCTGAACCCGCTCTAGTAAATATCTTTTGTTGTGAATAATTTTTTTTTAAAGTCATTTTCTTGGTTAGTAGAGATTTCCCTTTCTATTTATCATAATTATTTGCATGCTTAAAGCCGTTTATTGTTTTACTCTTTCAAAACACAAACAGATTCATTGCATATCAAGAATATGGTGGTTTTTTTTTAGTTACATCAAAAGTAGTTTTTATACGCCACCTGTCTTCAAAAGATCCTTATTCATTTTTAAAATAGCTCCAAACCAATGAATTGTTTTTTTCAAAAAATGCGATATATTTTAATTTTTTCTTAGCTCTAGGGATGCAATGTTCTTTTGGTGATAAGTATAATAAAGTTAAACATTAATGTTTATTAGACCTAGCTCCGTGGGCCGCAACATGACTTTCGGCGGGCCGCGTGCGACTTTTATATGGACCTTCAAAAACAAAATTTTAAAAAATTATGGTTTATAAAACTTTTCCTGTGACTTTGTTTCCTACAGTGTGGGATCAAAGTCACATGACTTCACCGCGCCCCTCCCACACCACATCCCATGACAATCTCTTAAAAGAAACACTTGTCATTATGCATGGGCCCACATGGGCCCCATATGCCTCTCGTAAAATTACTTAAATAGGTCAGAAAAGAATATGGGGGCATCTTAGCATTACTTGAATAGGTCAGAAAGGAATATGGGGGCGTCTTAGCATTACTTAAATAGGTCAGAAAGGAATATGGGGGCATCTTAGCATTACTTGAATAGGTCAGAATGGAATATGGGGGCCTCTTAGCATTACTTGAATAGGTCAGAGAGGATTATGGGGGCATCTTAGCATTACTTGAATAGGTCAGAGAGGAATATGGGGGCATCTTAGCATTACTTGAATAGGTCAGAAAGGAATATGGGGGCCTCTTAGCATTACTTGAATAGGTCAGAGAGGAATATGGGGGCCTCTTAGCATTACTTGAATAGGTCAGAAAGGAATATTGGGGCATCTTAGCATTACTTGAATAGGTCAGAGAGGAATATGGGGGCATCTTAGCATTACTTGAATAGGTCAGAAAGGAATATGGGGGCATCTTAGCATTACTTGAATAGGTCAGAGAGGAATATGGGGGCATCTTAGCATTACTTGAATAGGTCAGAAAGGAATATGGGGGCCTCTTTGCATTACTTTGCCTAGGGCCCCCGTTGCTGTTAAGACTGCTTTGCAGCAAAGACACCCGCCCCCTCTCCAAACATCTGATGAACTCAATGAGTCTATTGCTAAGATACACTAAAATTAATAATCAATCCTTGGAATCATACCTGACTACGGGACCAGGTAATACCATTTAAAAGTATCCCCACTCTCAGCCAGCGCTAAACTCTCTGAGCATTTCTTCGCCCCGGCTGAGAGCTCATAGATCTTAACTTGAGTAAATACCGCAGATGTGCGGCAAGTCATGAAGCGTGCACTAGTCGGCACTTCACACACAAGTCGGCAGTTCACACACAAGTCGGCACTTCACACAAGTCGTCGCTTCACATGAAATCGTTTCAAATTTAGTGTAGAGATTCACTTGAAAAAAATAACTCCAGAAACTTCAAAGACTTTGAAATGTAATGTAAAACATATTTGGGCGCATTAAAATTTATCAGTGAAGATTTGTTTGTGGATGATGCCTAGTGCACTGACATTAAACCATACCTTAACGTGACTGTTGCACTGGTATTAAAACAATATTTAATGTGACTGGTGCACTGGTATTAAACAACTTAATGTGACTGGTGCACTTGTACTAAACTATAACTTAATGTGACTGGTGCACTGGTATTTAAACCATAACTTAATGTGACTGTTGCACTGGTATTAAACCAATATTAAATGTGACTGGTGCACTGGTATTAAACCATAACTTAATGTGACTGGTGCACTGGTATTAAAATATAACTTAATGTGACTGGTGCACTGGTATTAAACAAACATTTAATGTGACTGGTACACTGGTATTAAACCATAACTTAATGTGACTGGTGCAATGGTATTTAACCAATATTTAATGTGATATTTAGGGTGCTGGGTGGCCGAATGGTCTAAACTGAGCAAAATCTCAAGTTGGTGGTCTGGAGTTCAATTTCAGCTAGAGCCCAGTCAAGCAATAACACCACCAGCACCCCGGGTAGATGGGACTCGTTAACCTTGGATGGCAACTCATCTAAGAGAAGGCAACTCTGAAATAAAACCCGGAGATGGAGTCCCGAAATGCGGATAACATTGATACAATGAAACATTCCGACAACTCATGCGACGTCACTGGTGCCAAGCTGTATCATCCATAGATGTTCCCATGTTCCCTTGGGCTACCCAGCGGCGTGGAGAGAGGCGATTTGCTGTTGGGAACCTTGAAGTATAATCCCAGGCCAGTGGATTTCGTCATCCGAAGCCCACTCCATCGTCACATTGTGACGGACGGATGCCAACAAAATTTAATGTGATTGGTGCACTGGTATTAGACATGACCTTAAAAAGTTTGAAAATTAATTATGTTTTTTAATATGGTCATATTTTACATAATTGTTTAATTTGACAGGAGCTTGACTTAATGAGATTTGACTGTTTGGATTTTTTTTTTAAAAGTCAGTTCTTCTTGTTTCATTCCGGAAAATATTTTTATTTTATTTTTCTTGTTGTACAAAAGTTGCCATTCTATTATATCTCCTATAATTAGCCAGAATGTACTTGAGAGACATACACACTTGAGAGACATACACACTTAAGAGAAATACACACTTGAGAGACATACACACTTGAGAGACATACACACTTGAGAGACATACACACTTGAGAGACATACACACTTGAGAGACATACACACTTGAGAGACATACATACACACATTAAAAAATAGTGAAATTTTGAGTAAGATATCAATTATTCAGAGCATGCATTAAGACTTTATCGGTGGCAATTTGACAGTAATTATTATAACAATGTTTGTGACCTATACAAAGAATTCTGGTAAAGAATATGGTCAACTGAGGGTAGTTAAAACACATTAAAACGGATTCATTAGTGGCCAGAGATATCAAGCTATCAAGGTCAGTGAGTGTATGTGCTTGATAGAGTGGCAGTTGAAGACTTTTGTGCCTGGAATCAGCAGGCGTTGAGGTCTCGTCCCAGCTTGAAATGTCCACTTAAACCAGTGGTTCTCAACCTTTCTAGTGCCGCGACCCCTTAATACTGTTTTTCGTGTCGTGGCGACCCTCAAGCCACACAATTATTGTCGTTGCTACTTCATAGCTGTAAGGATATATATTTTCAGATGGTCTTAGGCGACCCCTGGAAAAGGGTCCCGCGACCCCCAAAGGGGTAGCGACCCACAGGTTAAGAACCGCTGACTTAAACAATGTTACAATGTGGGTCAAGGACATGTTTCCTGCCACAGTTTAAGAAGGTAGATAGATGAGACCATTTGTCTCCGAGCTTCAAGACTATAAGCTGAAAGTGAATGTTTCTTAACCAGTACCAAAATGAATGTGTGTATATATGGATATACAAATATATACAAATATATATATAAGCGGTATGTACTGTTGTTGAAAATTTCATCTGTTTAAAGATTTGACTAACAAAGGATTGAAAACCTGTCTACAAAGAAAACGATATCGAAACAAGAAATAACAACGATATTGAATTTAAGATCAATCATGAAACGTCTTATAAAGGTCTGTGAAAATAAGAACAAATGTCTCCCAGCAAGGAAAGCTTCCGGCCTATACATATATATATATATATATATATATATATATATATATATATATATATATATATATATATATATA
>CAXITT010000220.1:501127-577291 GCA_964033795.1 Lymnaea stagnalis
AAAAAGATGTGTGCAGGCTTGAAAGCCCCCCCCCCCCCCAAACCTCCCCAGTAAAATCTAATGAACGTTTCGGCAAAAAGCCTCCTTCAGCAGACAACACAAGAGAGTGAGAACATTTGATTTTGTCAGTAGCGGCAGGAGTATGATGAAAACAGGAAGTTGTCTAAAACCAAAAAAAACCCCCCAAAAAAAACAAACGGGTTACCAGGCAGGATACAGGAAGTGCAAGAACTAAGCTAAAATAAAAAATAAAATTCTCATTTTTCAATTTTTCGGTCACCCCGATGTAGACCTTCTGGATAGGGCAAATGACATGATCAACTTTTGCCGCTGCAGATTTTATCCCGAGACCACCATGTTTCGGCATTCGATCGTGTCAGCGCTATTTCACGAAATGATGAATTCAGGTCCTGTTCCCATGTTGAATTCAGATTTTGTTCCCATGATGAATTCAGGTCTTGTTCCCATGCAAATGATGGTCATCCCAAACTCATCCTTACTTACCATCCTCACAATGTGATTAACAAATTATATTTTTTGAACAACCGTCACATACTTCTGGCTGACCCCGCTACTAACCGGGTATTCTGACCCCCTCCTAGGATAGACATCAGACGGAATAAAGATGTACGTGACCTTCTGGTTCACAGTCACATTTGAGCCCACCCATCTCATGTTGGGACTGGACCAATTTTTTGACGTAGTCGTTGTAAGACTTTACCCTGTGTTATGAAAGCTAAACAAATTAACTTCCCTGAGGGCATTTTACCATCATGTGGGCGTCACATGTGTTTGTCGCAATGTGAATGTTGGCATGAGACGCTGCTCCTTTATACATTTGTGACGGTAGATTATCTGATAGATTCGTTGAACATCTACGTTATCTCAACACAACAAGCAATCTCCTGCCTAGTCCTGTTTTAAAGTTAAAGGAAATAAAAAAGCAAAGGTACATCAGATGCATCCATCACGGAACTGATTGCTTACAACAAACACCAGAGAGAGAGCAAAATGTGTGCCAGTAGTCTGACGATTATGATTGTGAGTAGTGAGTGAAGTGTGTGACCTGATTGGCCTGAGTTGTTGTTATGTGGTATGACTGGACGTGTTCAGTTGTTTTTATTCATGAATTTTTAAAACTTAAATGCGGGGGAAAGTGGAATGAGTGATCATGAATGTAAGGATAAAAAGAGTGTATAATGTAGAATAAAAGTCAGTTGTTACACCGAACACAGAAGAGTGCGCGTCATTCATTTCTATTACAAAATGAAAAAAAAAATTCTTCAGATTTTGACTCTATATACAACCATATGTAATCAATCAGATACTCTCTAATTAGTGGTCCTTCATTTGTTGTAATTGCTATTTTCCAACTTGAATTATGTATTATTTATTATGTATATTTAATACCCAACTTACAACAATTTATGTTCTGAATGGTTGCTGTCCATTACATAATGTTCAAGGTATATTTTGTATGGTAGGTTTTCAATGTGTTTCCCCGCACGCTACAATCCCAACAGTAGCTACACTTGCTACACTCTCACCAACAGTTGCTACACTTGCTACAATCCCAACAACAGTAGTTATATTGGCTACAAGCCCAACAACAAACGCTACACTGGCTACAATCCCAACAACAGTAGCTACACTGCCTACAATCCCAACAACAGTAGCTACACTGGCTACAATCCCAACAACAGTAGCTACACTGGCTACAATACCAACAACAGTAGCTACACTGGCTACAATACCAACAACAGTAGCTACACTGGCTACAATCCCAACAACAGTAGCTACACTGGCTACAATCCCAACAATCATTGCTACACTGGCTACAATCCCAACAACCATTGCTACACTGGCTACAATCCCAACAACAGTAGCCACACTTGCAAGTTGAAGTATTGACCTTTATGTTTACATATGACGCGCGTCTTGTTAAAACAACCCAGATGACAGATGTGCACTTTGCCCCAAATGTTCAAATGTCATTTAGGACAAGGTCCCTGTCTGTACCATCAACAAGTTGACGTCATAATCTCTTCCCTGCCCCGCGCATAAAGGGCGTATTTTGTTAGGGATATCGGCGTAGCGGCAAACTGCAATCCGACACTTTTCAACAGAGTGGCATTAAGGGCACTAGGGGGTGAGACCTACATTCCAGTCTGAAATACGAGCTTGAAGACTTCTCGAATATTCTCAACATTGTCTTAACAAGGGACCGCGGATCCGAACCTTGTATTTTTTTTTTCCGTCAGACAACACTCCAAACATTTTCACAACTTTTTAGATTGAAAAGTTTTCTTCTCAAGTTCCATCTCCAGACAACTCGTTATTTTAGGTGGTTGACAAACTACGAGAGAGCTCGTTATTTCAGATGGTTGACACACTATTTCTTAAAAATTATACATAATATATATAGTACAAGAAAAAAGGACAATATCCATCCATCCATCCATCCATCCATCCATTCATCCATCCATCCATCCATCCATCCATCCGTCCGTCCGTCCATCCGTCCGTCCGTCCATCCATCCATCCATCCGTCCGTCCCTCCCTCCCTCCCTCCGTCCGTCCGTCCATCCATCCATCCATCCATCCATCCATCCATCCATCCATCCATCCATCTAACCATCTATCATCCATCCATCCATCCATACATCCATACATCCATACATCCATCTATCTATCTATCTAATCTATCTATTTATCTACAAGTTATTTAGTGCAACAAAAATTTCAGTATATCTAATTAACCTTAAATATGGTGGAAAACTCTGGATAACAAATGTTGTATATGTTATCCAAAGTATGGCAATCATTCAATAGGCATGGGTGATAACTCAAGTTATTCGTAACTATGACAAGCATACATATCTAGAAATTAACATAGTTTTCATATTCAGCCATAATCATGTAGGAAAATAAAAATGGGCAGACACTGATTTAATATAATAATAGACCCAGCATGATTATTTAAAGACCAAAATGATTATCGAAAGACCCAACATGAGTATCGAAAGACCCAACATGATTATCGAAAGACCCAAAATGAATATCGAAAGACCCAACATGATTATCGAAAGACCCAACATGATTATCGAAAGACACAACATGAGTATCGAAAGACCCGAAATGAGTATCGAAAGACCCAAAATGAGTATCGAAAGACCCAACATGAGTATCGAAAGACCCAAAATGAGTATCGAAAGACCCAACATGAGCATCGAAAGACCCAACATGAGTATCCAAAATATTAAAGACATTATGCCGTGTGGTTTAGCTGTTATGAGAAGTACACCGTTTTGCTGATATGGGAAGTACACAGTTTGCTGATATGGGAAGTACAAATTTTAGCTGATATTAGAAGTATTAAGTTTGACTATGTAGGCTCGAAAACCCGTGAGTCTTCGATGATTGAGTTAACCTACATTTCCAGATACTATGCTAGTTCAGTGATGAATTCGCACTCGTGGGTCTGTGTAAGACTTTACTTTAAGGCAGTATTTCAACTCTAATGATTTGTCTGTTAAGATTCCAGAGGCCAAAACTCAAGGTCTGCGAAAGATTTGAACGCACGGCAGTGGTTTATCTCCATCGCTACAAAGTATTATTAATCGTTGTTAGTAGGATACTCTTGTCCACTCTATCATTTCGAAATGACCGGGTAGCCTCGGACCTGCCTGATCAAGGACACGTGCAGTAACATTGACGTCATCATCGTCACGTGGTGGTCACGTGTGGTCACTACACGCGCATGAGCGACCAAACAAGATGTTAGGTCCCAGCACACAGCATTGTACTACGTCTACTGTTGGTGGGTTTAAGCGTGCTATAATATAGCCTGGGGCTTACACACAGCCCTCTGCGACAGAGAACATGGCCTGGGGCTTACACACAGCTCTGTGACAGAAAGTATGGCCTGGGTTTACACACATCTCTCTGTGACAGAGAGTAAGGCTTGGGGCTTAAACACGGCTCTCTGTGACAGAGAGCATGATCTGGGGTTTACACACGCTCTCTGTGACAGAGAGTATAGCCTGGGGATTACAGACGGCTCTCTGTGACAGAAAGTATGGCCTGGGTTTACACACAGCTCTCTGTGACAGAGAGTAAGGCCTGGGGCTTATACACGGCTCTCTGTGACAGAGAGCATGACCTGGGGCTTACACACGCTCTCTGTGACAGAGAGTATAGCCTGGGGCTTACACACGGCTCTCTGTGACAGAGATTATAGCCTGGGGCTTACAAACGGCTCTCTGTGACAGAGAGTATGGCCTGGGGCTTACCCACAGCTCTCTGTGGCAGAGATCTGCGTTTGACCACAATCTCACCTTTTGGGAAGGAACGATGTGGTCGAAGTTGTAGCACGCTCGCTTTTTACTTTGAGGAACAAAAAACAAAGTTAGATTCCCCGCAGGAAATGTTATTTCTAAACTTTGGCCCGCCTGCTGAAAAGGTTGGCGACCCTTGCTCTAATGTGTCTTCACCTCCAGCCTAACCTAATGACACAGTACATCGCTTTCTATTGAACCATGGACCTATTAACAAAAATGTACTATTTTTTTCTTGTTTATGATTCAACGATTTTTCTCTTTCCAAGGAATGTCCTACAGGTCGACCGTCTGCTCGGGAGTTGGCCTGCTCACACTACAACTCACGAGTGTTCTCTGGCAAACGCTACTCATGGGAGCCATTCATTCACCGTGAGTGAAAATCCATTTAGTCTGTGAGTGTGTGTTTTAAAAGGTGGGGGGGGGGGGGGGGGGGGTGGTGGCANACTAGATACAGTGGTAGATAGACTAGATACAGGGGTAGATAGACTAGAGACAGTGGTATATAGACTAGATACAGGGGTAGATAGACTAGATACAAGGGTAAATTGATTAGATATAGGGATACATAGACTAGATACAGTGGTATAGATAGACTAGATACAGTGGTAGATAGACTAGATACAGGGGTAGATAGACTAGAGACAGTGGTATATAGACTAGATACAGGGGTAGATAGACTAGATACAAGGGTAAATTGATTAGATATAGGGATACATAGACTAGATACAGTGGTATAGATAGACTAGATACAGTGGTAGATAGACTAGATACAGGGGTAGATAGACTAGAGACAGTGGTATATAGACTAGATACAGGGGTAGATAGACTAGATACAAGGGTAAATTGATTAGATATAGGGATACATAGACTAGATACAGTGGTATAGATAGACTAGATACAGTGGTAGATAGACTAGATACAGGGGTAGATAGACTAGAGACAGTGGTATATAGACTAGATACAGGGGTAGATAGACTAGATACAGGGGTAAATTGATTAGATATAGGGATACATAGACTAGATACAGTGGTATAGATAGACTAGATACAGTGGTAGATAGACTAGATACAGGGGTAGATAGACTAGAGACAGTGGTATATAGACTAGATACAGGGGTAGATAGACTAGATACAGGGGTAAATTGATTAGATATAGGGATACATAGACTAGATACAGTGGTATAGATAGACTAGATACAGTGGTAGATAGACTAGATACAGGGGTAGATAGACTAGAGACAGTGGTATATAGACTAGATACAGTGGTAGATAGACTAGATACAGGGGTAAATTGATTAGATATAGGGATACATAGACTAGATTCAGTGGTATAGATAGACTAGATAGAGTTGTAGATAGACTAGATACAGGGGTAGATAGACTAGAGACAGTGGTATATAGACTAGATACAGGGGTAGATAGACTAGATACAGGGGTAAATTGATTAGATATAGGGATACATAGACTAGATACAGTGGTATAGATAGACTAGATACAGTGGTAGATAGACTAGATACAGGGGTAGATAGACTAGAGACAGTGGTATATAGACTAGATACAGTGGTAGATAGACTAGATACAGAGGTAGATAGACTAGATACAGGGATACATAGACTAGATACAGTGGTAGATAGACTAGATACAGTGATATATAGACCAGATACAGAGATATATCAGATACATGGGTGGGTAGACTAGTTACAGGGGTAGATAGACTAGATATAGGGGAACATAGACTAGATACATTCATAAATAGACCAGATACAGTGGTATAGTAACTAGATACTGTGATAGACAGACAAGATGCAGGGATAAATGGACTAGATATTTGGGAAGGTAGATCAGGTACAGTCAAAAATAGACCAGATACATTGTGTATATAGACTAGATACAAATATAGATCTGATACAGTCATAGATAGACCAGATACATGGTGTATATAGACCAGACACGGATATAGACCAGATACATGGGTGGGTAGACCAGATTCATTGGTGGGTAGACCAGATACATGGGTGGGTAGACCAGATTCATTGGTGGGTAGACCAGATACATGGGTGGGTAGACCAGATTCATTGGTGGGTAGACCAGATACATGGGTGGGTAGACCAGATTCATTGGTGGGTAGACCAGATACATGGGTGGGTAGACCAGATTCATTGGTGGGTAGACCAGATACATGGGTGGGTAGACCAGATTCATTGGTGGGTAGACCAGATACATGGGTGGGTAGACCAGATTCATTGGTGGGTNAAAAAAAGGTCCCTGCCACGAACAAATGGAAAAAAAAATGCCCCACCATAAACTAAAAGAAAAAAAAATGCCCCACCATAAACTAAAAGAAGAAAAAATGCCCCATCATGGGCTAGAAGAAGAAAACTAACCGAACAAAAAAAAAAAATAAAAAAAAATGCCCCACTACAAACTAACTGCTTGAGATTATTGGAGATTTCTTTTAGATCATTTTCCTAGTCAACATATTTGAATCTGTTCGGCGAATACGGCAGTGTAAAAATCAGATCAGGTCTCGTACAAAGCGCGGTTTGTGGGCCTCATGCGCCCTCCACCATAAGATCAGGTGTGGTACAAAGCGCGGCCCGTGGCCTCATGCGGACCGCCACGTTAATTGTTGCAGTCCGCGCACGCCTGATTTAGCATAAATAAACCTACTCATACTTCATTCAAGTGATGAAGAAGTCGCTTTTGAAAAATAAGTGAAAGAAAGAGAAAATGATGTCGCCATGACTTAGGTTCATTTTATTGTGTATCATTTGATCATGTGTAGTAAGAAAAGATCAACATTTCTATACAGCATCCAGTGACTGTTTATTTTAATACTATTTATACATTGTGTAATCTAATGCGGTTCGCGAAGGTAATAATCGTTATCAAATTGGCCCACCAATGTTTTACTTGATATTAAAGTGGCCCAACAATGTTTAACTTCACATCAAAGTGGCCCACCAATGTTTTACTTAATATCAAAGTGGCCAACCAATGTTTTACTTGATATCAAAGTGGCGCACCAATGTTTAACTTCACATCAAAGTAGCCCACCAATGTTTAACTTGATATCAAAGTGGCCCACCAATGTTTTACTTGATATCGAAGTGGCCCACCAATATTTAACTTGATATCAAAGTGGTCCACCAATGTTTTACTTGATATCAAAGTGGGGCACCAATGTTTTACTTGATATCAAAGTGGCGCACCGATGTTTAACTTCACATCAAAGTGGCCCACCAATGTTTTACTTGATATCAAAGTTTCCCACCAATGTGTAACTTGATATCAAAGTAGTCCACCAATGTTTTACTTGATATCAAAGTGGCCCACCAATGTTTTACTTGATATCAAAGTGGCCGACCAATGTTTTACTTGATATCAAAGTGGCCCACCAATGTTTTACTTGATATCAAAGTGGCCCATCAATGTTTAACTTCACATCAAAGTGGCCCACCAATATTTAACTTCAAATCAAAGTGGCCCACCAATGTTTAACTTGATATCAAAGTGGCCCACCAATGTTTTACTTGATATCAAAGTGGCCCACCAATGTTTTACTTGATATCAAAGTGGCCCACGAATGTTTTACTTGATATCAAAGTGGCCCACCAATGTTTAACTTGATATCAAAGTGGTCCACCAATGTTTTACTTGATATCAAAGTGGCCCAACAATGTTTTACTTGATATCAAAGTGGCCCACCAATGTTTTACTTGATATCAAAGTGGCCCACCAATGTTTTACTTGATATTAAAATGGCCCACCAATGTTTTACTTGATATCAAAGTGGTTCACCAATGTTTAGCTTCACATCAAAGTGGCCCACCAATGTTTAACTTCAAATCAAAGAGTCCCACCAATGTTTTACTTGATATCAAAGTGGCTCACCAATGTTTTACTTGATATCAAAGTGGCCCACCAATGTTTAACTTGATAGCCAAGTGGCCCACCAATGTTTAACTTGATATCAAAGTGGCTAACCAATTTTTAACTTCACATCAAAGTGGCCCAACACTGTTTTACTTGATATCAAGGTGGCCCACCAATGTTTAACTTCACATCAAAGTGGCCCACCAATGTTTTACTTGATATCAAAGTGGCCCACCAAGGTTTAACTTGATATCAAAGTGGTCCACCAATGTTTAACTTGATATCAAAGTGGCCCAACAATGTTTAACTTCACATCAAAGTGGCCCACCAATGTTTTACTTGATATCAAAGTGGCCCGCCAATGTTTTACTTGATATCAAAGTGGCCCACCAATGTTTAACTTCACATCAAAGTGGCCCACGAATGTTTTACTTGATATCAAAGTGGCCCAACAATGTTTAACTTGATATCAAAGTGGTCCACCAATGTTTTACTTGATATCAAAGTGGTCCACCAATGTTTTACTTATGATCAAAGTTGCCCACCAATGTTTTACTTGATATCAAAGTGGCCCACCAATGTTTTACTTGATATCAAAGTGGACGACCAATGTTTTACTTGATATCAAAGTGGCCCACCAATGTTTTACTTGATATCAAAGTGGCCCACCAATGTTTAACTTCACATCAAAGTGGCCCAACAATGTTTAACTTGATATCAAAGTGGCCCACCAATGTTTTACTTGATATGAAAGTGGCTCATCAATGTTTTACTTGATATCAAAGTGGCCCACCAATGTTTAACTTGATATCAAAGTTGTCCACAAATGTTTTACTTGATATTAAAGTGGCCCAACAATGTTTAACTTCACATCAAAGTGGTCAACCAAGGTTTTACTTGATATCAAAGTGGCCCAACAATGTTTAACCTGATATCAAAGTGGCCCACCAATGTTTAACTTCTCATCAAAGTGGCCCACCAATGTTTAACTTCACATCAAAGTGGCCCACCAATATTTAACTTCACATCAAAGTGACTCACCAATGTTTTACTTGATATCAAAGTGGCCCACCAATGTTTAACTTGATATCAAAGTGGCTCAACAATGTTTAATTTCACATCAAAGTGGCCCAACAATGTTTTACTTGATATCAAAGTGGCCCACCAATGTTTAACTTCACATCAAAGTGGCCCACCAATGTTTAAATTGATATCAAAGTGGTCCACCAATGTTTTACTTGATATCAAAGTGGCCCACCAATGTTTTACTTGCTATCAAAGTGACCCACCAATGTTTTACTTGATATCAAAGTGGCCCACCAATGTTTTACTTGATATCAAAGTGGCGCACCAATGTTTTACTTGATATCAAGGTGGCCCACCAATGTTTAACTTCACATCAAAGTGGCCCACCTATGTTTAACTTCACATCAAAGTGGCCCACCAATGTTTAACTTCACATCAAAGTGGCCCACCAATGTTTTACTTGATATCAAAGTGGCCCACCAATGTTTTACTTGATATCAAAGTGGCCCACCAATGTTTTACTTGATATCAAAGTGGCCCGCCAATGTTTAACTTCATATCAAAGGGACCCACCAATGTTTTACTTGATATCAATGTGGCCGCCAGAGTTTAACTTGATATCCAAGTGTCTCCACATTATATAATTACTCCGAATCAGAGTGGCCATTGATTTTTTTTGTGATGGCCACGTCTGATTTTAACCCTTTATTTATTAACTTGTGTTGAAACTGGCCAATAGCAGCAAGCTTTAGTTGGCAATAGTAGTAGTATTAATAGGAAATAGTAGCAATTCTTAGTTTGCAATAGTAGTAAGACTAAGTTAGCAATAGTAGCAATTTTTAATAGGCAATAGTACTAGATCTTAGTGGGAAATAGTAGCGTGTCTTAAAATAATTTAAGTCTTGTTACAATTCAAAGATGGGCCGGTGCAGGATGGATGCAATGCTAAGCCTGCTGGCCGGTGTATGATGGTTGTAAGGCTGAGCCTGCTGGCCGGTGTATGATGGTTGTAAGGCTGAGCCTGCTGGGCGGTGTATGATGGTTGTAAGGCTGAGCCTGCTGGCCGGTGTATAATGGTTGTAAGGCTGAGCCTGCTGGCCGGTGTATGATGGTTGTAAGGCTGAGCCTGCTGGCCGGTGTATGATGGTTGTAAGGCTGAGCCTGCTGGCCGGTGTATGATGGTTGTAAGGCTGAGCCTGCTGGCCGGTGTATGATGGTTGTAGGGCTGAGCCTGCTGGCCGGTGTATGATGGTTGTAAGGCTGAGCCTGCTGGCTGGTGTATGATGTTGTAAGGCTGAGCCTGCTGGCCGGTGTATGATGGTTGTAAGGCTGAGTCGGCTGGCCGTGTATGATGGTTGTGAGGTTGAGCCTGCTGGCCGGTGTATAATATTTGTTAGGTTGTGTTTTGGTGAACGTGTAAAAAGTGTGATAAAAAGAAACCAATCTAATATGGATATCGCTGCCTCTCTCTGACATCTTTTTGGAAGGAGGGAATATGGGGTTGTTATCGGTGTCTCCAGCCACACCGACTCTGGCCACCTTGAATCTGGCCACCTTGACTCTGGTCACCTCAATTCTG
This sequence comes from Lymnaea stagnalis, assembly GCA_964033795.1. Taxonomy (NCBI): domain Eukaryota; kingdom Metazoa; phylum Mollusca; class Gastropoda; family Lymnaeidae; genus Lymnaea; species Lymnaea stagnalis. Next base: position 511,948 of record CAXITT010000220.1, read on the forward strand.
GCGACCTTGAATCTGGACACGTTGACCCTGGTTGCCTGGACTCTGACCACCTTGATTCTGGCCACTGTGACTCTGGCCACCTTATCGCTGTCCACTTTGACTCTGGTCACCTTGACTCTAGCCACCATGACTCTGGCCAACTTGTCTCCGTCCACTTTGATTCTGACCACCTTGACTCTGGCCACCTTTACTCTGGCCACCTTGACTCTGGCCACCTTGGCTCTGGCCACCTTTGCTCTGACCACCTTGACTCTGGCCCCGACTTTTTGAGTCTGTATGCAATTCTGGCCCGATTGTGTGAGTGAATGTATGCCTAGCCCCTATAGTTTGAGCTCGTATGTATGTCTAACCCGGACTGTCTGAGTATGTATGTATGTCTGACCCGGACAGTCCGAGTCTGAATGCATGTCTGACCCCGACTATGTGTGTTTGTATGTACGTCTCTGTGCCATATGTCTGTCAGTGGCGTCATAATGTATGGGCCCAGTTTACACTGGCCAAGGGCCCCACGCAAGGGGGGGGAGGGGGGCTCCACGTTTCTAGGATACTCAGTCTTATAGAGGCATCATGCTTGACATATTTTAATGAAAAGTGAAAGATTTGACAATCTAATTGGATTTAAAATTCCCAATTTACCAATTTAAACCCACGATATTATTAAATGTTAGCACATTCCAACATAAACATTATAAATGCGAATCAAAGTTGGACAATTCAAATTTTTTAAAAGGGGAATAAGTCTCGTCAACAAGTTTTCCTTTTCCGACAAATAAAAAAAATTTAAAAAATTATGTAAGAATTAGCTTCGTATCATAATGGGACAATAACGTTTGCACTGGGTTTCACTTATGTGCAAGGAAAATGACATCTTTCAGAACATTGACTTTAAACCAATAATAAAACAATTCTCTCTCAAAAGAAAAAAAAATACGTTAACTATTTTGTTGATTTATATTACAAAATTTATTCTATCTATCTGTTTATAATGATAATTTATCGCCCTCTGTGATTATTTATAGTTTAATTTTGATAGTTTTTTAAAACTATTATTGATTTTGAATGAATGATTTAGTTGTTTTTTATCAATAAATTGAATTCAGCGAAGTTTAACTACAGTTTAAGAGTCTTTATTTTCCTTTTACATTTTTTATTCCTCTTGGTGAGTTGGTTGGCAGCAGGACCTGCCCCCCCCCCCAACTGGTTAAGCATGGGGCAAGTACCCCTCTTCTCACGGCCCAGGTATGTTGTGTTGCTAGAGGGCCCCAGTATTTTTTAAAACTATTATTTATTTTGAATGAATTATTTAGTTGTTTTTTTTCAATAAATTGAATTCAGCGAAGTTTAACTACAGTTTAAGAGTCTTTATTTTCCTTTTACATTTTTTATTCCTCTTGGTGAGTTGGTTGGCAGCAGGACCTGCCCCCCCCCCCCCAACTGGTTAAGCATGGGGCAAGTACCCCTCTTCTCACGGCCCAGGTATGTTGTGTTGCTAGAGGGCCCCAGTGCATTACTGTGCCCAGGGCCTCCTATGTTGTTAAGTCGGCCCTGATGTCTTTATGTTTGTATGTTTATATGGCTGGTGCTGACTGTGTTAGTCTGTAAGACTGCTTGTCTGTATGTCTATATAACTTTATGTCTGTGCATCTGTATGTCTGTCTCTGACTGTGTGAATCTGTATGAATAACTGTACGAGTCAAAATTGCTTCATGCCTGTCCCTGACTTAAAGTCCGTATGACTGTATGTCTGGCAACGACTGTGTGAGTGTAGGTCTGTATGTCTTTATGTATGACTGTATGTCTGGCAACGACTGTGTGAGTGTAGGTCTGTATGTCTTTATGTATGACTGTATGTCTGGCAACGACTTTGTGAGTGTAGGTCTGTATGTCTTTATGTATGACTGTATGTCTGGCAACGACTGTGTGAGTGTAGGTCTGTATGTCTTTATGTATGACTGTATACCTGGCAACGACTGTGTGAGTGTAGGTCTGTATGTCTATATGTATGACTGTATGTCTGGCAACGACTGTGTGAGTGTATGTCTGTATGTCTTACCCTGACTGGGGTAGGCTGCGTTCTGTGGGACCGGAAGTGGGAATGCCACAGTTAGCAAACACACGCACGGCCAAAGCTAACTAAACAGAAGAAAATAAAATTGACTTTATTCTAAACACTGTCCGTCTGTCTGACTGTCTGTCTGACGGTCTGACCTTACGGAAACATCTGAATGAGTGTTTATTTTGTTCCATAGTTTCTGCAAGTAACGATCAAGGTAAAAGAAATGTGTATGATGTATTGTCGGATCCGGGCGGCGTACTGTGTGGCTCACTGGGTCGCACGGTGGCGCAGTGTGCCGTCTGGTGCATGCCTTTGAAATAACGATCTTGGCGCCTCACACTCCCTTGCACGGCAAACAAATGCTCAGAACCTGCAAGAAAATTTTGTCCGATAATCATTTTTTTTGCATCTATCGGTACATGTATTGCTATTTCCAAATGATATATGACGTCGTACATTTACACATTTAAGATTTGAAAAATATCATTATATTTTGACCAAAAGTTATATCCTACTATTATATTACATTCAGTGGTGCAGGTAAGGTTACTGCCACCCGGGGCGGGCCAAGTTTATTTACTCCCCCCACCCCCTCTCCATGAGAAAAACACACGAACTTAGCCGCAATTGCCGCCCCTCAGAGTAAAGAAAAACTCCTCCTAAGGCGAAACGCACCCCACTGTGCCCCCTCCCTACGCCCCCCTACGCCCCCTCCCTACGCCCCAACTCCATGAGACAAACACACGAACTTAGCCGCAATTGCCGCCCCGCAGAGTAAAGAAAAACTCCTCCTAAGGCGAAACGCACCCCACTGTGCCCCCTCCCTACGCCCCCCTACGCCCCCTCCCTACGCCCCATTTCTTGCGCCCCCTCCCTACACCCCCTCCCTACGCCACCTCCCTAAGCCCCCCCTACACCCCTCCCTGCGCACCCCTCCCTACACCCCCTCCCTACACCCCCTCCCTGCGCACCCCCTCCCTACGCCCCTGTTTGCATTACATAAACACGTTAAACATTGGTAGTGGCATTCTTATTTGAACATTTTCTCTGTGTGAGATTTTCGCAGCATGCCTCTACCCGTGTGAGTACGCTTTTGTCTAGGCGTGTGAATATATGCATGGTGTTTATAGATGCGTGGTCTGATCATGCGCGAGGAGGACAATACATGCGTGGTGTGGGTTTTTGAGTGGTGTGCAAATTTAAGTGTTTTGCATTTGTGCGTGGTGTGTGTTTTTGAGTGAAGCGCAAATTTACGTGCTTTGCATTTGTGCCTGGTGTGCAAATAAACGTGATGTGTCTTTGTGCTCTTCAAAGATTGTCAACTCTAGTTTCTATCCTATTTGTCGAGCATTCTTCTGTTCGAGATGCCTGGTATGCGTCTGTGTTATCATTTCTAGATTCTCTATTGTGTCGCTACGCTCCAGAAATAATCCCTTCTCAAACCGATGACGTAAGTCAATCCCCCCACAGCTCAAGGATGATGTCAGTTAATCCACGGCTTAAGGGTTACCGTGGCCTAGGTTTATCTAAGACTTAAGGCTGTACCATTAGTTAGGATCAGGAGCCACCAGGGAAGTCACTCAATACGCCGTGCCACTGGATAAAATCGTACGTCAAAATGGCGCTGGTCGTAAAAGCAGAGCCCCCACGTATTCAAATAAAGACCGGGAGAATAGAACTGTATCTTTATGGTCTTATTAGGTCAGCAGGGGTGTATCTAAGGGGTTTTTCAACCACATGTGTTTCTTATTTGAGGAACTTTGGCAGATAATTTTAATGAAAAATATTTCAACAACTTAACTATTGGTCTCGTGAAGCACACACTTGACTTCCTTCCTTGCATTTTCCCATGGCTTCGACTTTGAGCTGTAAAGTGTTAATGTGAGACTTTGACCTTGACCTTTGAGTGTAACGCGAGCGGTAAGAGCAGATAACCCGCTGTCTTAACCCTGTCATCTCCTGAATGCATTTTTAAGTTGTGCTTATTCCATGTTATTAGGCTTCTTATGAATCGGAAGAACTTCAACGCAAAACTAACTACGCAAGTGTGGATTATTGCTGGATATAATGGTAGTGGCCTAAAGAACTGTAGTGGATAGAATTGTAGTTGCTGAATTTATTGTAGTGGCTAGAATTTAAAAATAGAAAATATTAGTCAGAATTGTAGAAGCTTGAAAATTAAAATATGAATGTTTAAAAAAACATATTTTTGGATAATGATGTATGGGGAATGCACCGAGTCTTTATTAGTTGTTGGAAGACCCAGCCAAGGTTGCCGCTCTAAATGAGAAGACCACTGAGGACATCTGGAGAGGATGTGATACCACGCAAGGGTCAAGCTGATGTTTCGACAGAACCATCGGAGAAGAACTTTGGATTTTAACGCTATGCTCAGAGGCTGCTCTCATTGTACTGTCAGTAACCAGAGGTAGACTAGTGGTGCTGTCAGAAACCAAAGGCAGACTAGTGGTACTGGTAGAAACCAAAGGCAGACTAGTGGTACTGTTAGAAACCAAAGGCAGACTTTTGGTACTGTTACAAACCAAAGGCAGACTAGTGGTACTACCATAAATCAAAACCAGACTAGTGGTACTGTTAGAAACCAAAGGCAGACTAGTGGTACTGGTAGAAACCAAAAGCAGACGACTCTGCTACCAAACGCTGGCGTCTCGTATTCCAGAAGCCAAAGGCTTAGGTCTCGTACAACCAAAAGGCACAGGCAGACGACTCGTACTATCAAGAGACAAAGGCAGACGACTAGTACTATTAAAAGACGAAGGCAGATTACTCGTCCTATCAGACGCCGAAGGCAGACCCCTTGTACTTTCAGAAAGCAAGGACCAGAAGACCCATTGTACCGCCTGATGCAAAGGGCCAGGTGACTCATTAAAATACCAGAAGTCAAAGACCAAAGTATTCATTGACCGGTCACAACTGAGTTGTGGGCCCCTGGAGACAGATCAATGACAAAGTATTCATTGACCGGTCATAAATGAGTTGTGGGCCCCTGGAGACAGATCAATGACAAAGTATTCATTGACCGGTCACAACTGAGTTGTGGGCCCCTGGAGACAGATCAATGACAAAGTATTCATTGACCGGTCACAACTGAGTTGTGGGCCCGTGGAGACAGATCAATGACAAAGTATTCATTGACCGGTCACAACTGATTTGTGGGCCCCTGGAGACAGATCAATGACAAAGTATTCATTGACCGGTCACAACTGAGTTGTGGGCCCCTGGAGACAGATCAATGACAAAGTGTTCATTGACCGGTCACAACTGAGTTGTGGGCCCGTGGAGACAGATCAATGACAGAGCGCGATCCAAGCATGAACCCAATAACACTGAATCTCCGAGAATAAAGGGATGTAGAGGTGCACGTCAAAATAGAGGGATGTGGAGGTGCAGGCAAGAATAGAGTGATGTGAGATTGCAGGCCAGAATAGAGTGATGTAAGAGTGCAGGCCAAACTAGAGGGATGTGGTGATGCAGGCCAGAATAGAGTGATGTGGTGATGCAGGCCAGAATAGATTGATGTGAGAGTGCAGGCCCGAATAGAGGGATGTGAGAGTGCAGGCCAGAATAGAGGGATGTGAGAGTGCAGGCCAGAATAGAGAGATGTGAGAGTGCAGGCCAGAATAGAGTGATGTGAGAGTGCAGGCCAGAATAGAGTGATGTGAGAGTACAGGCCAGAATAGAGTGATGTGGAGGTGCAGGCCAGAATAGATTGATGTGGAGATGCAGGCCAGAATAGAGTGATGTGAGATTGCAGGCCAGAATAGAGTGATGTAAGAGTGCAGGCCAAACTAGAGGGATGTGGTGATGCAGGCCAGAATAGAGTGATGTGGTGATGCAGGCCAGAATAGAGTGATGTGAGAGTGCAGGCCCGAATAGAGGGATGTGAGAGTGCAGGCCAGAATAGAGGGATGTGGATTTGCAGGCCAGAATAGAGTGATGTGGAGGTGCAGGCTAGAATAGAGTGATGTGGATTTGCAGGCCAGAATTGAGTGATGTGGAGGTGCAGGCCAGAATAGAGTGATGTGGAGGTGCAGGCCAGATAGAGTGATGTGGTGATGCAGGCCAGAATAGAGTGATGTGAGAGTGCAGGACAGAATAGAGGGATGTGAGAGTGCAGGCCAGAATAGAGTGATGTGGATTTGCAGACCAGAATAGATTGATGTGGAGGTGCAGGCCAGAATAGAGTGATGTGAGATTGCAGGCCAGAATAGAGTGATGTAAGAGTGCAGGCCAAACTAGAGGGATGTGGTGATGCAGGCCAGAATAGAGTGATGTGGTGATTCAGGCCAGAATAGAGTGTTGTGAGAGTGCAGGCCCGAATAGAGGGATGTGAGAGTGCAGGTCAGAATAGAGGGATGTGAGAGTGCAGGCCAGAATAGAGGGATGTGAGAGTGCAGGCCAGAATAGAGGGATGTGAAAGTGCAGGCAAGAATATATTGATGTGGAGGTGCAGGCCAGAATAGAAGTGATGTGGAGATGCAGGCCAGAATAGATTGATGTTGAGGTGCAGGCCATAATAGAGGGATGTGGATTTGCAGGCCAGAATAGAGTGATGTGGAGGTGCAGGCAAGAATAGAGGGATGTGGAGGTGCAGGCAAGATTAGAGTGATGTGGTGATGCAGGCCAGAATAGAGGGATGTGAGAGTGCAGGCCAGAATAGAAGGATGTGAAAGTGCAGGCCAGAATAGAGGGATGTTGAGTTGCAGACCAGAATAGATTGATGTGGAAGTGCAGGCCAGAATAGAGTGATGTGGAGGTGCAGGCCAGATAGAGTGATGTGGTGATGCAGGCCAGAATAGAGGGATGTGAGAGTGCAGGCCAGAATAGAGTGATGTGGATTTGCAGACCAGAATATATTGATGTGGAGGTGCAGGCCAGAATAGTGGGATGTTGATGTGCAGGCCACAATAGAGTGATGTGGAGGTGCTGATCAGAATAGTCCTGCGCGCGATGGACGATGGCAAACTCTCTATTCTCACTCTGTTAGATCTCTCTGCTGCATTTGATACCATTGACCACCAGATTCTTCTTGACCGCCTTCATCTTTCTTTCGGACTTACTGGCTCAGCTTTAAACTGGTTTCAATCATATCTTTCTGATAGAACTCAAAAAGTCTCTATTTCCAACCGCTCTTCCAAACCTTCAGCTCTGTCTATTGGAGTTCCTCAAGGATCGGTCCTTGGGCCGGTCCTTTTCATCCTCTACACTAAACCTCTATCATCTCTCATTAGCCACCACTCAGTTTCCAGTCAATCCTTTGCTGATGACACTCAAATCAGTGACTCTTGCTTTCCTGATCAACTTGATGCCACAATCCTTCGCATACAGGAGTGCGTGGACGATGTAAAGCGTTGGATGACTTGCAACAAACTGAAGCTAAATGATGATAAAACGGAAATCCTTCTCATCCACTCTCAAAACAAACCTCTCCCTCCATTCGCTCCTTCTTCTATATCTATTGGCAACTCTGACATCACACTCTCTCCCTCTGCCAGAAACCTTGGAGTCACGCTTACGGACACCCTCTCCATGGACAAACATGTCACGAATATATGCAGATCAGCATATAACGAAATTAGAAAAATCAGCACCATTAGACACCTCCTCTCCTTTGATGCCACAAAAACTCTCGTCTCTTCACTCATTCTTTCAAAATTTGACTACTGTAACATTCTTCTCTCAGGCATTCCTCAACACCACATAGAAAAACTTCAGAAGGCACAGAACTCAGCATGCAGACTCATTTTTAAATTAAAGAAACATGACCACATTCAACCACACATGCGGCAACTCCACTGGCTTCCAATATCCTCTCGCATCAAATACAAGTCTTCCAATCTTTGCTTCAACTCGTTCACTGACCCTCACTTTCCTGTCTATCTCTCTGAACTGTTGCTTCCTTACATCCCCACAAGACAACTACGTTCTTCCATTGACAGTAGAACCCTCTCAATCCCAAGAACTAAAACTAAGACCATCGGTGAACGCTCCTTCTGCTTCCATGGGCCCACGTTCTGGAACCAGCTCCCCTTCCATATACGTCATAGTGAAACCTCGTCCATTTTCAAAAAGTCCCTTAAAACTCATCTGTTTAGGTCCGCCTATGACCTGTGATGCACCCTCCTTGCCCTACCTAATTTTCTGTTTCGGTTTAATCCTGAAGTGTCAAAGTGTCCTCTTTTTATAGCCATTTTCATTGTTTCTATAGAATAGTAGTTACTATCCTAGTGTCTCATTTGTATTTACTTAGTTTACATGTTTTAATAATTGTAAAGCGCTTAGAGCTTTATGATAAGCGCTATATAAAAATGCCTAAATAAATAAATAAATAAATAAATAAATAGAGGGATGTGGTGATGCAGGCCATAGTCCTCTTTGGGATGTGGTGATGCAGGCCATAGTCCTCTTTGGGATGTGGTGATGCAGGCCATAGTCCTCTTTGGGATGTGGTGATGCAGGCCATAGTCCTCTTTGGGATGTGGCGCCATTGGTGGTGTTGAAAATTATGCTTTCGTCATGTTACAAACATTTAATTACCGTCATCTAATGTAGACTCTATCGTGTGGTACCCTTCTTATATCATATAACTTAATGCAGTATTACATCCCACAAATTCTTTTCTTGTTCTTATTTCAGTGTTACCCTCAAATGTTTCATTCTCTAAATTAATATAATTATTTCAATATTACCCTCTATGGTAACTTACAAGAATGCATGTACTTCTTTCAGCCACTGACCCATGCAAACTTACCTGCCGTGCCAAAGGTGTACATTTCTACGCCAATCTCCCAGCCAGGTTAGGAGATGGGGAATCGTGTAGTACTGGTCAGATAAAGGCCGTCTGCGTCAAAGGTCTTTGCCAGGTAAGTCGAACAGCAACAACAACGCCACTTCGATTGTTGAGCAGCAACCTGGCAAAATATAGGACATAGAAACAAGACATTTGACAGACAAGCCATTGGACCTAGAACTGAAAAAAATTAACAGACAGGTCATAGGACATAGAAACAGACAAGACATGGGGCCTAGAAACAAAGCGTTTGACAGGTAATTGGACAGAGAAACAAGAAATGTAATAGACAGATCATTGGACCTAGAAACAGACAGGTCATATTAACTAGAAACAGACAGGTCATAGGACTTAGAAACAGACAGTTCATAGGACCTAGAAACAAAGCATTTGACAGACAGGTCATTCAGTTGAAGTTTCGTTGTAAATTGAAAATGCATGGATCATTTACACAAATTATATTGTCTGTCTCTTTAACACATTTTGTAGATATTTGATAGACAAGTTTGAGTTTTAGATGCACTTAATTATTTTCATTATCTTTGATATGCAACAGAAATATTCAAATAGAAATGACACAGAAACATTCTGATAGAAATTAGACAGTAAAATTCAGGTAGAATGAGATAGTGGGGTAGACATGAGACATGATCTGACGCCATTGCTTTGTCTGTGCTAGGTTGTCGGCTGTGATGACCTGGTGGCCTCACGAGCGGTCAAGGACAAATGTGGCGTGTGCAAGGGGGACAATTCTTCCTGTAAGACAATTTCCGGCATCTTTACCAGTACGGAGCTGAAGCGAGGTTTAAATGACATCATGAACATCCCTGCTGGGAGTACCAGCATCAACATCACAGAACTCATGGCCAGTAGAAATTCACTCAGTAGGTATTTTTGGGGTATACTATGTTATTATTGCTGAGGATATACTATGTCAGTATTGCTGGAGCATGCTATGTCAGTATTGCTGGTGTGTACTCTGTCAGTATTGCTGGGGTGTACTATGTCAGTATTGCTGGGGTGTACTATGTCAGTATTGCTGGGGTGTACTATGTCATTATTGCTGGGGTCTACTATGTCATTATTGCTGGGGTGTACTATCTCATTATTGTTGGGATATACTAATTCTATATTTGATTGTACTGCTACGTACCAAGCAATGAGCTGTTACGGGTTTCATGTTTTACATTAAAAAGAAAAATACAAATTATAAACATACAAAAATAGTTTTAGGTTTAAGTAACTATTATTTAGGTTTAAGTAACATTTGTTTGGATTGAGGAAAAAATTGTTTAGGTTTAAGTAACATTTATTTAGGTTGTAGTAACATTTGTTTAGGTTTCACTAACATTTGTCAAGTTTGAAGTAAGATTTGTTTAGGTTGAAGTAACCCCATTAATCTTTGCAAGTCAAAGAATATGAATCAAGGTTTATTGACATATGACGTCTAATGGATTCTTAGACTTCTCTTACATCAAACTGTCGTTTGATACATGTTTGTATTCCACAATCCAGTACTCACACAAAGGGTGGGGGACCCCTTGGCGTTACTCCGACAGCGATGCATGAAAAAACGTATAATGTTTAACAGGAAATCCTGTAAACCCAATAATGCCCTTCGCCACATTAAAACTATCTGACACTACAGACTACATTCTCTTACATACCAATGTCTGTTACTGCAGTCCTTCCCGTTAACAATGTCTGTTACTTCAGTCCTTCACGTTAACAATGTATGTTACTCCAGTCCTTCACGTTAACAATGTGTTACTTCAGTCTTTCACATTACCAATGTGTGATACTGCAGTCCTTCACATTACCAATGTCGGTTACTTCAGTCCTTCACGTTAACAATGTCTGTTACTTCAGTCCTTCACATTACCAATTTCTGTTACTGCAGTCAGTCCTTCACATTACAAATATCTGTCAGTACAGTCATTCACATAACAATGTCTTTAAAAAGACACTACACCTGTCAATACACCTGTCACTTCACCTGTCAATACATCTCTCAATTCATCTGTCACTTCATCTGTCACAAAATCTGTCACTACACCTGTCAATACATCTCTCAATTCATCTGTCAATACACCTCTCACTACATCTGTCACTACATCTGTCAATACATTTGTCACTACATCTGTCACTACATCTGTCACAAAATATGTCACTACACCTGGCACTACATCTGTCACTGCATCTGTCAATACACCTCTCACTACATCTGTCACTACATCTGTCAATACATTTGTCACTACATCTGTCACTACATCTGTCACTACATCTGTCACTACATCTGTCACTACATCTGTCACTACAGTTCTGGAAGACTCCTCGGGCCAAACCTTCATCAATGGTGAAACGAAAAGTCCTACTTCCGGTGACGTCATAGCGGCAGGGGCGGTGTTCTCGTACGCAGCCAGAAGTCCCACCAACTCCAAAGAAAGCGTGGTGTCCCTTGGACCCACCAACGAAACCATCACTTTGAAGGTGGGGCATTCCTTGGTTTTTCTTTCTTTTGTTTCGATACTTAATTGATTATTGAGCAGCGTGTCAGAGCCATTTGATCCAAAGCTTTTGCAAAAAATTAACTTAAATGTGCTATAAGCGCTCCAAGTCATTTCCCCTCCCACACATTGCGGTTAGTTGACTTAAAACAAGAAGGAGTACACACTAAATATAAAACATGACACAGACAAACAATTGTAATTGGATAATTGAGTGAACTCGTTAAAACGAAAGACTAAAAGGATGACGCAGACAGGGGTCTAAAGATTACGCAGACAGGGGTCTAAAGATTACGCAGACAGGGGTCTAAATTTATTTGATAAAAGAGAAAATTATCATGTCACCTCTGTTTTAAAACACATTCATGCGTACTTCTTAAAATTTACACTATAACTATTTTAAGGGAATTCTTTAGAAGAAAATATGAATTAAAATGTCAACACTGTGCACAGTAAATCTGATGAATTCCCATAGGTCATGAAATAAAAAAATCAAAACACATTTAGACAAGAACTATGTAGGGAATTGCTTCAAATTGCCGGAATTTGCAGAGCCCCCGTTGGTTGAAAACACACAAGTGCAAGGACGACATGTGGCGCTGAAATGTTTGTTTAAACATGTTTCGCTCTCTGTGTATTCCCTGAGGCGATCTATGTTGGTGGTCTGTGCCTTAATAGAAAGATCCCGTTCCCGTGGTGTTTGAAAGGATACCGCAACAAGGAATTTCGCTGTAAGTCTTGCGTCTGTCAATTCAAGGACGTCATAGGAAGAATTGGCATAAGTCAGATGTTGCAAGTTTTAACACATGAAATCCAATCCTAGCAGCCGACTGCGTCTATTGAGCTACTCCGAGGATGGCCCATGATTCATGCAGATTTTCTATCATAATAATACTGAGTTGACAAGTCAATGCCTTTTTGGATCTTTTCTTTTGGGCATTTAAACTTAAATGACGTCAGACACAAACATTTTTAAAAGCTTGTGAACCACAACCCATTCATAGCACTAAATGTTTTGGTGAGGGGAAAACAAACAAACATTTTCAGTGATTACTGAGTTGAAATGAAGAAACGTGTTCAAGCAGTACCCAATTATAATTTTAATTATAGGGAAAACAACACAATTTAAATTATAAAAAAAGAGATATAATTATATATATACATAAATAAATAAATACAGCTGTAGAAAACTGAAAGTGATTAGATACAGACCCAAACATTCCCTCCTAAACATTTTTTTTTTAAAATGAGCAAAATGTCCCCATTTCATTGGCTTAAAACGTTTGTGTTGCAGCTGCTGCTACGAGACATCACCCCTGGAATCATCTACACATTCAGTGTCCCCAACATTCTCAGTGACGTCGTCCTTCGTCAAATCACTCATCGTAGTCAACCTATAGAAGTCGCCTCGGGAGCCGAGTACACATTGGAGTCTCAGGGCGGTGTAGGCGTACAGTCAGCTGTGTTAGCAGCAAGCCAAGATGGCCCCGAGGACAGGCACATGGCTGAGGTCACTATGAACACCGACGTAATGTTAAATCGCACTACCACTGCGTCCACGGGTGTAGAGAGTGCTGCACACCAAGTCACCCCAACCTCAGCAAACTTTAAAGACTTGAAATTTAAGAATGTTTCTAAAGCAGAAACTTTGAATAACACAAATTTGGTGGCTTCGTTAGAGGACAGTCCTAAGCGGGGGAAACCTATCGACGACATCAATGAGGCGTCAGGAAATGCAACAATAGATTTGAGGCCAGACAGCTTGGACAATGGGGGAAACACGTCAGTAAACGTACAAGAAAGGAAACAAACGGAAACTGTTGGTGATGTCCTTGACAAGCTTGAAACACCATCGGAAAAAACAGAGCAAGCTGCTGACGTGGATGGCAGTGTCAAACAACAAGTCACGACGTCAGAGAGGCCTGACGCTGACACAAGAACCTTTGTAGCTGAGGAAATCTCTTCAATAAAAAATGTATCAGACAGACAGAATTCTGTAGAAGTCAGTGTTAAAGGCAGTGACAAAGTACAACCGTCTGAATTAGATCGACCACACCTGGACACCCCGAATAAAGAAGACTCATCTACTGAAACTTTGCTTGCCCCTAAGATACTTGTGGTAACCAGAGACGCTAGTCAATATCACTTACCCAAATATTCACAAACCTTTAATTATCACGCTCAGCAAGGCGCTCAGCGTGGACAAATTTCTCACCAGGAGAACTCTCGCGAACAAGATACTTCAAGGTCACAGGACGACAGCCAAAACATTCAACCTCCAAAAATAGTACAAAAATCTTCACCTCAACGAAGGTCAGAGTTCAGAAGGTCTCAACAGCTTGGCACACCACATTTCGGTAGTTTGAACTCAGGCCGGGGCGACAGAATCAGTGCTTTCGGCACGTCTTTAAATCAGGTGGGAGGCACGCCACGCGAAGATCCTGGCAGGCAACGAGCAAGAGCTGAACGACAACGACAGCTGCAAGAACGTCAGATCCTGGAGGAGCAACGCAGACGTCGCATCGAACACCAAGAAGAGTTGTACAACCAGAGGCTGAGGGAATACAACAAGAAACTGCAGAGACGGGCAGAGATGGTGGCGACCCGCCAGCAACGATGGAATGGAGCCAGAGCCGAGGCCAAATTGCCCGGTAGAAGTCATCAAAGCTCGGACAGACAGGAAGAGCACCAGAGAGGAAGTCATGGCAATAGGAAAACTGGCACGGTGACTCATGAAACAGCTTTCAACGTCGCCCTCACTGATGCAGGTCCCGTAGTCACAAAAGTGCGGGACCAGAAAATAGAGACCCCACGGGATCCAGATGAATCTAGTTTTAGACAACAAACCGATCCAGAACCCACCCGCATTACATTGAAAGGAGGGCCGATTTTCGCACAGCCAGAAGGGCTCACAGATGATACACAAGACGGAAATGAAGTGATTAACAAAGCTGAAAATTATGACGTAGACAGTGATCTGTCCAAGAGACACCCCAACGGTAAGCACGGAGATAATGGCGACGGCAGCCTACCAATAAGTGTCAGCAGTGGCCATGATGCTAAATCAGAACCTGGAAAAGATTCAAACAATATTGAGGATCTTTCAACAACATCTCGATTGGAGTCTAACGACAAGGAAGAGCAATCTCAACGTCCCGATGAAGAAACTGAGCTAGCTAAGCCTCCCCTCTACAATTCCTATGAAAATGTCGCTACGCCCAAACCTCACCAGCACCCCTCCTATGAAAATGGCGCCACTGATGTCAATGATGGGGCTTTCATTACAATCCGACAACGTCCTAAACCAGCTGGTCCCCGTTACATCCCAGTTGCCTCCCCTGAATCGTCCGCGTTGACAGGAAATGATATTCGCTTGGACCAATCATCGGAGACCATTTCAAATGATCTGTCACTAACCAATCAAATTTCCTCTGAATACAGGCCGCCCAATAATGAAGTATTTCCCAGCAATATTTTACCGAATCAGATTTCGTTGACGTCAGAGCAGAATTCCCGGAACACAGCGTACGAATGGAGAATATCAGGGCTGACAGAATGTACACATTCTTGTGGTGGAGGTAAGGGAAATAATCGCATTTTGAAAGAAACTGTTGACATAGGTCTATAACTAAATAATTATTTCCCTTGAATTATGTGACGATGGCAGAATATATATAGGTTACCGGAAATTTGATCGAAAGAAATTTCGACGACGGAAAATTGATCGAATATTTTAATTTTTTTTCAGTTCACACATTAAAATTTTCGTCAAATTTCTTTTTGAATGCAGCATTACATTGTTTACATTAAAACAAAATAATGCGCTCTAAAAGAAATTTGAAGTAAAATTTTAACGTGTGAACTGAAAAAAAAGATTCAAACAAATTTCCGTCAATCAATTTTCCGTCGACGAAATTTGTTTCGATCAAATTTTCGGATACGGAATATATATGACATCGATAATCAACTTACGTATTGCCTGCTAAATCTCCTTTAAAAAAAGCCCATATATTTTACCATAGTGCCGGTGATTTCAGCTTACACGTATCTAACCCCTCAGAAGCCAGGTAATCAGAGCCAAACGCTCAATAAACACTGACTTGACCTCTGACAACACCATGAGCAGTTACACCCGGAATAATGATAAATGCTTCACTGTGCCTCGGTGTAGCACAGTTCACTATCAACAGTCATTCTTCCCACGAACAATAATTGCTTGGAACCAACTGGACAATACCGCCGTGGACTCGATATCAATCGAGAGTTTCAAGGCTGCCCTGGCATCTGCTAGGTGCGGTTAGGATGGCCATATTGTTTCCCACATATGCCAGTACTTGGTTGCAGAAACGTGGTCTATCATAATCAGAAACCATGACAGATTTCTATGTTTTATTGTGTGTGTGGAGGGGGATTGGTGTTTGGTTCAGCAGGGCATCAAGGTAAGGCAGGGCACCAGGGTAAGGCAGGGGATCAGGGTAAGGCAGGGTATCAAGGTTAGGCAGGGCATCAAGGTAAGGCAGGGCACCAGGATATGGTAGGGTATCAAGGTAAGGCAGGGCATCAAGGTAAGGCAGGGCATCAAAGTAAGGCAGGGCATCAGGGTAAGGCAGGGCATCAAGGTAAGGCAGGGCACCAAAGTAAGGCTGGGCAGCAGGGTAAGGCAGGGTATCAAGGTTATGCAGGGCTTCAAGGTAAGGCAGGGCACCAGGATAATGTAGGGTATCGAGGTAAGGCAGGGCATCAAGGTAAGGCAGGGCATCAAAGTAAGGCAGAGCACCAGGGTATGGCAGAGCATCAAGGTAAGGCAGGGCACCAGGGTAAGGCAGGGCATCAAGGTAAGGCAGGGCACCAGGGTAAGACTCCCGTAGTTCCATTCCGAGGGCACCAGAGTAAGGAATGGTATCAAGGTAAGGCAGGGCATCAAGGTAAGGCAGGGCACCAGGGTAAGGCAGGGTATCAAGGTCAGGCAGGGCACCAAGGTAAGGCAGGGCACCAGGGTAAGGTAGGGTTTCAGGGTAAGGCAGGGCATCAGAGTAAGGCAGGGTATCCAGGTAAGGTAGTGCACCAGGGTAAGGCAGGGTATCCAGGTAAGGCAGGGCACCAGGGTAAGGCAGGGTATGAAGGTAAGGCAGGGCATCAAGGTAAGGCAGGGCATCAAGGTAAGGCAGGGCATCAGGGTAAGGCAGTGTATCCAGGATATGGCAGGGTATCAAGATAAGGCAGGGTTTCAAGGTAAGGCAGGGCACCAGGGTAAGGTAGGGTATCAAGGTAAGGCAGGGCACAAGGGGAAGGTAGGGTATCAAGGTAAGGCAGGGCATCAGGGTATGTCACAGAACGGTTGTTACGGAGGAGGGCTCCGGTCCTGACTTATCACCAACTATACTGACTTAGCAGTGGTCAGTACAGGACCGCTCCTCTCTGTGATTTATATTGTGGGTATCTAGGCGTTGAGACAGATAAAAGCACAACGAAGACTTGGACGAAATGCAACAACTCAAACTCCAGGTGTCCAAACGATAATGAAAGTATGTTTATTTCTAAGATATAAGTGTCTTCTATCACCTGTCGTCTTCTGGTCTCTAGCAAGTATTCCTTAACAACTGCTCAGTTCTATCGTAGCTCTTTTCTCTTTCTTCCTCAACTAATCCATAGTTCTTCTCTATCTTCCTCAACTAACTACTGTCGCTCCTTTCCTTCTTCCTCAACTCGTCGTACCTCTGTTCACTCTCCCTCAACTCATCCGTAGTTCTTCTCTATCTTCCTCAACTAACTAATGTCGCTCCTTTCCCTCTTCCTCAACTCGTCGTACCTCTGTTCACTCTCCCTCAACTAACCTAACTCAGTGAAAGCTCCCTCTTATATGTGATTATCTACCCCCCATAGGTGGTCCAGGAATGCTATCTATAAACACACCCATGCCCCCTAATTTCCGGTCAATTAGACCTTCCCATTGTTAACCCAAAAATTATCATGCGCAGTCTGGAAAACCCGAACATACTATTATCCAAAGAAACAATCCCCCACTATATCAAGATGTGAGAGTCTATTAACCTTAACTTAACCCCATTAACAGCAGTTTCCTTCCATCCTATAAGTTACTTTAACAACAATGGAGCTCTGTCCTATACCCCCGCCCCAGTCATTTGTGACAGGGTAATGCATTGTATATGGATCCCTAAAGGATTTTAGTAAACATTCTCAGGGGATACATTTTAAAAGTACAAACCAACTGACCATCGTAATAAGGTTGCAGGACATGACAATGATTTAATCCACACACACTTGACTTGACCCATGAGGGTGGGGCACTTGACTTGACCCATGAGGGTGGGGCACTTGACTTGACCCATGAGGGTGGGGGGGCTGGTTTTTGCGTTGGTGGTTTAAAAAATCTCATTAATTGATCGCTTCCTCTTGGGTTTGGATGAACAATTCCGGGTTGGGGGAGGGGCAGGGGGGAGACAGGGTCAAGTCATGAGAACATGACCTGTGGCCTTAGAATTAATTGAAAATGAAAAAAAGGATTATATCATTTGTAATGATTTATTTCCTATTTTTATTAGAAATATTTCGACGACAAGATCAATGAACATAGCAAGGTTCTCAAACATTTCTGATAACAGCCTGCTATTTACGGATTATTGATGATTATTATATTAATTTCAGGAGCTCAGAGGACGGTTGTGGTGTGTATCGATATCTTCTCTCAAGCTGTCGTCACTGATGAGAACTGTCGTCATCTGATCAAACCAGAGGTTCTCACGTTAACTTGCAACAAAAGACCCTGCCCGGCTGTGTGAGTCACGCTTTGTAACTCTGCTTATCTTGGACTCGTCTTCAACAGTCTTAGATCACATGTTTATAATGTTAACACTGTATGTTTATAATGTTAACACTGTATGTTTATAATATCAGTAGTCAATTTTACAGGGAGATGAAATACTGATATAATATAAATGTTAAAAGAGATGGATAAATCAAATAATAAATAGCATTCTCTCCCCGGGGGCTCCGCTTGACAAGTCTGTGGAGGCTTGTCGATCAGGATGCGTCGGCCACCGACCCTCTCGACCGTGCCTCGACGTTACCTGGGGAACACAACTACTGGGCGCGTCCTGCGTGGGCAGACAAGGGATGTGCTCGGTACCTGCCGTAAATAAACCAGCTCCTACAGGGCTGCCAGTTGTGATGCTTCACAATTGGAAGTAAAGGCAGAGACAGGGTAGGGATCATGATTGCAAGTTACCGTTAATGGATATGAGGCTAGAGGCGAAGGTGGTAACCTCTGGCCGATGATTCTTACTACGCAGCCCTGAGAAGCTGCTCCAAGGCAACCGTTTCGTCTTAGCTACTTCGCAAATTAGTTGCGTTGTGGAAACTTACTGTAGAATCCCTCTTATAGGGCGTCTAACGCTTCCCCGGGATGGGTGGGGGGTGGGGGAAGATTTTAGGACGTAATTTTTTTCATCCCGACTCCCGAGAAAGTCGATCGTGTGCACTGTGTGCAAACACATGGTTGTACCCACCGGGTGTCTTTGGGTTTGGACGGCATCCAGTGGAACCCAATCGAGCAGACTCGGGTGGGGGCCGTCCTGACAAAGAGACATCCCCGACGTGCCGCTCCGCGGCCCGATACCAGGTTGGGAAGAGGAGTTTTGGGGAGGGCATAAAGAGCGCAAGCTCGACGGCCCGCTGACGCCATTTCTTAACTTAATATATATATATATATATCATTCTGCCAAAAATTAACAAGTGATTTACACATCTTTAAACAAAACAAGGGATTCGTGCTTCTTCTTCTTTTTTTATTTTTACCCCGTCCGGGGCATAGGCCGTCCACAAGAATGTTCTATTGATCCCGGTCCTGTGCTTTCCTTTCCAGTAGCTTCCAGGTGTATCCAATATTTGGCGTGTCTGCCTTAACTCGCGTCTCTATACATTCTTTGGCTTTCCTCTCTTCTTTTTTCTATGTTAGATATTGTCTGGTGATGCTATCCGGGGGTTTTCAGAGAGTATGCCCAATCCAATAGGGGATTTTCACACCTTTAAACTTAACACAAAGGATTTATACACCTTTTTAAACTTAACAAGGGATTAACACACCTTTTTAAACTTAACAAGGGATTAACACACCTTTTTAAACTTAACAAGGGATTAACACACCTTTCAAACCGAACAAGGGATTAACACACCTTTTAAACCGACCAAGGGATTAACACAGCTTTAACTACTGACATAGTTAATTAATATTCTAGGTGGACGCCAGGACCTTGGACACCGTGTACTGTGACATGTGGTAAAGGTGAACAGACGCGGATTGTGACATGTCAGGCCAGAGTGTCCCCGACCTTGAACTTGACCATGCCTGTTGAGACCTGTGACAACCAAGACCAACTGCCCAGCAGACAGCTCTGCAACAGCAACCCCTGCAGCAGTTGGCGTGTGGGAAACTGGAGTAGTGTAAATATAAACCTTATAAACTCCATAGACATAGACCATACGACGAAGCACTTTAAAAACACCTTAGGGCAGTGGTTCTCAACCCCAAAGGGGTCGCGACCCACAGGTTGAGAACAGCTGCCTTAGAATTAGATTGGTTCTCATGCTTTGTAAATCTTACCAGGTCGGCTTGTTAAATTCGACTTTGACAAATGTCATAATGTGACATTTTAATGACATTAAGACACACATATGTTGCATTGACAATCTATTTATGCTACTGCCAGTGCTCAGCTGGGTGCGGAGACGCTCAAAGGTCACGTGACGTTGACTGCGTGGATACAGCGAACAATGTTGTGACGGATGAGATGTGCAAAGAACTCAAGCCAATCTCGGAGGAGAGGTGTAACCTAGGGGAGTGTGGGAAGGGTTGGCTCTTCACTGATTGGCCAGAAGAGGTGACGTAAAATCCGAATAGACCAATTAGCAGAAAGAATAGTTTAAAGCTATAAAATCAATATTAATTATCACGCTGTTTCGACATTCATCTGC
Source organism: Lymnaea stagnalis (assembly GCA_964033795.1). Lineage (NCBI taxonomy): Eukaryota > Metazoa > Mollusca > Gastropoda > Lymnaeidae > Lymnaea > Lymnaea stagnalis. The sequence goes on from CAXITT010000220.1 coordinate 532,313, forward strand.
GTTCCAATTTCATTTGCATTTACAAAGTTGTTGTAGTTGTTGTTTCATGAACCATTGGCTCATTTTGTGCTAAGTGTTTTAAAACTTTTTCCTGAATGTTAACTTAGTAAACTTGCTAACCTTACAATTTGTGTCGAACATCGCCAGTGTCCAGCACAGTGCGGGACGGGCCGGGTGACGCGGCACTTATTTTGTGGGGACGATGATGGAAATCCTCTGCCAGACCATCGTTGTGATGTTGACCAGCGTCCAGCAGACAACAAATCATGTCGCGCGAGCAGACCATGCGGGGGCATCTGGTTTACTGGACAGTGGTCAAAGGTAAAAGGTCACTGAAATAATGTTCAGCCAAACTTCCAAGAATCGCCTTACGTTTGGAATGTGTCACGCGTGAGGTAACGTTATGACCAATTAGGGCAACTCTCGGGTGAACACAGGGCACAATGTACACTGAGGTGAGATGGGTCGGTACGTTAGGTGGAAAGGAGGATATGGTAGGGGAGTGTGAGATGGCAGGTTAGGTGAAATGAAAGGAAAGTGTGAGCTGGCAGGAAGGGTGAGATGGTAGGAAAGTGTGAGGTGGCAGGTCGGGTGAGATGGTAAGGAAGTGTGAGATGGCAGGTCGGGTGAAAGGGAAGGAAAGTGTGAGCTGGCAGGAAGGGTGAGATGGTAGGAAAGTGTGAGGTGGTAGGTGGGGTGAGATGGTAAGGAAGTGTGAGATGGCAGATAGGGTGAGATGGTAGGAAAGTGTGAGATGGTAGGGAAGTGTAATATGGTAGGAAGGAAGAGATGGTATGAAAGTGTTAAACGGTAGGAAATGGTAAGAGTCGGAGAAGATGTGTATAGTTTTTAAAATATTTCCTATGGTCTGAAAGAAAGCAAGAAACTAAAGCGGCAACACATGAACTGCAATGTAATTGTATGTGGCCAACATTATAGCAAAGTTAAGTTACATCTATGATTTTATTTCAATTCTGCAATTGTAATAGTTTTATTTTTAACAAAACAACGTTTGCTTAAGTACTTTATGTTAAACTGACTGACTTAATGTTAAACTGTTTAGTTAATGTTAAACTGGCTTGAAGTTAAACTGACTGAATTAATGTTACACTCACTGACTTAATGTAAATCTGAATACTTAATGTTAAACTGACTGAATTAATGTTACACTCACTTACTTAATGTTAATCTGACTGCTGCTTTTTTCAGTGCAACACAACGTGTGGATCGGGATATAAGAAGCGTGACGTCATCTGCATCAAGTCCTTGCCAGGAAGTCTCTATGCCGTGGTACCGGATGACAACTGTGAGACCAGCATCAAACCTCTAGACCTGGACCAGTGCCAAGGTCCAGTGTGCGCCTCTCAATGGTATATGACGTCGTGGACTCAAGTGAGTGTTGCACTGACACGGAGTACGGAGTTTATTTAAACCATATGTCAAAACTGACTTCAGCATACCAGTTTTAACGTGAACTGAAAAGACGATTGGATCACTGTTACCTTTTCATTTCATAGCAAAACTTCTAATGTAGATTCTGAATTTTCATCACTTAATGAGATTACTTTATTTCTCCACTTGATGGCGTCAATTTAATTTTCCCTTGATGACGTCAATGTATTTCACCACTTGATGACGTCAACTTTATTCTTACCTGGATTGCGTAAATTTAATTTTTGTTCTCTGATTTAATGAAAATTCAAGTTCAACGACAGCAGATAAATTATTATAAAAAAAAAATACTTTTGTTGCGACTTTAAATCAGAATATTTGAAATTCTCTTAGAAACGTATTAGTTGTTTTAAAATTCATCTTAATTTCGAGAAAAATGTTTGAATAGTGTCTGATCTTAGTGCTACTCTTCTTCTGAGTGGTCGTTGGAGAGGGATAACTTGGTAGCCATTCAGCAGTTCTTTACTCTTGCTACCACAAACATCTGGCACTACTTTTGGCTGTTTTTAGCAACATATTTCTTCATGACAACACAATTCCCCTCATGACCACACCATCCCCATCATGACAATACCATTTTCCTCATGACAACCCCATGACAACACAATACCCTCATGATGACACCATCCCCATCATGTCATCACCATTTCCTTCATGACAACATCATTCACCCCATGACAACACCATTCCCCTCATGACAACACCATTCCTCTCACTTATCCTACATGCAGGCTAAGTTAGATTGTTTCCCCTCCAAACAGTGCTCTCAAACTTGTGGGACAGGCTACAGAACTAGAGAAGTTAAATGCCTGAATAACGTCCAGCAGCCCGATGATACCTGTCCGTTAGACAACCGCCCGAAGACCAGGGATCCCTGCAATACTCACCAGTGTAGTCCTGTCACAGCCTCAAGTGTGACCAACAGCAGTATTGCTCTTGAAAGTAAATAGCTATCATGATCTTTAACTTAACCCCTGATAAAATAAATTTCTCGCAATGCTGGTTCTTAACTTAAGCTTTTTAAAAATAATACTAATTGAATTCGTTTGTATTAATACTTATTTCTTTGCCTCAACTTTATAGTCAAATGTATATTATTTAGTTTAAAATAAAGAAAAGAAAAGTTAACTCTGGCAACAATTTAAAAAAAATAAACAAAAGGGAAGTCACTCATTCCGGAGCCAAACGTCAAGAGTGCTTTATAGTGTCCTTTCATTTCGACCAATCACACGTAGGCCAATAAAACTGAATTCAAGTCAAAGAACACATAACAATGTAAAGTATAAAGATAGCGTTTTGATACACCCAAACCTTCTGTTACGCCAACATTTGCTCTACGTCCTACAGATAAAAGCTGTGAAGATAAATCGCAACAATGTGCAGTCGTCCAGCGAGCACGTCTGTGTCGCTACCGCTACTACCAACGGATGTGCTGCAAGTCGTGTGCTGCTGCCGATGACTCATGAGGTTAAGGGTTATAGTCATTTCCAAATATCTGTTGTTGTTGTTTTATTTTTATTTTTAGACAAATTGTGAGTTGGAAGGTGAGAAGTTGATGATCACAAATGTTCTTGATGACTTTTTGAAAACGTAAAAATTTGAAGACATTTTCTTTCTTTTTTTTTTTTAAATTTTTATTTCGAAAGCTTTAAATGTTTTTAGATGGCGAAGTGTTGATTTTATTTTAATAATATTTATTGTTGTTTCATAATTTAATTTTTTGAACATTGAAAGTTTTTGTTTTTTGTTTTTTAATTTTCTGAAATCCATTTTGTTCACTTGTAAATTGTCCCATGTCTGATCTGACATTATTCAAATCTAATATATATATTTCTGAGATAATGAAATATAGAAATACTTTTTAGAATGAACTAGCGTATTTTTCACATTTCTGATGATTGAAAATATTAATTTTTGTTTTATGTTGTTGCATTTAATGACGTCATTATCAGTTTATTATGTCCCCTTGAAAGGGGTCTGGCTAATGAATTGATATTTGATGAATCTAAAAGTAGTTGAATAATATTTCAGTGTTTGTATTGATGTTTTGTTAAGGATAATAAATGAATGGTTGATCCAGTTGTACGCTTGAAGCCTTAGAGCTGACATTTTGTTATTATTCTAAAATAAAAATTAGTTGACCTTAAAATTAGGAGCCATTTTATGAGTGTGTCTGTGTAACCAAACCATCGGCCAACTGCGAGATTGTTACATTTGGATTGTCTGTTTAAAGAAATATTTGTGAGCTGCGACATTTTAGGCATTTCAGCACAATGATTTGGTTCAAACGCGTTTTTAAGATCAGTAGCAGCTATTAAGTTAGTGTCTTAATGCAGTGGCGTACTTTGACTTTTAAAAAAGCCATTCTGGGTGAATGCCCAAAAGTGTAACCCCCCCCCCCTCCCGAACACTTAGAAAAGATTTATAAATTTAATACATAAATGCCAAATGTACTACCCTAAACCCGGCCGCCCCCGTCACGGCACTCTAGATGTGCCACTACTTCAATGAAGTTTGTAGTTTTTAACTATATTCACCATGAATTTTGTACATTTTAAATTAGTATTAAGTATCATAAGTATCTAAAGAAGTTTAAGAATTTTTAAATAACAGTAGATCGTCAATTTTCCGAACAAAACGGTCCAGATGAATCGTCCAGCAGGACACGTCACTTTAAAGAAGTAAGACCAGAGTATAATCTTTTCTTTCCTTTAAGTTATATATGTATGTTGCTTTTATAACCCCATCACACGGGGAAATGGTGGAAATAACTGATTAAGGGTGAGTCATCTGATTGATTTAAAAACCCGGTGAGGGCTGTGGAATTTATTTTTCTGCGAATGTCGTTTCCAAAAATAGATGACTGATGCTTAGAATAAAATCCGAGGTCACTTTGCAGGCGTGTGTTCTGCGGAAAACATTAATGAGCAAGTTTGCAAAGCGTGTCAACCCAGTATGGACACTGCATGTACAGTACGTAGTATCAACCCAATCTGGTCACTGCATGTACAGTACGTACCTTTCTTTGACCTGCATTCTGCGATAGAGGTCAACCAGGATGGGTTATTTGACCTGAATTCTGCGATAGGGGTCAGCCAGGATAGTCTATTTGACCTGGATTCTGCGATAGGGATCAGCCAGGATAGTTTATTTGACCTGGATTCTGCGATAGGGATCAGCCAGGATAGTCTATTTGACCTGGATTCTGCGATAGGGGTCAGCCAGGATGGTTTATTTGACCTGGATTCTGCGATAGGGATCAGCCAGGATAGTCTATTTGACCTGGATTCTGCGATAGGGATCAGCCAGGATAGTTTATTTGACCTGGATTCTGCGATAGGGATCAGCCAGAATAGTTTATTTGACCTGGATTCTGCGATAGGGATCAGCCAGGATAGTTTATTTGACCTGGATTCTGCGATAGGGATCATCCAGGATAGTTTATTTGACCTGGATTCTGCGATAGGGATCAGCCAGGATAGTCTATTTGACCTGGATTCTGCGACAGGGGTCAGCCAGGATGGTTTATTTGACGTGGATTCTGCGACAGGGGTAAGCCAGGATAGGTTATTTGACCTGGTTTCTGCGATAGGGGTCAGCCAGCATGGGTTATTTGACCTGGATTATGCGATAAGGGTCAGTCAGGATAGTTTATTTGACCTGCATCCCGCGATAAGGGTCAATGTGGCTTACTGGTGTTTGTACACCAATGCTTCCTGCCATGCCTGGTACGTAAGAGACTAAGTTGTTGGTTTTATTTTTAAAATTTAAACATTGGACATTCGGATAGCCGAGGTTTCGTATTATCGACATTCGGAAAATAGACGCTCTACTGTACATAATAATTGCGTACGTCCTGTGTGAGAGAAACAATGGCTGCTAGCGGGGGATGACAGATGGAATGTTTTGTAAATTTTTATTGTAAAATAAATTCGTTAAGTAACCTTGTCGTCTGTTTTCTTAGTTTATGTTGATGTGAATTTTAGGTGATTGTCAAGTGATTGTCAAGTGATTGTAAAGTGAACAGGAAACACCAAACGTGCCAGAAATTAACTTTTGACTCTAAACTTCTTACCTCATAGTAAATCTAAAGTTTTTACTTCACAACTTCATACTTCACATTATTCTAAGCTTCTTACTTCACAGTAACTCTAAAATTCATACTTCAGTGTAACTCTAAATGTGTTACTTTACAGTAACTTTGAACTTCTTACTTCACAGTGCAGTAATTATAAACTTTTAGTTCAATCATATTATTCCCTGCTACTCTTACCTTAAAAATGTTATACTACAAAAAATGTTAATGAAATTGTGTATTATTTATTTTATATAACAATCACAAAGAAGTCTCTGTGTTTGTATGTTTGTGTATATGTTATGGTTGTGTTCGGTAGGCGTACAAAATAAAATTCCCAGAAGTTAGCACTCATTGATGCATTTTTATGAAATGCATTACTTGAATGCATGTTTGTCTTGAAAATTTATCATCATCATCTTCATCATGAGTGGCGCTACAGTCCAAGCAGGGCCCTGGCCTGCTCCATCTTATCATTTCATTCAGACATCATCATCAGTGGCGCTACATCCCAAGTAGGGCCCTGGCCTGCTCCATCTTATCCTTCCATTCGGACATCATCATCAGTGGCGCTACAGCCCAAGTAGGGCCCTGGCCTGCTCCATCTTATCCTTCCATTCGGACACCATCATCAGTGGCGCTACAGCCCATTCGTATGGATCCATGGCTTTCCGCCTTCATGCGCGAAACCCCAGCTGGTGTAAGTCCTTTTCTACAAATTCGATCCATCTCAGTCTTGGTCAACCGATGAGCCGTCGGCCCCTAGTTTTCTGCCTGTAAATCACTTTTGCCTCTTTACAAATCAGCATCTTTTCAATGTGTCCTGTCCAGCGCAGGCTGCCTTTTTTTTATTGTTGTTGCGACTATGGGTGGGACTCTGTACAATTTATATATCTCTTAGTTTGTACGGATTTTTCAAACACAATTGTCTATCACCCGGTCACATATTTTCCTGAGGATTTTCCTCTCCCATGTATTGATCAGGTTCTCTGCTTTTCTGGTAAGGGACCAAGTCTCACTAGCGTAAGTTTCTTATGATAGTGGTGTCTATTGTCTTCTATTTTCTCCTTGTCATGAAACTTTAGTTGACCGGAAGTACACACATTGTCACCGCCTTTGCTTGGCGGGTTATTTGTTGTATACGCAATAAGAGTAACATATACATGTTTGGTTTGCGCACCAAATTGTATTCTACAAAAGTAACGTTGTTCCAATTTTGTAAACTGTAAAATACCCACAATAATAATATGTGAAATGAAAAGTTTGTTAATGTGAAGCTAAGGATAAAATTAAACAATCAAAATTGGTGAGGAAAGAAGAGGAAGATGGCAACGTAACACTTGAACAAATAAACTATTATGGAACTACTTTTGATGATTTCACGGTAGTATTAATCTAACAAGTGAACACAGAAATTTTATTGGAACTACTTTTATTGTTTCGAGCGAGAGGAGCTAAATTTGACCCTGACCTGAGCAATCTTCCCATTTAAAATTTTGTTTTAAATAAAACAACATCATGATCTTTGGAGGAAAAAGTATAATTGTATTTGTTAGCGGAGAAGTAGAAGTGACATTAAACACCTTCTCAGCTGGTCAACGAAATGGAGCAGTGGTCAGCAAACCAAGGCTCCGGAATGACTGGATGCGGTTAAGTTTTTTTTAAAAATTACTCATCTAAAATGGCATGTGGTTCCCCCCAAAAAAAATTCTAAATTAGTTTACTTTTAAAAAATGACATCTAACCCAAAAGAGATTTTCTATCCCTGAAATATAATACTAATACTTTTAAAAATGACTTCTAACTCAAAAGAGAGCTTCTGTCCCTAATATATAATCCTTTAAGAATGAATTCTAATTCAAAAGATAGTTCCTATTGCTGAAATATAATAACAGAAATTATAGTGTTGAAGATTTCTTTATATTTTTAAGTTGTGTCGTTATTTTAAGAGAGCTTTTCCAATTCTTTTTTTCTTTTAGACTCGCAAACTTTAAAAAAAAATTACGCTGTAATATTTACACACATTTTGTTCTGTTTAAGGACGCCTGATACTAGCCGGCAATACTAAAAATTAGTAGTAGAAGATTGTCTTCCCTTTCCACCCCGAAAGCCGTTCATACCGTGTTTGTTTGAACCAATAGATACTTTCCCCATATAAAAGTGTCCATGACAACAAACCAGTAGTAAAACGCTAACGAAGACTCGCATCCGAAATTTGTAAGCCACAGATGCTGACGTCAGCATAGCGTCATTGGAAGGAGGGACTCAGATTTTACAAGAACAATAGGAAATTGTTTACTATAAAAAATAGTATCCCTAAATGTTTTACTCATTTCAAAATAAACAAAACTGAAAAACGACATTAACCCTTGGAGTCCTTCAAAAGAAAGAAAGTATAAAATGTAGTTAATTGCTGTTTATAAATATTCATAGGTCAATTAAATATTAATTCTATGTATTCTGTTCTAGGCCAATAACATATTATTCTGTTCAGCTTATAGGGTAGATAATCTCATTGATTTGCATTTCGCTATGAACATTTGAACAGAGTTGTGCTTCATAATGATGTTACGGATTGCTGTTAACTGAACACTGTGCCCCATTTTCAGGGGACGATTTTAGCGAATGTACATCTAGACAAGATGGCAATGGCGGAAGTGTCGGTTTCGACAAAAATGGACACAGTTTGAGATCCGGCCTCAGCGAGGAGCAGCACGAGCACGGCTGGCGGGATCTTGCTCTTTGGGTTTTCCCAAATGTTCTGTTCATGCCGTCGTTCCTCTCTCCTTGAGAGTTTCTTTGGCGATTTGAGTTCACGTCCTGATCAAACGGTGTGCGGGATGTGAGTCGCTGGGAGCGCAAACTGCCCGAGTACCACAGAATGGGCTTCAGAAGTATAGACGTGCCCGAGAGTCTCCTTGATGCGAAAGAGCCCATCCTCGAATGGGTTGTACTGACCGAGTCATCGCTCACGTCTGGCATCTTGGTCGGCGCCGGGGACGAAGTCTTGTCCGTCCACATGCGAATGCGAGCTGTTCTCTCCCGCCAAGTCATGAACACCCTTCTGTGGTACAGAATGGCTAGTACGGCCCACGAAATGTACACGGCTATCAGCGACACCATCAAGGTGACTATGGCGAAGACAGAGCCGGTCTTACCAACCTCTTGATAATGGCTAACACCCATGCTACACAGGTACGTGCTGGCTACCAATAAGGGAGTGAGTACACAAAAACATGCTATGTCACACAGCAAGCTGGCGAAATCCATATTGACCAACGGTCGCTTAAAGAACTGCCAAATGCTGGGCTGGATTTTGACAACAGGAAAAGGAAATAAGCAGAGTTCGCACGCTGTTCTACCGTTGAGGCCGAGCCAGGTTTCAAGACAAGACAAATGCATAAAGCCCACAGTTCCTGAGCAATAACAAGGGGAGATAAGTTTCTCATAGGTGCCGTCTTCCTGGCATATCCTACAGCAGTCTCCTTCCGAGTGGATACCGCTATCCGACACACGTATATCGCCGTACTTTCCATGACAGATTTTTGAGCTGAGTAAACCATCCACGTTTAGGTTATTATCTCCACCTGTTGACATGGCGCAACTGCAGGGTTGTGCCCCATTGTTGAGGATCTGCAGTGATGAGCCTTCACTAAGCCCCCGCCTGTCGCCAGCATTTTGATCTGGAACTTGTCCACACACAAACACTTCCGGTTGATTTTTGAGGTAAGGATAGGTGAACGAAACTCTGGCACCATCTTCAGCTGCAAGACAGCATTCTAGAAACCTCGCAGGTGAATGTGGCTTGCTTTTGAGACAGCATTCATTTCGCTGAGCCACAGGACAGCGGCGATCTCCACACTTTGAATCAGATGCTTCCGGTTTCCTCACCTCGATGTTCGTCCCCACTACCTGTTTGGCAGTGTCGCCTCCATACGTTTCTGTGACCTTGGTGTCGGACAACGGACAGTTACCCATCTTCTGTCGCTCGACAAGAGATTTGGAAGCAGTTTCTTCTCTTAAATGTTCAAGTGTTTGTTTATTCTCTGCATTTGCTTTACGGGCCATGTCGTGGGCATTGATCTGTGGACCACAGGGTTCATGGGCCGCGTTGTGGGCATTGATCTGTAGACCACATGATTCACGGGCAACGTCATGGGCATTGATCTGTAGGGCACAGGGTTCACGGACCGCGTCGTGGGCATTGATCTGTAGGCCACAGGGTTCACTGAAGGTAGACCTGGACAATCCTAAATCAGAGCGTAAAGTCAGCGGGAATGACCTTGATGTGGGAACTGACGTATAATCCGTAGTGACATTCAAGTTTTGTGGATTGTCAATGCTATCCGTAGTGACATTCAAGATTTGTGGATTGTCAATGCTATGGTTTGGTTCCGTACAATCGTGTCTTGTTTCCTGGTATTGGGGAAAAATAATAAGATTTGTGTTTCAGGAAAAATGTATTTTGAAATTACTTTTTAAAACAAACGAACATTGTAAGGAACAGATCTGTTGTCTCAATGATGTCCATGGAACATTGGAAGGAACAGATCTGTCGTCTCAATGATGTCCATGGAACATTGGAAGGAACAGATTTGTCGTCTCAATGATGTCCATGGAAAGGTAAAATATTAATAGCGTGAATAGAAAAGAAAACACAATTTTTAAACATGGTTGGACCTGAACTTAATTGGACCGAGACGCGTAAACAATTGGAAAAATTATCAAAATCTTTGATGACATAAAATTATTTTCATTTCCTATTTGAATTCATATCATTCGCAAACTTACAAATGCAGTAATATTATTATCAAAACAGATTTAAAAAAACAATAATAAAAAGCTGAATTAATATTCAAGAAAAGTTCAAGAAATGGTCTAGAAAAGTTCAAAAAATGTTCTAAAAAAGCTCAAGTAATATTAAAGAAAAGTTCAAGAAATGTTCTAGAAAAGCTCAAGTAATGTTCAAGAAAATTTCAAGAAATGTTCCAGCAAAGCTCAAGAAAACCTAGTTTCTTTTACTATAAAGAAATATTTAGAGTCTCATGTAGGGAGTCTCATATAGAGTCTCAAAGAGTCTCATATTTTCTATCAATGCGATAATAATTTTTATTGACTTATCTCCCTAAGCATGATCAACTATGGAGTGATCATGAACAACTATGGAGTGATTATGACCAACTATGGAGTGATCATGATCAACTATGGAGTGATCATGACCAACTATGGAGTGATCATGACCAACTATGGAGTGATCATGACCAACTATGGAGTGATCATGACCAACTATGGAGTGGATATTGTCATCATTGAAAAACAGAAACTCAAACTATTCAAACCTCCATGATTTTCATGGTTTCAAAGTTTTGATGATAAATTAAGAACATCCATTGTGTCAAACTTTTGATGATCATTTAAGAACGTCAATTAAAATAATATTTGTATACTAGTTCATCACGGGAAGCAGGGGTGGACTGCGATGCCAGGACACCCCACAAATTTCCGGAGTTCCGCCAAGACCCATGATATTGGGGACGCCTCTACATTGCAATAAAACTTGCCTATTAAAGCCCTAATTAAAGATTTTTGTTCCGGGGCGCTACGGCAATCTGTACTTCAGTCTACCACTGCCAGGAAGAAAGAAATTAGTTTATTGCATACAGCATTTATATTGCATGTCCTGGTAAACAGTGCACTGTGTCATTTCATACAGAGATCAAATTTGGAAGGTACCTATTGATTTCATGTATTACCAATACACTATCAATAGAATGATTTTATTTTGTTTAATGTAGTCTGATACATTGATTTCCTTTTATTTCGCTCACTGTATTGTGCGTCTGAATAGCATGTCAAAGAAGACAAGTAGAAAGCTCCCTTCAGACTTCTGAACAGCATGTCAGAGAAGACAAGTTGGAAGCTCTCTACATACTTCTAAATAGCATGTCAGAGAAGACAAGTTGGAAGCTCCCTAATGACTTCTGAATAGCATGTCAGAGAAGACAAGTTGGAAGCTCCCTACAGACTTCTGAATAGCATGTCAGAGAAGACAAGTTGGAAGCTCCCTAATGACTTCTGAATAGCATCTCAGAGAAGACAAGCTTGCTACCGACTTTTATGATTGGGTATTTCTTTTTATCTCTGGGCTTACGTACCCTCCAAGAATACAGGGACACATACTAGGGATATGTACCAGTGATACATACCAGTGATATGTACTAGGGGTATATACTAAGGATATATACTAGGGATATGTACTAGCCATATGTACTAGTGTTATCTACCTGTGATACGTACCATGGATATGCACTAGGGATATGTACTAGGGATATGTGCTTGGGATATGTATCAAGGATATGCACTAAAGATATGTACTAGGGATATTTACTAAGAATATTTACTAGGGATATGTACTAAAGATATGTACTAGAGATACGTACAAAGGATATGTTCTATATATAGCGATATGTACTAAGGATATGTAGTAAGGATATGTACTATGGATATATACTAGAGATATGTAATAAGGTTATGTACTAAGAATATGTACTATGGATATAAGTGCTAAGGATATGTACTAAGGATATGTACTAAGAATATGTACTAGGGATCTGTACTAAGGATATATACCAGTGATATATACCAGTCATATGTAGCACGGGTATTCGTTTGTGAACTTCCTCATCTCGGCATTATTCTATACAAAATTCCAGGAAGTACAATAACTATTATGAAGAGCAACATAACTGAGAAGTAGATAACATTTCCAACTCGCATTGGGCATGTGTTGATAAAGAGCAACCAAATGACAAGAGTGATTTGCCTCATGCAGTTCTCTTGGTGGTTTAAGCTAATAATTATTTCACAAAGAGAGAAGATAAGATTCTATATTGAACCAAATAAATTTAAATGTTTATCGATTACATTCTACATGTTCGTTTTCAGCACATAAATAAGTACTTTTTAAAACCAAGACAACATCTTCCAGTTATATTAATTGAAACACAAGACATCTAAGACATCTAAGACAGGCGTGCACAAAATAGGGCCCGTGGGCTGTAAGCGACCCGCCAGCATCAATTTCGCGTGCCCCCATGTATCGAACTATTCTTTATTATTATAATTTTTTTTGTAATAGCTTTCCGCCAAGACCCGTGATATTCGGGCAGCCTCTACATTTCAATAAAACTTGCCTATTAAATCCATAATTAAAGATCTGTGATGAAGAGGGTGGGATGATTCATCAAAAATGTGTTTAGTTTTAGAATAACATCTGTCTGCAAATAGTTGTTCAAGTGTTTTCATGGGCCATTCGGGGGTCACTTAGTACAGGAACAACCACCCCATCCTTCTCCATGAAGGCTTTGAAAACTGAAACGTATCCAAACAGTAGGCCGGAGCGGGTCAGAATTATGAATTATTTATGCGAAAGAAAAAGCTATTGTAGGGAGAATGAATTTTGATTATTTTTTATCGAAGAAAAGGCCTTTTTGATTAATCCTATTTTGATATTGACCAAGTTGACAGGCTCGGAATTTTCCTCACTCGTAAACACTAGCGGCAATTTTAATAGTGATTATTTGGTACTGTGTCAGATTGCTACGATTTACACAATTATGGTTGTGCATTACCCACTAACTGACTTTTAAAAACTTTTCTGAAAACCGCACTTTGGTCATGTTTGTCTCATAAAATGCTATCAAATAAAAACTTTTTGTCCGATTTTAAAAACGGTTCCTACCATTTTAATCAACATATAATACGCAAACATAATAAAAATCAGAATTACACTAGTTGGTGACATTCCACTGAAACTTTCGCGAAGGGTCGCATTATACTTATGAGAATGGGGAAAACGCGCCATCCTCATTAACACTAAACTTTGCTGTCATTTAGTATTTAGCGGACCGCAAAATAACGTAGTGCGGACCGCGAATTTAAGACCCTTGCATTAGATGAATATTTATTAATATTCCCGATAATCTCATTGTTTATAAAGAGAATGTAAATACTGGTAATTTCCCCATCATTTTCGATGTATGCAGAAAGTGTGCGTGATCGAATTTCGTGTCAGTTTCGGCTCCGGTCGAAAGTATCATTAAGCTTTTGGTTTCGGCTTCGGTTTCAGCCGAAAGTCTCGTTAAGCCTTTGGTTTCGGTTTCGGCCAAAAGTCATTTTTAACTTTCGGCCTAATTTCGGTATCGGCCGAAATCAGAAAATCCCTTTCGGTCGTTCTCTAATTAGAACGGTGTTGATTATCAATGGTATATATTTATGCGGGACAGGGGAGAGAAGGCAACCTTGTGGCGCCCCGATGCTTTATTCTCAAGTATGAGATACTGTGGAAGAAAATAATTTATATATCTTTCGGTCCTAAATTTAAGAGAAAGAATTCGCCCTGAATCAGGGCCTGATTGATCTGATGTTAGGTCTTAGGTATCTGTGATGATTTGAGTGGGATTTATCATCCAAAATATGCTTAGTTTTATACCAATCTTTCTTTTTTCATATAGATCCTCCAAGCGAAGGACGTTCAGTGCAGCTATAGAGGATGTCCACAATTTAAATCTTTGAACATACAGTGAGCTTTAAGCAGCATGTAACAAAAAATACTACCGAATGGACGTCCGCAAGATCCTGTATGCCATCAACACTTGTCTGCGTTTGAACATATCCTCCTCTTTCAGACATCCGTTATGAACGACCCCTAATGTAACTAAGCAGAGCACTTGTTGGTTTAAATTTCTCGGCACAGAATGGCCATCAAATAGTGTTTGGTGTGTTTACGATTCGTAACCTTCCGACTTACATGAGCTGCAAGAGACGCTGCTTCCACGATCGTGTCCCAGTCCGAAGCTGTCGGCAGCAGCGCCGCTTCGGAGCGATCACTCATTCTGAGAAGCCGTTCTCTGCATGCATCACAGCCTAGCGCCACGACATCTGGCTGGAGCTGAGTGTTGTAGCATCAAACATTTAAACCACAGTTACTTTGATAAGATCCATGATAACGCCAGGTGGAGTTCTCGGGTGTGCTTCCGATATGATGGCGTCATTACGGAGCTTCCCGCTTACATGGTGTGCAACTCTTTAAGGTGATGAGTAGATGAGGGAAATAGTTTAACAATATGTGGTTAGGCTTGAAAGAAAAAAAATAGGACTATTAAAAAGATTTTTCTGCTAGACGCCTTCTTCAACAGACAAGAAAAAACCCAGAAAATTCGAAATTAAAAACGTAAGTGTTAGAAAATGTATGTGAAGTTAATGTGGTCAAAGTAGCCTTCGCAACCAGTGAAATATCCTCACCAGGCACAGAAACATTGCAAAAACCCTTCTGCATGCATATCAGCCAAAATGATCAAAAATTGATCGTGGGCCCTTAATATATAGAAGAATAAGAATGTAGTCAATGAATTCAATGTAGTGAATGTAGTCAATGAATTTAATGTAGTCAAAGTAGTCTATGTAGCTCTATGTTTAGAACCGGAAGCGTGCTTATTATAATCAAAAGCCTAAGTGTTTTTATTTTATTATAAAATGTAAAAGATTTGTCCATTCAACTGTTCCTACTGTAACTACCCATTCACCAAACACGCACCCAATGTGAGCGTCAGTTTTAGAGCGATAGTTTCATGGGTAAAAAATGAATCATTTTATCAGTGGCAGAGCTAGAGGCCCGAGGAGTGCAGTCCACACCGGGTGTCACCATCCCAGGGGGTGACACCAAATTTAAAAATTGCATCTTTACAGAGCACTAACTGTTCGGTCTAACCAAATTTCATAAAAGGATAACCGATCCATGTAAACAATCCAAATGTGGGCTTTATTAAAAGTTCAAACTTTGTGCGTCGAAAATGAGGTGACCCATTATTAGATCAGAAAAACACCGTTTTGACAATGATTCAACGCAGATTGAAGTGTTTGGTGACTTTCGTAAGTGTCAGAAAGCTATAGTATATATGTAAATTATGAGAAATGAAACTTTCCTTTTGTACCAAATACGATGTGGTCGGGCGATTCTAAGTTCATGAATCAAATCGGTAAAAATTAAAAAAACATTAAACAAATTACTTTTATCCATTTACAGGATTAACAAAATAATATTTTACTAAATTAACTAATATCTTTTGATAATTAATTTTAATTTATTTAAATTTATTAATTTTTTAAAAAGAAATATATCGAAACCCAGAAATACCCTAAAATTAATATTTTCGCCGATTCGTCACTAGCACCGCCTCTTAAATTTGAGATCGATTGTCATACAGCAAAAGGTCTTTTACATGCTGTCTGTGATTTCACGTTTATATACTTGAGGAATTTAATCTTACATAGCAGTATCTGAGTCATTTGGTGAAACATGCAATTGAAAAGGCCCTTTTAAAATCAGACCAATATGTAGTTTTGGTAGAGAGAAGATTGAGGTTTAAGAAGAGAATGGCAGGAGAACAATTAATGGATGCTGGACTCTCTCTGTGAGACGAACACAGTAGGGAGATGCTGGAGTGCATTGATCGCTTCCATTCTGAACTCCAGATCAGACCCACAGCAATCCAGGAGGTAACAGATATGTTTGGGGGTGTTCAACCCAAGAGTCTACTATCTGCAAGTGAATGGAGAAGAGTTATTGGTGTCCGTTCCAAAATTAAACTCTTTCTATGATGAGTTATCGTGACGGGGTGGGGGTTGACCATGAGTTTACCGCATCCGGTGACACCAACCCTAGATACGCCACTGCATATTATCACGATACTCTTGATAGGTTGCTTTATTCATGGTAAAATGGAGCAATCAACTTAAAATGATAATAATTTGAGCTTCATTGATATAGTTGAAATCTATTTATATATATATTTTAATCATTTAAATTTGCCATATTTTCTTCTCATTTATGAATGGTTTTATCTGCATGAAGCAACTGTGTTGACGACATCAATAGAATGAGACCTTTGGACTACATAGCTGCTTGATTCGGCCCAAATCCTGGCTGCCACCTTAGAGACCATCCATATAGTACGTGCGAACTGTCACTGAGAGTTGAGGGGGTTGTCGATTTTGGAGGTTTTGCGTAAGCGTGCGTATGGCCAGGGGAGGTGGTTTCCAGCAGAAAGTGCTACATTTATTCACAAATTCCGCAATAATTTTCCTGCAACGCTGCTGACAGTCCACAAATAGCATATACAGGGTGGCCCAGAAAAAGTGAGAACATCTCGTAGAAAAGGGTCTTTTAATTGAGTTAATATTATGTTTTGCCATTGACAGTTTTATGAAAATTATAACGCTAATCAGAAAACATGTTCAATCT
The DNA here is from genome assembly GCA_964033795.1 of Lymnaea stagnalis. Lineage (NCBI taxonomy): Eukaryota > Metazoa > Mollusca > Gastropoda > Lymnaeidae > Lymnaea > Lymnaea stagnalis. The sequence goes on from CAXITT010000220.1 coordinate 549,142, forward strand.
GTCTTCCCTGCCACCCATTCGCCCTGCTTCTCAACGACTTTTTGTAACCGTTGGCGCCTTTTTAGGCATCTGACAATGACTGACAATAAATCGATGTTATCAGATTTTTTGGTCCACCGGTATATATATATATATGAAAGCTCATTATGTCTACCGTTTAAGTCAGGGCTGCACAACTCAAAATGTAAGGCGGGCGGTAAAACTTTATGAAAATCTTGTGCGGGCCAAAAGAAAATAGGACAGGGCTTGTGCGGGCCAAAAGAAAATAGGACAGGACTTGTGCGAGCCAAAAAAAAAATAGGACAGGACTTGTGCGGGCCAAAAGAAAATAGGACAGGACTTGTGCAGGCGAAAATAAAATAGGACAGGGGGAAGGCCATTAAGATAATAGTAAAAAAAAAAGAATATTTCGTTACTTTGCGGGCCAAAAAGTTGGTGCTGGCGGGCAGCAGTGGCCCGTATGTTGTGCAGGCCTGCATTAAAGGGTTTGCCCCCCAAAAGTACGCTTGCAACAGGGAGGAGGCGGGCCGAATATTTGACTTTTAAGCGCAAGTACTGTATTATATCATCATCATCATGTCCCTTAGTCATTGGACCGTTGGGGCGCCACAGATGACATGTGAACTATCCTCCTCCATTCAACTCTGCCTTCTGCACTACGCCCAGCATGGCCTAGTTTTAGTTCCGTCCACTCTTTGATGTTATCTTCCGATCTCTTTCTTGGGGTGCCCTGTATGATTTCTTTGGCGAGCCCTTGTTTGTCACGTGGTCATATCAATGTAGTTTGCGCATTTTTACAGTCACCAGGAGGTCATCGTACTGCCCAATTGCCGGACGAACCCTTTCTTTCACTTGATCATTGGAGATATGATCCCTATAGCGGATGCCAAGAATGCTTCAGCAACATCTCAACTCCATCGCCTTTATTTACCATATATCTATATATGGATGGTTTATTAGTCGACAAAAGCGACAGCTGATGGAAGTAACTCCAAATGAGAAAGGAAAAAAATCCAACAAAAATAAAATTTAAAAATCTAAAAACAAAATACTATCTATCAAAGACGAGATTAAACACACTAAAAATCAGAAAGTAATTTTTAAATTTCTTAAAATGTATGGTCTAATGCATGGTCTATATACCGGTAGGCAAAGAAATCGAATTAAAATTAATGAAACTTTAAGGTTTTATATTTTTTAAAAATTGATTTTTTAAATATTTCCTGCATTTAAACTCGTCTTTGATAGAAATTTAAAATACGTATATATTTTGTATCATCTAATTTTGTGTACAGAGTGTTAAAACTTTAAATTATCGACAAGAGGAGAATTACTTACCTTTCAGAACAGCAAATGCTTACAAAATCCCAGTTAAAATGACTCAACTCTTTTACCTAGGCATAAAACTAGTTCGGCTTTTTCTGCACCAGCTTTCTCCCCAAAATCCTCTGAGCTCCCTTAACCACCCTTATCCCACCGTTCATAGAAAGAAGCAGCTTTCAACCAAGATCAACAACTGCGCTCGGCCTCCCTCGACCCAGCATATCGGAATCGCCACTCTGTGTCAACAACCCAGCCGACCTTTCAGGTCAGCGTGAGAGAGGATGAACCGAGCAAGAGAGTCAAGTGTGTCAATAATAAAATTATAATTATTCTACAAACATACAGACAAACGTCACGGATTGGACAGTAGAAAGAAAGTCTTTAAGACATGAGACAAGTCAGAGCCTATATTGGTCATCACCTTTATTGAAAACAGCACTCATAAAAATGATACGCTAATAAGATGCAAACGTGAATGACATCCATGTTGGAAATAAGTCGAGCAGACATATTAGGTAGAAACAAGTCAAAAAGAAATCACTTCTATAATTTAACATTCAAGGTGAAACTCATCTATACACAAACACATATAAACATACAGAACATCTCCACATCCATATTATATACACACACACAACATACAGAAGATTGAGACATATATACACATGCACAACACAGAAGATTGCCACATCTATACACACACACAACATACAGAAGATTGCCACATCTATACACACACACAACACAGAAGATTGCCACATCTATACACACACACAATATACAGAAGATTGCCACATATATACACATGCATAACACACAAACATACATAGTATTGGTTTATTGCAGGAAAGAAAGAGTATTTTTTTCTTTTATTTCATACATAGCAAAATAAGATCTAACACATCAACATTGGGTCTAATCAACATATGCTTCACAGTTTCATCATTACTAGCTAAGTTGATTTTAAAAAAAAAATTCTCTCACCTCCTCTAAGAAAACCATTTAACCCACTAACACGGTAACTTCCAAACCCAAAAGTTATAAAATTTGTTTCTAAACCCAGAAATCATTTGAAATAAGATATCTTACTAATATAACTTTAAAAAATATCATCAAATCATATTGTAATAAGAACTGCATAATTAGAGAATTGTTCTAAAATTTATTTCAGAAAAGTTACATTTTCCAGTCATTTGTTTTTTTTAAGTGTTCATAACTTTTTGTAATACAAACATTGCTTTATTTTTGCTAAGATTGTATTATCATGATATTAAAATGAATAAGTTGTTAGATTGGTATTAATGGTAAAGTGATCAAAATTTAATTAGCTTAATAACGGTTTGCTGCTCAGCTAGAAACTTGATAGATTTCTTTAGTCAGCTAATTATATTTTCGTCTTTTCCAGTAAAATCCTGAAAGAAATTCATAAATAAAATATTTGTACCAACTTTTAAAGATATCTACTTTGAGTGAAAATAAAATATATTCTTAAATGAGACCAGTAAAACTTAACCACTGTTTACACAGAAAGGTGAGGCCAAACCTTAAACAGACTCACCAGGCACACCGAGTATCAACCGCTTGCTTTCGCACCAGCCTCTTCTTGTCGTCTAGAGTTCCAGCCAAATCACGTACAACGTTGTTCTGGTGCGGAGCCACAGCATGGAGGGGTAGGGCGGTCAGATTTTCCAAACACTTCAATGCAATCAGACGCACTTTCTGGAGATGAGAACCATGATATGAACCTATCTACAAACTGCTGAATACTAAGGACCTCACTAACAAATGTTACAGTATGTGAGCCAAATAATAACTGAAACAGTATGAGAAGCTAGATCATTTTTTACTGTAGTTTCTAAAGTTAAGAATGACCTGAAGTAGTCCTCCATTTAATGGAGGTGAAGGTCACACTATATAATGTCATATATCATATTCAATTGGTTCATGTGTATTTTCAAAATATGTTTTCACCATAAATATAAACATAGATTAAATACAAATAAAAATAATAGCTCAAAGTTTTGTTCATTCAGGATCCACAAAAGCAATGACAATGTCATGACAACTATTACATCATTTGGATAAAGTAGTACAATGACCAGGTCATCACCACTATCACATCATTTGGATAAAGTAGTACAATGACCAGGTCATCACCACTATCACATCATTTGGATAAAGTAGTACAATGACCAGGTCATCACCACTATTACATCATTTGGATAAAGTAGTACAATGACCAGGTCATCACCACTATCACATCATTTGGATAAAGTAGTACAATGACCAGGTCATCACCACTATCACATCATTTGGATAAAGTAGTACAATGACCAGGTCATCACCACTATCACATCATTTGGATAAAGTAGTACAATGACCAGGTCATCACCACTATCACATCATTTGGATAAAGTAGTACAATGACCAGGTCATCACCACTATCACATCATTTGGATAAAGTAGTACAATGACCAGGTCATCACCACTATCACATCATTTGGATAAAGTAGTACAATGACCAGGTCATCACCACTATCACATCATTTGGATAAAGTAGTACAATGACCAGGTCATCACCACTATCACATCATTTGGATAAAGTAGTACAATGACCAGGTCATCACCACTATCACATCATTTGGATAAAGTAGTACAATGACCAGGTCATCACCACTATCACATCATTTGGATAAAGTAGTACAATGACCAGGTCATCACCACTATCACATCATTTGGATAAAGTAGTACAATGACCAGGTCATCACCACTATCACATCATTTGGATAAAGTAGTACAATGACCAGGTCATCACCACTATCACATCATTTGGATAAAGTAGTACAATGACCAGGTCATCACCACTATTACATCATTTGGATAAAGTAGTACAATGACCAGGTCATCACCACTATCACATCATTTGGATAAAGTAGTACAATGACCAGGTCATCACCACTATCACTTAATTTGGATCCAGTGGTACAATGACCATGACATCACAACTATCACATTATTTCCTTACCATATTAACATGAGATTTAGCCAAGTCCATGAGTAGAGTGACCAGGTCATCAACACTGGGAACTATCACATCTGGCACATTGACAATGGCACTACTCAGTGTGGTCAGTGTGTGACTTAGACTTGACTTGGAGTCTTGCTGTAACGACATCAACAGGAGGGGGACCAGCTGGAAACAAACAAGTTGATTGTTCTGTAACATTTCTGTTTTAATTAGTCAGTAACATGACAACAGTAGAGGGAGAAACAAGTGACTTAAAGGAATTGATGACTTAAAGAAATTGATGACTTAAAGAAACAGATGACTTAAAGAAATTGATGATTTAAAGAAACAGATGACTTAAAGAAATTGATGATTTAAAGAAACAGTTGACTTAAAGAAATTGATGACTTAAAGAAACAGATGACTTAAAGAAACAGATGACTTAAAGAAACAGATGTCTTAACTCATTCCCTCCTGCAATGCTACTTCCGTATTTAATTTATTTGCCTGAGAAAGGGAAGTAACCCCGTTTTGAAATTGTTTACATTTTTTTTATATGTATTTAAGCTACTAAACATTATTTAATGTTAATGAATTAAGAACAAATGCAACACAAAATGAATAAGGTTTAATATAAATATAACATTAGCGGGGAAAAAATAACGAACAATGACCAAAAAATCTATTTTCGGCACCTCGGACGAACACATGCTACATATAGACGCGCCGTACTAAAGCACACGTAGTTTTAAAGCGAAACAAGATAAAAACTTCCGGTTTTTAAATTAAAATCACGCTGAACCACGCCATCGCCGGAAGTCTCGAGGGATGCGAGATTTCATTGCTATTTTTAAATAGATATGAGAGAGGTGTGTCGCTATGCGCCGGGACGCATTTGGACGCATCCGGCGAATCCCGAAAAGACGCATTTAGTCGCAAACGTCGGGAATGAGTTAAAGAAACAGAGGACTTCAAGAAATCGATGAAATAAAGAACTCCATGACTTTAGGAAATTGATGACTTAAAGAAATAGATCAAGACTTGGCAACTGGTTTAATAAACTACTAGAAATATCCATTTCTCCATTTCTTAACGTCTTCAGACCAATATTTACCATGGCCAGATGTAGTTTCATAACTTGAAGTGGGAGGTTGGATGTAATGCATGAAAACAAGTGGACATAGACAACCTAGTGGACATAGACAACCAAGTGGACATAGTCAACCAAGTGGACATAGGTTACCAAAGGGTAATAGTTTACCTTGACCAGATGTGGTTTCATAACTTGAAGTGGGAGGTTGGATGTAATACAGGAGATTGCAGTCAGATAATTCTGCTTTATTTCTGAAGTAAATAAAGTTATGTTTTTAAATACAACATTCCTCTTATATTCAAATACAACATTCCTCTTATATTCAAATACTATACACCTGTGTGACCGGTGTCTATACGCCTGTGTGACTAAAGACTATACGCAACTGTGTACCTCGGGTTGCAGCCTTGCTGAAGCCATCCAATATATTCTTAAAGTTGAGAGTAAAAAACCTTTGTTTATAAAGGGGAGTAATGTTGCCCTTCAACTTGAGTGTGAAGATGTCATCCATGTCTTGAACTATGAGGCCAAGACTAACTGCCACTTCTGCTCCAAGGAATGGGTCAGCCAGAAAAGAAACAAGCTATAAAAGAGGTCAATTCATGATATCAGTGAGCAGATAGGAAATAATCGACATGATAAGTAGATTATTACTTTTAACTTCTAATTGATTTTTAACCATTTTTTTTAACAAATTACCAAAAGGTAATAAGTATCAATATAAGTTGCATAGTTTAATGAAGTAAATAAATTGCTAATATCCACATTATTATTAAATGAGATTTGGTTTATGCAAATACCAAATGAGACTTGGTTTATACTAATACCAAATGAGACTTGGTTTATACAAATACCAAACGAGACTTGGTTTATGCAAATACCAAATGAGATTTGGTTTATACTAATACCAAATGAGACTTGGTTTATACTAATACCAAACGAGACTTGGTTTATACTAATACCAAACGAGACTTGGTTTATACTAATACCAAATGAGACTTGGTTTATACTAATACCAAACGAGACTTGGTTTATACTAATACCAAATGAGACTTGGTTTATACTAATACCAAATGAGACTTGGTTTATACAAATACCAAACGAGACTTGGTTTATACTAATACCAAACGAGACTTGGTTTATACTAATACCAAACGAGACTTGGTTTATACAAATACCAAACGAGACTTGGTTTATACTAATACCAAACGAGACTTGGTTTACACTAATGCAAAGTGAGACTTCAAGTTAACACATCCCTGTAGATCTTACATAAGAGGATAAAATGCCAGTTGCTGAGTGACCTCTACATTCTGTGGCCTTGGTCAGCCAGGTCCACATTCTTAGGGCCCTGAGTTGCGCTGATGAAGGTTGGTTTGGGCCCATTGCAACCTTTAGCTTCTCCGTTAAGGGCTCCAACAGCCAATGGATTTGGCCACCTTTAATTAAACATTTTCTTAAAGTAATAAATTAATAATTTACACAAACTACAATTTAGTAAAACGTATTTTTTAAAAATTAAAAGGTTATTTAGATGTTGATATTTTTCATAATCTTAATTGGTAACATAAACTCATAGAATTTGGTAAAACTCATCTATTGGTATGGTGCTTTATTAAAAATGGCGGCCACTAGTCTACAGGCAGATAGCTGTGTAAACTCACCTATTGGTACTTTATTAAAAATGGCGGCCACTAGTCTACAGGCAGACAGCTGTGTAAATTCACCTATTGGTACTTTATTAAAAATGGCGGCTACAATTCTGCAGGCAGACAGCTGTGTAAACTCACCTATTGGTACTTTATTAAAAATGGCGGCCACAAGTCTACAGGCAGACAGCTATGTAAACTCACCTTTTGGTACTTTATTAAAAATGGCGGCCACAAGTCTACAGGCAGACAGCTGTGTAAACTCACCTAATGGTACTTTATAAAAAAATGGCGGCCACAATTCTGCGGGCAGACAGCTATGTAAGCTCACCTATTGGTACTTTATTAAAAATGGCGACCACAAGTCTACAGGCAGACAGCTATGTAAGCTCACCTATTGGTACTTTATTAAAAATGGCGGCCACAAGTCTACAGGCAGACAGCTGTGTAAAATCATCTTCACAATGTTCTCCCAACACATAGGCTGCTTCAAAGATGGCCTCCCTTTGCTCTATCATTGCCTGATTAAATGGCATACAGAAATAATTATAATGGTCACTTTTTTGTGTAACTGCTAATTTCATCAACTGACCATATCTTGCAGTGCATGTTGTTCATGAACAACTCATTTAAATTGTTCATGTATAACTCATCTAAATTGTTCATGGACAACTCATTTAAATTGTTCATGAAAAGTCATCTAAATTGTTCATGGACAACTCATTTAAATTTTTCATGGACAACTCATTCATATTGTTTTTGGAGCACTCTTTTAAATTGTTCATGGACGACGCATTTAAATTGTTCAAAAAGATACTTATCCATTTGTAATCCAGTACAGTATTATAAATGCAGATAATGTTTAAAGCAGACATCAGAACCTTAAATATCCAAGTGGGATTCGTGGGAGACACTTGCCATGGACTGTGCAAGCTGGCGTGGAAGACTCACAGTCGGAGTATAAGCACACCGCTCACGCTCAAAGAAAGCGCATGGCAAGAAAAACAAAATCACCTCAAATCCTACTAGGACTTAAAACGTGTGTCCCGCATGTGGGAAAGCTTTCCAGGCACAAATACTGGCAGGCCACCCATGTGCTCACGGTGTAATCTGGCACATCTGGTCATCTTAGATTGCCAAGGATGAATGAATAGTTATCCAGGTAAGCAGTTTGTATACCATAACTATATCATTTCATATTATTCCAGTAGCATAAATACATCATTTCATATTATGGCAGTCGCATAGCTACATCATTTCATATTGTGGCAGTAGGATTTTTAATCTATGTAGAAAGTTATGCATCAATTACCTGTATGTCTCCACCTATGTAGAAAGTTATGCATCAATTACCTGTATGTCTCCACCTATGTAGAAAGTTATGCATCAATTACCTGTATGTCTCCACCTATGTAGAAAGTTTGGAATCAATTACCTGTATGTCTCCACCTATGTAGAAAGTTTGGAATCAATTACCTGTTTGTCTCCACCTATGTAGAAAGTTTGGAATCAATTACCTGTATGTCTCCACCTATAACGAATCCCTCGAGTAGAGCCACCAAACGAGTCTGTTGCCATGGAGAGTCAGGCTAAATAAATAAACATGCAGGTCATAGCATTACTTGTCAGAGCAATACAAGTTTCTTATACTATAAATGGTAAACAAGTTTATTTACTGATCTAATAACCAAATCTAGATAAACAACCACGTGTACCTAGACAACCAAATGTACCTAGACAGCCAACCAAGTGTACCTAGACAGACAACATACCTTGGTCGTTACTAAAGATGGAAATATACCATGGTAGTTACTACAGATTGTTATAAAACTAGGTAGTTATTAAAGATGGTAATATATCTTGGTAGTTACTAAAGATGGTAATATATCTTGGTAGTTATTAAAGATGGTAATATATCTTGGTAGTTACTAAAGATGGTAATATACTTTGGTAGTTATTAAAGATGGTAATATATCTTGGTAGTTACTTAAGATGGTAATATATCTTTTTAGTTATTAAAGATGGTAATAAGATAAGATAAGATTCTTTGATTTATTGAAACAAATGGAAATGTTTTATGATTGCATTGTACATTTTCAGGACATAAATAAAAAAATTTGAACACAGGACAATAAAAAAATTTTTTCTTTAAATTTAAAAAAAAAAGAACCCCCCCCCCCCAGCCATTCAGTGAGTTCTGTTAGCCATATCAGGGCCTTCTTAGATGTGGTGTTTAATATCAGACGTTGAATTCACATACCAGCAGGTAATACTAAAATTAAGATGGCTTCCAATTGTTGCACTGTAGAATAAGTTAACGACTTGTTGGTTTACACCGAAATTGTAAATTTTTTTGAGGTAGAACAGACTTTGGTTGAATTTCTTATACCTTGGAAGTTACTAAAGATGGTAATATAACTTGGTAGTTATTAACTATGGTAATATACCTTGAAAGGTTTTAAAGTTTGAAAGTCTCCCACAATGTCAATGCAGCTGGCGTCACTGTCAAGCATCAGCTTGGGGAACTTGTCCCACAGCGCTGTCACATCCCTGTAACATTCATGGACATGTTATGATAATTTTAGACTTCTATAAACTGGATATACAAGCAGCTTCCTCAATGTTTAACTTAACTCACTGATCAAGTGTCATACGAATTTATTTGTATTTATTTATACAACTGTTCATTTTTTATTATTAGACCTTGTAATTCTTCCCTAAGTTGATGTAATTTGAATGCCCATTAAGTGATCTTGAAAATATCAGAGTAATTTACCAAGTCAAATTTTCCAATAAATTGACCAAGTAAATCCCCCATAATTGACCAAGTCAAATTTTCCAATAAATTGACCAAGTAAATCCCTCAATAATTGACCAAGTCAAATTTTCCAATAAATTGACCAAGTAAATCCCTCAATAATTGACCAAGTCAAATTTTACAATAAACTGACCAAGTAAATCTCCCATTGATTGATTATGTCGATATCCCATTGATTGATTATGTCGATGTCCCATTGATTGATTATGTCGATGTCCCATTGTTTGATTATGTAAATGACCCATTAATAATTAAACTGTCCCCCACAATGGACTATTTGAAATCACCTTTTTTGTATTGAGCAGCTGATAACTGTAAACACTTTCCGCAGTGAAGACATGACGGCGGCACACTTATCCTTTGTTTCATCCGCCCAGGTCGCGTACCCACTAACAGCTGTGCGGAGCAATGGTAGTGCTGTCTCACTGACAACAAGATCCATACAGGTCCTGTCACTAGCCTGCTGTGACACAAGCTCTCCCATGGTCTGTGTGCAGTCCAACATGTCAGAAACATTGTTAGCTGAAGCAGGGAAAGAATGCACGTTTGCAATGTTTGATTATTCTAAGCATTAATCATCTATCAAAATGGATAATTACAATAAAGAAAATAGTTTAGAAGCATTAATTCTGTGCACATGAATTAAAAAGTTCTTGAACATATTTTGCATGTTTATTTTGAACTTTAATAAAAAATTATTCATGAACCCCTACCACATTTGATCAGAAAATCTAATAATTATACAAAGAATTCAAAGAGGTAAAAAATTGAGGTTACGCAATGTACACCTGATAGAATTTATATGGAAAAAAAAATTAATAACAAGATATTGTAAATTGACTCCATAGGGCATAAACCAAATTCACAATTTTACATAGCTGCTATTCCTTTTTTTCCCCCGTCTGCTTTTTAAATTTGACTTCCACCCACTTCCTTTCTGTTCTTCTGAGCTTTGTTTTTGTCAGGGACTTGTCCCCATTCTTATTCTTTTCTTTCATTTTTTCAGTAGATGACTATATATAAAGATATATATATTTTACGTAAATTTAATTTTTACTTATTAGAATTTTTTGTTGTTTTACTAATGAAGGCATTTGCCGAAATGTTTGCATTGGTATTGTGTAATGGTGATCAAAGCTGAACCTATGTTGTTTTATTGACACAAAAACCATCTTTGTGTCTCATACATCTGCTTGGACGCTTTACGGCAGAGCAACACACTTATCTAAACTAGAGAACAGCTCAATACTTACTGGCTACATCCAGGGCTATCTTACTGATGAGGAAACCATTGACAGTTTTAAACGAGTCTTCATCGATCACAGCATGGATCATAGCATCTAACACCAGTTTATTGTTACCTGGTAACATTTGATAGAATAGACCAAAATAAACATAGAAAGTATTCACAAATTTAAACATGGACAGATAATATAGACAAACATAGACAGCATTATGAAACAAACAATCATCCAGGGACAGTATTTACAATCATAACAAAGTATTTATAGCTGAATGTTGCAGACCTTGAGGAAAAGATAGCTTACTTATACAACCCTGATTTTTGTACCAAAGACTGAATGATTGTGGTCCCAAAGGGCAGATTACTTACAAGACCCTGATTTTTGTACCAAAGACTGAATGATTGTGGTCCCAAAGGGCAGATTACTTACAAGACCCTGATTTTTGTACCAAAGACTGAATGATTGTGGTCCCAAAGGGCAGATTACTTACAAGACCCTGATTTTTGTACCAAAGACTGAATGATTGTGGTTCCAAGACTTGGAGATTCCTTGACAACATTATGGAGTGAAGCGAGAGTTTGTTGCCTGAAACATGTCACCAAGAACTTTTGAATTTGTTACAAATTGAAATATAGTGATTACTTCCAATGGCCATATGCACAAAAGGTGAGGCACTTGACACAAAAATTGTCACTGTCAGATATTGTCTGACAAAATATGTTTGGCATCTGACACACAAATTGTCACTGTCAGATATTGTCTGACAAAATAAGTTTGGCATCTAACACAAATATTATCACTGTCAGATATTGTTGACAAAATAAGTTTGGTATCTGACGTACAAAATAAGTTTAAGCATTATCAATATAAAACTTTTTAAAGAATGTTTAAAAAAAAAGGAAACTCATTGCCTATCAACTGACCTTAGCCCAGGTTTTGCGTCCTGGAGAGACTTGACCACCAAAGTGTTGGCAAATCTTTGTGCTGTCTCAGGTGTTGAACACACAGGTGGTAATGTCAGAATACTTAGCGCTTTCATGGCCTCCAGCTGGATCTCTGCATTGTCCACATTATTCAACTTATCTTCAAACAGAGCCAGTAGACTTGGCAGGTTACCTTCAACGACTTGGACCACATCTGAGGACAAAAACAAAGTAGGAATAAATGAATATACAAAATAGATTAGATCACTGACCTCCAACAACTGATTCAATGCAGTCATTAGATCACTGACCTCCAACAACTGATTCAATGCAGTCATTAGATCACTGACCTCCAACAACTGATTCAATGCAGTCTTTAGATCACTGACCTCCAACAACTGATTCAATGCAGTCTTTAGATCACTGACCTCCAACAACTGATTCAATGCAGTCATTAGATCACTGACCTCCAACAACTGATTCAATGCAGTCTTTAGATCACTGACCTCCAACAACTGATTCAATGCAGTCTTTAGATCACTGACCTCCAACAACTGATTCAATGCAGTCTTTAGATCACTGACCTCCAACAACTGATTCAATGCAGTCTTTAGATCACTGACCTCCAACAACTGATTCAATGCAGTCTTTAGATCACTGACCTCCAACAACTGATTCAATGCAGTCTTTAGATCACTGACCTCCAACAACTGATTCAATGCAGTCTTTAGATCACTGACCTCCAACAACTGATTCAATGCAGTCTTTAGATCACTGACCTCCAACAACTGATTCAATGCAGTCTTTAGATCACTGACCTCCAACAACTGATTCAATGCAGTCTTTAGATCACTGACCTCCAACAACTGATTCAATGCAGTCTTTAGATCACTGACCTCCAACAACTGATTCAATGCAGTCTTTAGATCACTGACCTCCAACAACTGATTCAATGCAGTCTTTAGATCACTGACCTCCAACAACTGATTCAATGCAGTCTTTAGATCACTGACCTCCAACAACTGATTCAATGCAGTCTTTAGATCACTGACCTCCAACAACTGATNAGTAGTTAGTTCTTCCATGATAGTAGTTAGTTCTTCCATGATAGTAGTTAGTTATTAGAAGATAGTAGTTATTTCGTTCAAGATAGTAGTTAGTTCTTCCATGATAGTAGTTAGTTCTTCCATGATAGTAGTTAGTAATTAGAAGATAGTAGTTATTTCGTTCAAGATAGTAGTTAGTTCTTCCATGATAGTAGTTAGTTCTTCCATGATAGTAGTTAGTTATTAGATGATAGTAGTTATTTCGTTCAAGATAGTAGTTAGTTCTTCCATGATAGTAGTTAGTTCTTCCATGATAGTAGTTAGTTATTAGAAGATAGTAGTTATTTCGTTCAAGATAGTAGTTAGTTCTTCCATGATAGTAGTTAGTTCTTCCATGATAGTAGTTAGTTATTAGATGATAGTAGTTATTTCGTTCAAGATAGTAGTTAGTTCTTCCATGATAGTAGTTAGTTCTTCCATGATAGTAGTTAGTTATTAGAAGATAGTAGTTATTTCGTTCAAGATAGTAGTTAGTTCTTCCATGATAGTAGTTAGTTCTTCCATGATATTAGTTAGTTATTAGATGATAGTAGTTATTTCGTTCAAGATAGTAGTTAGTTCTTCCATGATAGTAGTTAGTTCTTCCATGATAGTAGTTAGTTCTTCCATGATAGTAGTTAATTCTCATATGATAGTAGTTAGTTCTTTTTATTAATGAACTTCAGTAATATATTTATAATTGTGTTCAAAGATAAAAATAATCCTTCAATGTCCTAATCCGGCCATCCAAAATAATCCGACCATTCAAACTAATCGGGCCATCTGACATGCTGTTTACACATTGGTATTTGGTATGAAACCTCACCATTAAAATTAAATTCTCACAAGATGTGAGACTAAGGAAGAAAAGTTCCAAATTTTGTTTATTTTATTGATCGGGCGAGTATTCATTATTTTAATAGTAGATTCTCTTTTTTTTTATTGTTATGATCATGAGAAGTCAAATACTTTGCCATAGTTTGGCATTTAAGAATAATGCACTGCAACGCAAGCATTGGGAAATAATGCACTGCATTACTTAAAACAACCAATGGGAGTAGCTTAGTCGATTGTTTTGTCACGTGATGAGAGTAAAAACGAGTAAGACTTCCGGTAGGCTGTATACAACACACTAGTGCTTGACAACAGTAGCCCGATACACACTACAACTAGTAATTCAAGATGCCTAGGCAATGTTCGGCTTTTGGCTGTTCAAACAGTCAAGTTAAGGACAGCCGTAAACGTCTGCATAAGTTTCCGCTTAAGGATAAAGAAAATTTAAGACAATGGCTTGACAAAATAGACCTTCGTTAATTATTCACATGAAATCTTGTTCCAACCGGTTATTAAAATATTCCTTCGCCGCACCGATATTGAATAAACACGCAGATGACGTCATGGGTATGCCGACATTTCGTCCAATGAAAATTAACAATAAAATAAACAAAGGGGAATGACTCCAGCACCTATATTGAATAAACACGCAAATGATGTCATGAGCACGCACGGAGCTCAACAACAGTCTGCCGATAATAGCATTGATAGTTCCCATCAAATATCGCTCACAAACTTTTCTTGAAATAAATTTCTTCCTTTAATCATAACTGACGTATATTTATTGTCACATTTATGTTTTTCATTTAAAAAACGCGTGTATTCCAGAATATTTCGAAAGGTAAAATTTTTAAGTAACATGACATTGGGGAAGCACTGATGAAGTATCTTTTGTTGTGTGTAGCAGCCTAGTGATGGCTTACTCTCATCACGTGACCAAACAAGGAAGTGACTAAGCCACTTCCATTATGAATGTGATTGCAAGTATTTCATACAAAATAGATTTGTTTTAATTTTTTTTTTCCTGCTACTATCTAAGGTAAATTTAGAGTTGTTCCCCTTGGGCTTCAATGAATTAAATTTCTGACCATCCTCAATCGAATGGCTCAATATTCTAATAAAATATTTAGTTTAGAGAAAAACTTTATCAAGAAAATCGTTGCTTACTAGTGGTATTAAAATCTGGCAAAAAAAATAGTTGTATTGAATAACGACAATGTGGAGACAGATTTACACCAGTTGGGGTTCGGGCATGGAGACGGAAAGCCATGGATCGCTCTGAATGGAAGGATGTGGTGGAGCAGGCAAGGGCCCTACATGGGCAGTAGCGCCACTGATGATGTATTGAAAAAACCTATACATAAATCTATTCAGTGTTAATTCAATGTTACTTACTGTGATTTATTTGAAACTGTTTAAATGTGTGTAACAATTCTTGCAATTCTCTTAGAAACATGAGCTGTTCTGAGGCCTGAAAAACAAACCACTGCCATTTAGAAATCAATGGAATTTGTAAGTGCTAAAAATAAGCTTCAATTTAGTAATTTTTTTTTTTTAAACATGTAACTTAAGACCTGAATTAGGTTAGTGCTGAGTCTCCTCAGTACTAGGAGAATCAATGATGTGACTAAAGTACCTGATTTAAGTTAGTGCAGATGCCGATCAGTACTGGAACAATCAATGATGTAACTAAAGTACCTGATTTAAGTTAGTGCAGATGACAATCAGTCCTGGAAGAATCAATGATGTGACAATACAGAAAGCTGAAGCCGACGATGCTGCGACTGACTGCATCAAGCCAAAAGCTAAAGCACTTTTCTTGACATCAGAGCCTTGTAGGTACTTCACCACATCTAAACATTTTATAAAAGGACGGGGGAAAAAATTAAAATAAAAACAAAATGCATCCATTAATAAATTGATATATATCCTTACTCATAATTTATAATTCCATCAAGTTCTAAGAGTAAAACAATTACCTTGATAAAGCTCTACAATTGATTGGGCCATTATGTTGTCTTTACTCTGGGGAAGGTTATTACAAATTGGTTAATATTACATTATAATCCTGAAATACAATGTAGCAGATGCTAAATTAATACAGCTTACATTAAAATTACTTCCGGCTACATTGCTTCACCTGGCCAACAAATTAATTCATGCTCATTCTGAGATTTAAATGTATAATAAACATGAGACACGCTACAATTTGTACAGAACCAAAGCAACGAAATACTAAAATGTTGACCTCCCACTTAAGGGGGTAGCAAGTTTATCAAAGATTTCTAGAAGTCAGCCTAGACAACATAATGACCCACACACTATATCTCACAATGATTTCTAGAAGTCAACCTAAACAACTTAATGACCCACACACTATATCTCACAATGATTTCTAGAAGTCAACCTAGACAACTTAATGACCCACACACTATATCTCACAATGATTTCTAGAAGTCAACCTAGACAACTTAATGACCCACACACTATATCTCACAATGATTTCTAGAAGCCAACCTAGACAGCTTAATGACCCACACACTATATCTCACAATGATTTCTAGAAGTCAACCTAAACAACTTAATGACCCACACACTATATCTCACAAAGATTTCTAGAAGTCAACCTAAACAACTTAATGACCCACACACTATATCTCACAATGATTTCTAGAAGCCAACCTAGACAACTTAATGACCCACACACTATATCTCACAATGATTTCTAGAAGTCAACCTAAACAACTTAATGACCCACACACTATATCTCACAATGATTTCTAGAAGTCAACCTAAACAACTTAATGACCCACACACTATATCTCACAATGATTTCTAGAAGTCAACCTAGACAACTTAATGACCCACACACTATATCTCACAATGATTTCTAGAAGTCAACCTAGACAACTTAATGACCCACACACTATATCTCACAATGATTTCTAGAAGTCAACCTAGACAACTTAATGACCCACACACTATATCTCACAATGATTTCTAGAAGTCAACCTAGACAACTTAATGACCCACACACTATATCTCACAATGATTTCTAGAAGTCAACCTAGACAACTTAATGACCCACACACTAAATCTCACAATGATTTCTTCCTGAGCTGGTGTGAAGGCCTGGTACACAGCTTTGACGGCTTCCTTTCCAATACTGACCAGGTCAGCTGATACATTCATCAAAACCTGAAAAAAAAAATAGTTTATATTTCCTGGACTTTGCTTTGCGCAAACACTTTTAAACTATTTGAAACTGTGTGTAAAAATAAAAGTGCAATGGCAAACCTTGGCAGTGACAGGTTCCACAGTCTCAGGTGGTTACTACTTGGTTCCATGGTCTCAGGTGGTTACTACCTGGTTCCACAGTCTCGGGTGGTTACTACCTGTTTCCACAGTCTCAGGTGGTTACTACTCGGTTCCACAGTGTTGGGTGGATACTACTTGGTTCCACAGTCTCTGGTGGTTACTACCTGGTTACACAGTACAGGTGGTTACTACCTGGTTCAACAGTCTCAGGTGGTTACTACCTGGTTCCACAGTCTCAGGTGGTTACTACCTGGTTCCACAGTCTCAGGTGGTTACTACCTGGTTCCACAGTCTCGGGTGGTTACTACCTGTTTCCACAGTCTCAGGTGGTTACTACAACAGTTTATAATTCTAGACTAGATATAGATAAGTTGCTCTGTACAACCCCCTGTGGAACCTTGTCAATCCTAAGAACGTGTCACAATTAAATTACAACTCATGACTTATGCTAAACAATGAACAAGAATGTGCCGGCTATTAGTGTGGCAGATAAAGACATGAAAGATCACTCTGGTAACGCACGTGTTGGAACAACGGTGTAGAGCTTGCTAAGAGTTCCCTGTAAACCATTTGAATAGACTGTCCTGATAGGGCATCACTGGATCTAAACATAGGCATAAGATTTTATTGAAGCTGACAACCAAAGTTAGAGCAGTTTAAAATTACTCCTGATTGGAACAAGATACACATAGCACCATTTGAGAACCTTTACATCAGGTGTTGTACTTAGACCAATCGTTTGAGACCTTGACAATATAAGGTGTTGTACTTAGACCAACCGTTTGAGACCTTGACAATATAAAGTGTTGTACTTAGACCAACCGTTTGAGACCTTGACAACATAAGGTGTTGTACTCTCTAATAATGAGACTGATTAATGCCTAACTGTCTCACCTCTCTTTTCAGTGTTGATGTTAGGGAGCCTATGTACTCAGTTAACCCTTTGCTTCCATAGACTGGCGCACATTCAATCTGAAATACAGATCAAATAATTATTACCGTTTATGATCTCTAAACAAGATAATTATTTTACAAAACACAAGCATAACATTTCTTCACAAATTTTTAGAAAAAATTTCTTTCACACATTTTTAGTACACCAGAAATACATATTTAGAGTTAAGAAAATTGACAAAATGATGAAATTGTCAAAAACTTACCAAAGAGAGCATAGCATCTTTACGAGCTTCTTGTAGGTCAGAGGTCATTTTTTCTAGGAAAAGCGGAAGGCAGTATTGAGCAAACTCTGAATTGGCTGCTAAACATTTGCGCAAAGCTTCGACAAGTTCTTTCTTAGTGATGCCATGTGGATCGTTGAGAGGCTAAAACACAACAAATTTCAAGTGACACATCAGTATGGTAGAGTATGAACATAATCGATTCATTGCTACACATTTGCAATAAGAATGAGGATGATTTTTTTACTGAATGGCTTTACATATACTTAGGAGACACACTCAAAGCAAAATGCAGGCTGAGGCTAGTGTGTACCTATGGCTAGTGTGTACCTATGTGTGTATAGATAATCAGCGGTGACTCATGACTTCAATTGGTGGGGGTGCTGCTTCAGAAAAATGTAGGCTTTATTTTAATATTCTGAAAAATGAAATACATCGACACAGAGAAATAAAAATTCTGTATCATGATAAAAGACTGAACAAAGATATTTATACATGTATTTATGTATTTTTTAAATGTATTTAAATAGACTATTTCAATTCTCAACTACAGTTTATTACATTCATATACCCAAAGTATCATATACCCAAAGTATCATATACCCAAAGTATCCTATACCCAAAGTATCCTATACCCAAAGTATCATATACCCAAAGTATCATAAACCCAAAGTATCCTATACCCAAAGTATCATAAACCCAAAGTATCCTATACCCAAAGTATCCTATACCCAAAGTATCATATACCCAAAGTATCATAAACCCAAAGTATCCTATACCCAAAGTATCATAAACCCAAAGTATCATATACCCAAAGTATCATATACCCAAAGTATCCTATACCCAAAGTATCATATACCAAAGTATCACATACCCAAAGTATCATATACCCAAAGTATCATAAACCCAAAGTATCATATACCCAAAGTATCCTATACCCAAAGTATCCTATACCCAAAGTATCATATACCCAAAGTATCATAAACCCAAAGTATCATATACCCAAAGTATCATATACCCAAAGTATCCTATACCCAAAGTATCATATACCAAAGTATCACATACCCAAAGTATCATATACCCAAAGTATCATAAACCCAAAGTATCCTATACCCAAAGTATCATAAACCCAAAGTATCATATACCCAAAGTATCATACACAACAGAGGCAACACACTGATGCAAAACGTAAACACAGCCTCCCACGCAGATAAGGAGATTGGAACTGCATGAGGTACAGTTCTTCTCTCTTACTGTGGGCCCGCTTCTTTCCTTAGATTGGAACTGGGTGAGCAACACTTTCTTTCTGTACTGTGGGCCAAAGCAGACCCATTTTGTTGTATTCAAATAGAGTATTTAGAAACAATTTGTTTTTAACCATATGGTATGTTACAAGCAGACACACACCCAGCAGATAGGATGTGCCTTGAACCAATAGGTAGACATAATAAACACAACTCAATCTCATAAGTGATTCACTATTCATGATTGAAGATTTCTGTGTACAGAATCTACATTCTACATGTCTACTAGTATTAGAAAAAAATAGATACTCACTGGTGTGAAATCAATTGGGAAATAGCAACCCAGAATCTCAAACATTTCTTCAGTAAAAGGCCCTGAAAAGATAGGCAAGGGCATGTTAAAAGGTCAAAATTTGTAGTTCCCTTAATTTACAGAAGAGACAATGGCCCAGTTAGTGGTTGCCTGCCCCTGTCGCGGGAAGGGGGCAGAGGGTCGAGACCCAGACACCTGCCTTGAAGAAATGATTTATGGCGATGCCCACCAGATGAGGCAGGAAGCCACAATAAGAGCCAGGGCAATAAGAGATTGAATCTCAGCCCAAAAGAGGATGTAACCTCATTAGTTCCTTTAATTTAATTAATATTGTCATTGCTTACACAGACATATAATCAGACACCAAATTGAATTTGATTTCAAAATTGTTAAATGCAGATCTAATAAAATTAGGACAAGCCATAATGGAAGTGCCAAGTTTTCAGATACAAAATCAACAAAATATAGAAACTGTCAACTAGACATTATGTTGTGAACTACCTAAATAGGATGGGTTCACCATTTAGCAAACTCTTGCAATAGGTGCTTTAACTGAACAGACAGTTTGCTAGGCTCTATGTTTTCCCAGGGGCAAAAACTGTATGCATGCTTTCATCCACACTTGATATTGACAATGAGCAAAAGAACATCAGGTTGAAATAATACGGTTCTTTATTTAAACAATCCTATCAGCATCACAGCCTCAAAACTTTCTCTAGACACACTACTATGACACCAACACTACTCTGGACACCGTCACTGACAAACTAGGACTTGCACTATGACCATGACTAACTATACAACACTCCGCATCACTTAACATACTCTGACACACTCACTGGCACCCAGTGTTCACACAGCACTTAAATATCTAAATTGTTTATTCCCCTTGCATCAATCGCGACTGACCCTCGCAAAACTATTCACCAATTCCTGATCAGCAGCTATTCCATACCACGCTCGCAAAACAAGTTCATTGAACATTGGTTGTTTCACTTACCTAAATAAAGATTTGAACTGATAAAATGAGCTATGTTAAAGCAAATGATTAAATTTCGTGGATCCTTCTCCGAATCCATCTGTTGAATAAAGCCAATGATGAAGTCTCCACCCATCTCTTCTATGGCTAAATAAAACAGAAAAAAATCATTTAGGAGCAATACACAGCTTAAAATAGCTTTAAAACAATTACCAAACTATGTAATTTAAGTGAATCAACCTTTCTGTGTTAAATATGTGTTGCATGCTACAATATCCTATAAATCATGATACGATTGAAACCCATATAATTTGAGTATAAATGTAAGAATATTCTAAATTTAACACACAAACTGTGCGTACATTATTCACGTAGTAAAATATTGTTGCACACTTTGATAGGTATTTCTGCAAACTATAAAAAGTTTCATGTTCTATAAATACCCTTTTTTGCAGAGCCAATCAAATTCTGAAAAATGGTGTATGTAGCTCTTCTGTCTGCGTGGGACAAACTCTGATTCTGAATCTCCCGAAAAATCGTTTTGCATATCTCCTCAGGCAGGCCTTCAGGTAAGGGAAAGCATCTGTTTGTCTAAACAATAATGTAACCAGTCAAGCAAAATGCTACTTCCCTCTCTTTCATCAATATTCTTCTATAAGACACAAAAACATTAGCCTTGTCTTCCGCCTTATCAACAAAAGTACTTTTTTAATCACTTATTTTGGTGCTTATCGATGGTCATTACCCTTCCATTATTTCATATTTTCATATTTTAGAAATGGATAAAAAGTATTATTTCATAAGAATGACTTACCAAGGTTGACAAAGTTTGCAATGCATGGGGTTGGATGGTATGATGATCAGATAGTTTTGCTAGGAGAAACTTGGTCACAAAAGCAACTGTTGAGAAAATCAGGGAAGCAACAATTCATCAGGATGTTTTTTTTCCCCCACAAATTAATAATGACTAAAACATTAGCTAGTTAGAGTCCTGTAAATTGAGTTGAAAAAGTTTATTACCTTGGTCACTAGTTAAAAATGCAAATGGCAAAAGATCAAGAACATCCCCAATCAGCTGGGTTGCTCTGCCCCTGGTCACATTGTCAGGATTCGACAGATAATTCCTGGATGAAAAAATTAATGAGTTACTAAAAAACTAACAGCATATATTGTAAACAGGCATTATAAAAGTTAAGTAACTTAAAAATTAAAAGTTTAGTCTATAATTTAGGCTCGGTCAAGTATAGAATAGTGCATAGACTTTCATAGCAATTTAATTCAGCCTAAAATTAATTTTCTACAGTATAGTGATAATTACAATTAGATTGTGCAACGCTTACCCCAGTAGTTCAATGAATTTCAAAAAATTGGAATTGCCTTTGTTAATTTCTGGAGAAAAAAAGAAGAGAAAAAGTCTGTCTGTTATTGAAAAAAAAATTAAATTTTTTAGGACCTTCTAAGTTTCACTTTTGGAATTTCCTTAAGACTTAGACTTACTTAACTAACTAGTACAATCTTTAAGTTTACCTAGGCCAAGGTTATAAAAGAAAGTTTAGTTTTAAGTTAAAGGCAGTGATAGCTAGAGCACAATGTTCTCTTATCGTAACACATTATAGGTAAAGTACAAAGCTTCCACTTTATAAAGGAGCACTTGATCATATACAAGTTATAGTTGAAGGCATTAAATTATTGTAATATTGTAAACCTCAGATTATCAGATCTGTCAGATATTAGATATGCTGGCATTGCAGCAATACCTGTGAAAGTCCCGATCTCGTGTTGGCTAGTTACTAATCAGTATGTGATTTGTAAAAGTAGATCTTTGTTAACTCTAAAAAGCCCATGACAAGACTGTTAATTTGAATTATACGGTTTGTAAACACTTCGGTAGATCAATGGAGACTACAAAAAAAATGTATGGCACATTGACATCGGCACAAGAAGGTGAAGAAAAATTATATAAGTAAGGAGTGGCAGGTCTCTCAGAAGGTATATACCCTGTTTTTATTATAGCGACTTTAACATTTTCTTATTTGTCTCAATTAACAGAGTTATCACAAAATAATTATTTAAAAAATCATAACTTTCTTTAGAATTTATCTACAACCATAAATGTGGTATCAATCATTTGGTTTTTTCAAGCCTTATCTCACAAATCGAAATAACTAGGCCTTAATGCTTTAACTTCAGTTTGAAAATTTCATCCAAATATCTCAAAACTTTAATATTTTTATGATTTTTTGGAATTTCTATTTCCTATCGACGTACATACAGTACGCTCTGCAAGAACAGAACTTCTCTATGCCGTACACACCAAACGGTCCGAAAAAGAGTGACAATAGTCATAGACAAATTCTGGCAATCTACCACTTCAGCATTGGTTATTAAAAAATTGTGTTCTTCCGGTTTCAAGAGCTATTTAAATGGTTATTCTTTTACTGATGTCCATTAACAGTAGAGTGGAGAGGATCACTGGGTTTTTGGTGGTATAGAAAGAGAGAGTGTACACTGTTTTCTGGTTGAAGTTTCAGACCGATGTGTGATGGAGACGGAAGTGCATAGAAAGATATATCCTTCAAGGCTCCCTTATTATATTGGTCGGATGGGTGGCTTATGCCAACATAAACCAGATCAGACATAAAATCTACGTACACTCTGTTGTGCTTCATCAACAAAATTTTGTCAATCCAAATGATTATGTGTCCACACACCGACATTTGAAAATATGTGGCTGAGCACAAAGAGCAAACTGAAAGGATAGATTGGCCCAAGACATTTTCCTTTCTTTCATATTTGCATGAGTTCATGTTCCGCAATCGTTTGCGTGGAGATGATATAAATTATAAACTAAAACTCTGTTTTCTTTTCATAAATTAAAATTTTTCTATTTTAAAAAATTTGTCTCGTATATTTATAGGTACTAAAATTAATATGAACAGTGTCATAAAAAAAATCAATTATTTGGCGCAATAAAAGAATTTTGGTAAATGTTGAGAGAGGATGCCATGATTGGCCGCCATCTTGGTTGAGAAGACCAGTTAACTCTGTGGCTAACGTGAAGAGATAGCACCCTGGTTCCGATAGGGTCAAAACCATGGTTCCAATAGGCAGGGCCGGATTAAGCCATCTTGGTACCCTCGCACAAATCCATATGGGTGTCCCCTACTGCACCGTGCCCCGGATCCTCCACTGACTGCTGGTATGTTCAATATTATACAAAAAAACTAACAAAGAAAAACAGTTGTGAAATGTAAACACATATGTTTGTACTACTATCACTCATATAAAACCTACAATAAGGTATTTCTGTATTAAAATTAATAGTTAATTAATTTTGTAATAATAGTAGACAAAAATAATTTAACTATTTTGATAGATTAGAAAGTCAGAGAGAGCACACATTTACATTTTAAAGTTCTTTTTTCTAGATTTATGTCTGGCAAAGTTTTTGAGGACATCATCAAAGTTAATTTTGCGCAACAAGTCTGCCTCAATCATCAGCAAAGATATGGAATCAAGCCTTTCTTGTTTAATTGTCGATCTACTTGGATTTTTTTGTACGTTTCAACTGAGAAAAAGAGCGCTCAGTTGAACAGTTCGTAAACATTAATATTAAAAATTTCTACATTTGGAAAAGCACACTCGATGTTGTCTCTAACTATTACTTTGTAGAGTTATGCATGACTGAACATGTTGTTGTTGAGACCCGCTGGTCCTCACCTTTGTGAGACCCGCTGGCTCCACTCTCTCCATCGCTTCCCCACGCGTTCAGCGCTACCCCACGCGATATGACACAATTAGGCTGGGCCTTAAAATAATAAAAGTAGACTCAAATAACAATGGAAAGTAACTTATTCACTTTGGCCATGACCCAGTTTAAGCAATACACTCATTCTTGTCGAGCGTCCCAACTCTGAGTTGTCACTCTGATGACCGACGCGTAACGGAATCCGAAGCCACGCTGGTGAGTCATTTAAACACGACTCTGGGATGCCACGCTTAAATGCGGGACAAGCACGCCAAACTTAGAGTATATATTGAAAGCCCAAATCATGTTCGGCCTCTCTTACCTGAATTATGTCAGAAGAGCCTGGCTGGCATAATTAGCTGATAAAGTGTGTTTATCCGATTGTGTCGGGTTAGTATTGTTCTATTTCATATTCATATGTACTGGTATGTAGAGTCGTAGATGTAATGTTATTAAGAAAATGGTAGGACCATAGTTACTATTGTTAATGTTTGAATATGATAACTATTAATAATTTATAATGTGATGTGATTTGTAATTCTTAGCTATGTCTTATGCATTGTATTTATTATTCTCATTTCTAGCCAGTTAAGTAAAGTTAAGTAAAGTTAAGTAAAGTATAGTTACGTAAAGTGAAGTAAACTGAAGTTACGTAAAGTGAAGTAAACTGAAGTAAAGTAAAGTGAAGAAATTACATGAAATAAGTTACAGTATGTAACATTTGGCCAGTAAAGAATATTTGACCAGAAAGTATTTGTAAAGTAAATATTTGGTCAGAGGTGTTCAATAAATAATATCTGGAACTAAAGCTAGTACAGTTCAGTAAAGGAGTCGCAGTTATTAGCAGGAGATAAGCCAAAGGAATCAACAAGACGGTAGCATATACTGTGTGTGTGTTACCCACAGTAAAGTTCAAAGTCGGCACCTACCTCCTCGCAGTGCCAGTGACCGGAGACACTTACGCAGTCAAGCCGCCCAACCCCGCAGTACGTTGTGACCCGAGCAGAGGGCTGCTGTGGTGTGTGTGTGTGGGGACTTGCTTATTCGACCAGATCGCCATTGAGAGCCTACTATACAATAATATTGGGCAGTATCTTGTTATCCTGTTTATGTGTATAGTATATGTAATTTGTATGCTGATAGTTCTGTTTTCTTATAATTAAATATTTATTTGTGGGCTGAACCACTCTTGTGTTATTAGTATAGTTTAAGTATTAATAGACTTGCAAGTGAGAGTTTCCTTGGATGAAAGAGTGAGTGTGAAGTAGGATTAGTATAGAATACTTCAATCAGGAAATTAATCGTACCCTAGACATAACCATAATAGCAGTACTAATCTTACGTAGAGGAAAGGGACCTTTGTTTGTTAATACAAACATTAAACATTTAAACCCAAAACTGTTAATAATTGGGTCAGTACATTAATTAATTACAACACATCAAAGTTTTGTAGCAAAGTTTTGTAGCAGTTGTTCTCGGATTTCGATGCACGAAACTTGTGGCGAATATATGAGTTGTAGTTGTATACTGTTGTAGCTCAGTATATAAATTATTGTTCAGATCTTCAGGATAAGCATTTATTAGCCCTTCACAACACTGAGATGTTTGTGGTACATTGACCAAACATGAAAATCGAACTGCTAGATCATTATATACCTGTCCCCATCTACTCATCTCTGTCTCAAGTTTGTCAACAATGGTGTAGAAAGCAGACATACGAAATATGTCTCTGGCATTCTGAGATACCTCAGAGGCATCACCATCAATGACCACTGTCTTTCGTTTACAATTACGGGTCAAAGTTGACTTATAATCCACACCTGGTGTTGTTTCTTTTGTAGCTTCTTCAAATCTTTCAAATTCATTTCTAGATTCATGCAAGTGGTCTGCTCGTGAAGAATACAAATCTACACAAGTTTTCAAGTTCACATGCTCATTTTGTAGAGCTTGACTGATCCTATTCACAATTGTTTTCACTAGCAGACCAAAATGGAAGTGAATTTTTCGCTACGCATTAGTGCGTTACGTAGCTCAAACATATCCCAGAAAAGTAAAAAAATAGCACCAAAAAAAGTTGAAGAAAAATAACAAAAAATAGCAAAAAAACTGGGTGGTGGGGTATTTTACCCCCAGGTTGTGTCCAAGGTTAAATAATGTGCGATTCAATATTACTAATTACATTTGCGATTAGCTTATGCCATGCAATTAAGCTACTGGGACAATATACACATTTTTCTTGAGGACTTGTGGTACTCCCCAAATGCTTGGTGCCCTAGGCACGTGCCTTGTTTGCCTAATGGTTAATCCAGCCCTGCCGATAGGGTCCAAACCCAGGTTAGGGATAAGTTTAGGGTTCAGGTTAGTAGGTTAGGTTTAGGGATACATTTAGTATGATTTAGGACATAAGTTTTCGGATCGCGGCAACCAAAGTAAAAAAAAAAAACGAGGTGCTAATCTCTTCACATTAGCCCTAACTAGATACTTCGATAAAACAAGGGAGACTACTACTTTTTTTGTATCAGAAATGGGCGTCGCGCCGAAAAATCCGAGTTTTTAATTTTCCGATGTGTGTGTCTATTTATTATTAAATTAGTTCTTTGTACATATATTTGAGTTCCGTTTCCGGCCTTATAATTTGGAAGACATCTTGGCCTACATTTCCATTCAACTATTTTGCTTTTTTCAATCGAACTTCATTTTGAAAATCTTTGGTATATATAAGGCATCTTTGAATACAAAATTTTTTGTGAAATAAAAGGAACATGTCTTTCATATTAAATCGTGTAAGGCATCAGATATTGATATATATCTGTGCCAATTCTCATTGATGTAGGTCGTGTCCCACGTTCGCTACGCTATTCATAAGTGTTTGCCGTGTGCAAAAACTATTAAACCATTGGTCAGGGAAAGCTTTAATTAATTATTCATGTGCCAAAGTTGAAAGTTTAAAATAAATCGACCCTAAACAGTATTTTAGTGATAAGGGAATGCCTTAGCCTTATATAAACTATATAGTCATTGCGCATTGAGGTCACAGAATGTGGAGATGCAGTCCATGTTAAAAGGCCGGCACTACGTACACCGCGGCGGTGTACCTAGCGAAACTATTGACTTTGGCCTGCGTACACCGCGGCGGTGTACCTAGCTAAATCATGGTCTGTGGCCTGCGTACACCGCAGCGATTTACAGTAGCCAAACTATGGTCTTTGCGAGTCTTTAACTTTTTGGCCTAACCGGTACTTGTAGATTTAATGTTATACTCGTGTTAAAACTGAAAACTATTAAAAATTCGTTTATTACCTTGGGAAGATATTGAGTAAGGTCCACGCGTATGTGGCAAAGTGCATGTAAAGCATTTCTTATTATTTTTGGAAGGGAAGGGGCTGGGGGGGGG